>MNCI01013865.1:658772-675047 GCA_015680685.1 Gnetum montanum | reverse complement strand
CGTCGTTGTCTCCCCGTTTTACAATCTCTCGCAACAAATTACGTCATGCAAAAATCCGTAATCATCACCGCTTTTACCGACCCGTAAGTCCCTGTCTGATCGACAAGACCGTTCAGGGCACCGCGGATTCGTTTTTCCAGCTTAGCCCTCGCGCGGATCCGTGGTTAAAGCTGTGTACACAGAATTTCAATCGGTATTTCCAGCTGCCGACGTTTTCCGTCGTTACACTTACCCGAAAGACGTCGACAAAGAATACGAAACACCGGATCGGTAGAAGCAAGAACATCATTCATCCATGGCTACTCAAGTGTTGCCCTATCAACATGGAAGAGCACGACTTGCAGGTATGGAAGATAGAGAGATGGAGCTAAAAACAGGTTTGGGAAAAAATGCAAAATGAATTATGATGGTAGGGGTATACGTGGTCAACAAGAATGCTTTCAGATGAGCGTAGCGCGTCAGCCTGAGGTTTCTCTGTTACCGGTTATAGCAGGAATGCGTGCAAAAGGAGCATTGCATGTCACTTTTGCGATGTCTCTGCTAGCGTGAGTGTGGAAAATGAATACTTGCGTATGTAGGTGTTGCGTATGGGTATCGGGTGGTGGGGATGAAGGAGAACCAGAGTTGAGGGCAGGATTGTGCGGGGTATAGACGTGAAGAGCTAAGTGGTCGGGTAGACCTGAGCAGCCCTTTCAACATGCTGTTGTACTTTACCGTTCAGATGGATGCACCTTTGGACGACATTCTCCAAGGCAAGTAACCTGCAACCATAAAAAGGAAGCAGAGGACACCATTGCTCATAGACAAGAGGCGAGGTTCTTGAAACAAACGTCGTTTGATGTGAGATAGAGCGAATGGGCTGTAAAGAAGGAGCCGGAGCACTCGGGTGGAGCCGCCAATCCTGACGATTGGCGCTGCATATCTTCGCCAAAAGGCATCAGACACAGCACAGCTAACTGGCCGCATAAGGAACCGGCCAGATGAATCTGCGAGGCCGGCGCCCGATAGCGATGATTGGCGAGGATTCCCGAGGCCGTTGCCGATGAGGATTTCGTCGGAGCTTCGACTGTCGAGGCTAAACTCTCAGAGGTACCACCACTGCAGTGGGTGCGGTTGCGGCATCTCCGAGGGATCAGTAAGATGCCTCTTAGCTTATCTAAGAAATCAGTAGCATGCCGGTGGGGTGACAACACTGGGACTATTTCCGTATCCCACCCCTTCTGTTTTGCAGCTGTACAAGAATGATCATGCTCGCTTGAACATGGTAGCGGTCTGGACATCCCAGTTTTAAGTCCTGGCAGACTTCCATTACTGGTTTTAAGTCCCAGCAGACCATGGTCCCGATTAAAGTCCGGGCAGACCGAAAGGTGCTAGTTTTACGTCATAGCAGACGGTGGTATGGCTGATTTATGGTCTCAGCAGACCATGCTGTGGGTGTCAGTTTCACGTCATGACCCAGGGATGAGTCTGTGCTGGTTTTACATCTCAGTAGACGACTACTTACTGGTGCCAGTTTAGCATCGTGGCGGACGCGTGAAAAAGATGCCAGTTTTTCGTCTTGGCGGACCTGTACAACATTGCTAGTTTTACGTCGTAGCGGACGGTTACCACCTGCCAGTTTAGTGTCATGGCGGACGTGTGCAAGGCATGCCAGTTTTATGTCGTGGCGGATGATCAGTGCCAGTTTTACATCGTAGCAGACGTGCAATGCCAGTTTTACGTCGTAGTGGACGAGCAGTGCCAGTTTTACGTCGTAGCGGACGAGCAGTGCCAGTTTTACGTCGTAGCGTACGAGTACTGCCATGCCTGCTATCGACACCGTAGATGCTGCTAGATGAAATACCGCTTCAAGTATACATGATTCACAGGATTTGCTAATTCGTTGCCGTTGACGTCTGCTAACCCAGGCATATCCTCGTATGACCATACAAAGATAGTAATGTTGTCTTGCAGGACCCATTTTATTGCGTTGTGCATTTTTTTGTTTAACAAAGAGCTGACTTTAAGCATTTTAGCCTCACCCCTATGTGTAACGATAGGGACTTCACTGAGGGGGTCCTCGGTTATGTCTCCAGCCTCTAGGTCTAGCGTGCGCGTTGACTGTTCTAGCCATTCTGGGGATGTCTCCGATGCTGCTATGGTTACGCTTTCTAAAGGGAGGGTGGCATCTACGAACGTGGAGTCGAACTGTCTAATTAATGTCCCGTGTGGGCCGGTCAAAGTTAAGGGTGCTGAAACTATGGCGTCCATTCTCCGTCTGTCCTGCAAAACCGGTGAGTGCGTACATGGTTAGGGGACAAGTGATGTGATGTCACCGACCATGGGAGGCTAACTGAATTTTGAATATTATAGACAAGTTGTAATCAATGTAACCCGATTACGAGGTGATAAGATGTGGTAGTTTAATGTCATTTCGGATAGTGGCGCGTGCGATATCGGCCGCATTAATATCTGGATTTTTGGATTCCGTTTCAGGAAAGTCCTGCTTAATTCTGATAATAAGTCAGTGATCCTCGTGTATAAGTAGGTGGTTCTTCGATGAGAACAGGCTGTTGGCTATCGAGAATTCAAATTCGTAATTGTTGCTGAGAAGAGAAAGAACAGAGAATTAGGGCGTGTAATCTCGTCAAGATTTGCAAGTGTTAGGCTGTGAAAGAATTCTGAAGCCGTCACAATGGCACCGAAGAGCAAGAAGAAAAACACAAAACTGGCCAAGATCGATGAAATGCAAGCAACTCTATACCGTGTTTCGCAGGCGTTGATCGACGTTCGAGACCCCGCGCCGTTGAACCAGTTAGTCGTTCCTTACATGCTTATGTTCATTTCTATGGCTGCTTTTCGTGGTGTATTTTCGTTTGCGTGTCTGTCGATTCCGAGTTATGGACCACGGGCTAATGCGAGGGTTTGAAGGGGTTTCGTTTATCGCTGTTGTCAGGGACGAACCTCGCGTTATTGCAAGGGTTTGGGCGATTTCGGCCTGGGTGCATTTTATGAGTTTTTCTGTGTTAGTCGTGCAAATGCAAATGTAGTGTTAATATATGCTATGGTAGTTCTGTACAGTGTCACGCTGAAGCCCATCCTGATTGTGCTAGACCTCATTGGGGTTTTGTGTTGGCTGAACCCCATCATCCCCAATGTCCCTCCCCCTCACACACGAGTGCAGGGGAAGGCCATCTGGTTCCGAAAGGGGGCGCTGGAGTTTCTGTAGTTTCTCTTGCGCAACTTTAGCATCATTGTCTGGTCTAATGTGACTGGGGATGTCGCCGGTGCCATTTTGGAGCACCTATTGGCGGGGTCTGCGCAGGGGATTCTGGCTTACCTGATAGATGGAGCCATCGACACGGGTTATCCCGAGGACCAAGTGCTCAGCGCCCGCGGTCTGAGGAGCTTACACTGGATCTGGGGCATGGCCCGTTTCAACTGTTATCATGCATATAACACGTTGTTCGTGGCTCGCCATGTGTCGACGTATTTCCAGAACCCACAAGGCACGGTGTACTACACGGGCGGGTAAGTAGTTTTTGTTGGTGTCTACTTTTCTATTTTTGTTGTCTGTGTGTAATGTAGGGGAAGTCGATGTGCAAAATGTAAAATAAGCTTACGCTGTATGGTACAGGTTTTTCATACATGACAACCAACTACTTGGTGACGGCGATACGTTGGCCTGGGCCGAAACGGCAATAATGGCATTTACGGCGACCAACAACGTGCGCACCGACGTTATTGGGAAAATTGGCCATGAGATGCGTGAGTACCACACCCACTACAATCGCCATTTTAAGAATTGTCAGGAGCTTGGGTGGCTGCACGAGGACTGGACCTTGGATCCGCCCCTCACCGTCGAGGACGTGCAGAAGGACCTCCCGCCATTTCCGTTGCCGTTTGGCCCCGGTAAGGCCGCGGCGTGTTCTAATGTTATGCGTGTAGTTATGAATCACGAATATTATATAAAAGTGTTTTTGTTTGACTTACGTTTTATGCCTTTTAGTTAGGGAATCCCGGGAGATTACCCTTACAATTTCCGGCCTCGAGGCGAGGGATGTTCTCTTTTGTTACGGCGATATTAAGGAGGCACAGCGTTGGCTTGGCCACTCGGCGGCCCCAGTCGCGGTGACCACCAAGATCTAGGCCGCAGGGCTAATGCACCTATTTTTGGCTGCGACCCCTGATGTCCCTGCCAGTGAGATGATAACCTTGGTCAACTCCTTCAGCAAGAAGGCGGATCGTTTCTGTACACGCGTGCATAACGTGCGCGTAAACTTTGATATTGACGCTCAGCTCTTCTAGGACCTGTTTGGTGTCCCCTCGACTGGCCTTCCCGTAAAAGTGAAGACCAAGAGGAGCACTAGAGTCGAGGAGTTTCTGAAGGAGGGGGTAAGGATCCCTAAGGAGACCAAGGGGTATCCTTGTGATAAATTCGAGATGGGGACCGCCAAGACACTTTATCCCCTTTTTCGAGCCCAGACCTTTCCCAAAACCCTCCCGCAGGCGAAGTTCTTTCCGGTAGAACAGACCCGTATCATGCGAGAGGTTTTAGAAGAGGGAGCCTGGTTTGATTGGGCAAGCCATCTCGCCAAGGGCCTACGCAGTGAAATGGTCAAGCTTCGGCAGAAGCTCGAGTCCCGTTTCAATGTGCATTATGTCTTTTTCATAGCTTGCCTCTAGCGGTTTGCTGAGTTTCTGGTCGTTCAGAGGAATGGGGTCTGGGTACAGCAAGACCGAGACAAGCTATCCAAACCTTGGATTGCCCACATTCTCAGCACTACCCGGGGGCAGGATCTGCCAGAAGGGATCGGGGAGTCGTTATCCGTAACGACTAAAGGCTTGGCGGCACCTCGAGTGCGGGGTCTCGACAGTGTAGGCGGAATAATGCCTACCTACACCGGTGACGCCTCGCGGGGGAAACGTCTGACGGAGGAAATCGTGGAACCGACAGCTCGGCGGAAGAGGCTCCGCCTAACTGAGGCCCGTGGGGATGATGTAGGCCAAACTGTTGAAGTCAAGGTGCAGCGGAATAAGCCTCCACCTGGTAAGTGTGAAGGACTATATACGCATCGCTTTACTTAGATGATCAGGAATTGTATGCTAACATATGATGGTGTAAACAGCAAAAATGACAGAGCAACTGACCCCTGAGACAAGGTCAATGGTACTAAGCCATGGGGAGGGGGCCTCAATTTTGGAAGAAGAGGCCCCAGCTATTAATAAGAGCCATGTGTAGGTTCCGGTGCGTGAGGTGGCCCCAGCTACTAGCGGAAGCTGCGTACAGACTGGGGTGCGTGAGAGGGCCCCAGCTACTGGAACTAGTGACGCACAGACTCCAGTGCATGAAGGGGAAAATGATACGGAGGAGGTTGATGGAATCGCCACTGTCACCGGTAGAGGTAATGAGTGCGTTAGCATGTTTGAAAGAATATGTGAATGGAGGGAATGTCTAACCAACTTATGCTATAGGAGAAGAAGATGTCTCAACGTCTGCTGCTGTGAGCAAAATGTGGAGAGACTTCCCCGATAAGCTTGCCTTCATGGAAGGCGTCGTCAGCGACATGATCGAGCGTCTGGAACGCATTGAACCTGGTGCTGGTAAGTTATAGTCATAACGAAATTATGATACGATGCCTTGGTACTGTGTCATCTGTATTGATGCTTGTTTTCTGTCAGGAGCTCACCTCCGATGGGATCCCGCGAAGCCCATTGATCTGGACACAGCGGAGCCCCCACCTGATGGGGCAGTCGTGCCACGCCACATTTATGAGGAAATGCGTAAATGTGCGTTACGCTTGACACGATCCATATGGGAAAGTAGAAATGTTAACGAAAACCTATGGAGGAGGCTGCAACGGTCGAAGGAAAAGGCTGAATCCTTGACCAAGGAAGTCGAGGACCTAAAGGCACGGTACGAGTTCCTACAGGCTCGAATGACGGGGGATGAAGACTGGCGTACCGCTATTATTGACCACTCCCGTTATTGGACAGCCATCAAGAATAGCGTACAAACCAGTCGAGTGTTAGTAAAGCAAAGGATGCAAATTGAACTCCTTGCTTAGAAAAGCCGAGACTGGAGGGACTACTGCGCCAGCGTACAGGAATGGGGGCAGACGGAGAAGGACCACAAGCATGTGTATAAAAGGGAAAGCGCTGCTTATAGAAAGCGTTACCGCGATTCCGCCGTTAAAGCTCGATCCCTGGAGGTTTTCGTGGACACCATCGGAGCATCCGCAGCTTTCAAGAAGTTCGAAGAACAGGTGACTGTAACTGCATCCCTAGAGAGAACAATGGTTTTCCCTGGGAATCAGGCTACAATCCCTACTTTCTTCCCAGATCCACCCTCCTGGAGTAGCGTGGAGAAAGGGAAGGTGAAAGCTAGGGCGGCTTTGGGCAAGGATGTGTGGCCAGACCTGACAGAGGACGAGATCATGCAACGTTTGTGGGCCGGTTTGGACAAGCTTCCCTTTGCCGCGGAAGCAGGGCCGTCACGAGTAAGTTTACGCATGACTTAGTTGGAAGATTTTCTGAGTAGCGTCACTATTCTAATTTTGCTGTTATTTTTGGTTTTAGGTACCGGAAGAAGGTCGAAAAAGTATGCTGGCTGAAGGGCTGGGAGAAGAAACAGTGGAAACAGAGGTGGAACGGAACGATGAAGAGCGTCTTCCTGTGGAGCCAATACCAGAACGAGAGCCTCGTGAAGAGACAATCTTTCATGGAGGGATAATTCCCAGAAACGATGGCCCACTGGAGGACGACCTTTTGGGGCTGGATTCAGAGCTAAAAGATACCGGCGATAGTGGCAGTAGGGGAAATGCGTAATTATTATTTACGCAGAATGTTGTTAATGTTGAGCGTAGTACCATGTTATAGAAAGACATGTTATAAAACCTGGTGGATGCGTTTGAATATCAATTACATATATATTTTTTTTTGCTTTTGCGTTTCGTTGATGGAGTACGAGTGTACTTGTTGAAAAGTTCACCTAAGTAATAATGCTAGCGTAATTCCTAGTTTAAGGCCGTTGCGGGCCATCTGCGTAACTGCGTATAACGATGAATAGGATAACTTCGCGTAAATAGTTTAAGGCCGTTGCGGGCCATCTACTAGTTTAGGGCCATTGCGGGCCATCTACTTAATTGATAATAAGAAATGTACTCCTGGATAAATGCGTAAAGGAATGAGAGTGTAGCTAACGCGAGTACGATAAAATACGCAACAAGTGAAAAGCGTAAACCCAGAAAGCGTATATGGCGTAAAAGCATGCTGAAACAAATGAAAGAAATGGCTAAACGGGAAATTTGCTAACCTGAAAATGGTAGTACACGCGGAAGACCATTATTCAACCGTCAATACGCAATTGTCTTTTAATGGCCTTCACGTTGAGCGCTGCGTAAGGGCGAGGAGACTTATGGTTGGACTCCTCTATGCTGTCATCCGGAAATGGCAGGTCGACCCAAGCTAGGTTGTTGTCATTGTCATTAGTTTGTTCGGGGACTTGGGGATGGGACTGATCGTCAGTAGTTTCGATCTCTGAACCCCGTTCTTTTGCAATGTTGTTGACAGTCCTGGGGGTGATCTCGTCGTCGCGTATGATAACCTCCCCTCCGGCGTAGGGCAGGTGTATCTCTTGATGTATCGGCGATGAGACTGCCCTCAGCTGGGCTAACCATGACCTCCCTAAGATTAAGTTGAAGCCGGGCATCTCCTCAATGACTAAGAATGTGGCTTCAGTTGGGAATTGATCCCCCGCCACAAACTCAATACGCACCGTCCCCTTGACTTGAAACCGTGCTCCGTTGAATGATTTCACACAAGCTGTCGCCGTGGGAGTGATCTGGTCGACCAATCCCAACCTATCAAAAATGGAATAGGGAACGACATTAGTTGCCGTGCCATCATCCACATGTACCCTTCGGATCCGGTACTGGCCAACCCGAATGGTAATGAACATAGGCTCGGTCGTTACTTGACCTTTCTCCGGATCATCTTTGACAGACTCGTCCAGGAAGGTCAACGAGGTAGGCTTGGGTTGTTCAGCTTCGGAAGGAAACATGATAGCGTGTATCGCTTCCTCTTCTGCTAGTAGGCTGGCATCCACTGATATGGATGTCAACATACGTACCATAGCCTCATGGTGTTCTCGTGAAGTCATGAGTAGGTCGTACAAGCTCAGCGTTGTGTTCTTTTGCTTAAGAGCTTGCGTGACCTGCGTGAATGCGTCGAGGAGTTCTTTCTCTCGGCAGGGTTGTTTATCCCCCTTGTCCTCCTCCTTTCGGCCCAAGAGATGGATTTCTCGGGGCGGAGCGGTGTCAGTGGGAGGGTTCTTTTTTCTGCCAAGAGAAGGTGGCTGTGTTTCTGTACCTTTGGCCTGCTTCTGGGGCATGGACAAAGGCACAGAGGCCAGGGGCTTGGGCTTAGGGAAGCCGAGCGTAGGGTGGTCTCTTGCTACGTTAACTGTGGTATTCTCCTCCTTCCGCTTGGCAGGCATTGGCTGGTAGTTTTGCCGGGAGGTCTGCCCCTGCGTAAGAGGAGCTGGCCGTGGTACTAGCGCCCTGATAATGAAGGGCGCTCTAGGTGTGGGCGCGGACGGAGCCGCGGCTTGAGTACTATCACGTGACTGAGGGCGTAACTGAGAAGGTGCCCGTATGATGAAAGGTGGCCGTGAGGCCCCACCGGCTGCCGCTGAAGTGGTTGGTCCCCTTTGTGAGCTGGAGGGGATGCGCAAAACAAAAGGCGGTTTTGGCGGTTCTTTACGCTCACCGTCCGTACTCACCACCGTGATTGTATAAGGATCGTAGTTTATGTTCAATGGATCCTTATACACATGCAGTGTTTGGTTTTCTGGACGTGTAGGGTTACTACTGTCTAATTTTAAATGACCTTCATCGATCATGCGTTGAATGTCGTCCTTCAACGCCCAGCAGTAATCCGTGTCGTGACCACACATCTGGTGGTAGTCATAGAAACGGTCCAGCCTGAAAGATTTTGGAACTGCTAGTTCATTAGGCAGAGCTAAAGAAGGGTCCTTCAGCAGTTCACAGTGACGTCTGTGACACTTCAGGGCTTCCTCGGACACTTTCTTAGTTTGAATGTGTCCTGCTACTAACAGTTGTTTCAGCAATTCAGAATGCTTTACAGGTAAAGCTGTATACTTTGAACGATCTTTACGCTCAAAATTCGGCTTTGGCTGGGGGGAACTTTCAAGGGCAGCTATGGTTTGGCTAGTGCCAACACTAGCCGCGGCCTCTGGGGGCGGTGTTGTGGTGGCCTTCTTGTTCTTGTTTTTTGCGTTCTCAGTCAGCGCAGCTACTGTCGTTGTTGCTGCCTTGCCTTTGTCTTTGGCCTTGTTGTGTGCGTTTTTGTAGGCGACATATGCTGGGTCTTTGCTAGCTTCTGCAGTATCTTGGATGCTTCGGACCTGGGCGAAGGCCTGATGTATATTACCAGGGGAAAGATAATACAGCTTAGACTTAATAAAGTCGTTGACTGCTCCCTTGAATATAGCCAATAGATGAGAGTCCGCGATCGGGTCACGGATCTCATTCAAGGTAGCGTTCCAACGCTGTATAAACTTTTGGACTGGCTCGAGTGGGTCCTGTTTCACCCCCATAAGCTGTTCCATCGTGACTTCCAGCTTCAGATTGTATTTGAAATGGGTCACAAATTGGGTCAGGAGCTCTTCCAAAGTCGAAATGGAAGAGCGTGGGAGAGCTCTATACCAGTCCAAAGCCTTCCCGGTTAATGACATCGCAAAGACTCGGATTAAAGTGTGCGGCCATTACTGTAACAACAAAGATTCAGATCTAAAGGTGGCTAGATGAGTATTGGGATCCCCCTCCCCATTATACTTGGTAAAGTGAGGGAGGGACATCCCTGGTGGCAATGACAGCATAGGGACCGCTGGATTGATCGGATCATCCTGATAGAAGTCTATGATCTGAATAGTATCAAATCCAACGGTCTTGAGGCGTCGAACCTCCTTGGTAAGCGTCTAGATAAGCTGGAAAGCTTGGTCTAGACCTGTTAATGGAGGTACCTGTGCAGCAGGCGCAGGAGGCTAGACTGGAGGGGCAGCCCTAGGAAACTAGAATGCAGGAGGTGGTTGGCTAGCCACTGGTGGAGCAGGGATTCCTGCGGGCTGGGGGGCCTGTGAAGACCACCATCCTCCGGTCTGAGACGAGGGATTAACTCCTGCCTGCTGCGCGGGATAATGGTAGGTATATTGAGGAAGCACCTGCGAAAATTGTGCCGCAGGTGCGACCGAAGGCTGTGCACTGTACACCGCAGATGGATGGTGTTGCGTAGCAGGGTCAATCCATTGGCTTGTTGCAGGATATTGAATAAAGGTCTACTGTGGCACGGCTGCTGTATTTTGCTGAGTTGGCGGCGGCGGGAACATTGGCGTTGAACGAGTTACCGGTACAGTATGAGCTTGTACCTGAGGGATAAAATGGGGTGCGGCGGTTGCCGGGACCACCGCTAGGATACTAAGTATCCGTGGTGATGGAACCACGCCCGCGTTATGATGCGGTATTTGTAATTGTAACCCAGACGGTTGCGTGTTGGCCTGTGGAAGGATAGGGATTTGCGTCTGCACGGTCGCGGCTGGGTCAAGAAAGGCTGCCTCTCCGTTGAAGGGGAACGATGGATTTATGTGGGTGTGGGACGTCAGATTATGGAACGAATGTTCAGACAGGGCCGCGAATTCGTCCTCTACCTCTTCCCCATGCTGAGGCTCCACCGCAGGTTGTGAAGTCTGGCCTCTGGCCATGACCAACTGTGCGATGAGCTCGTGTTGGTGTTCAGTCAGGGGGATTATGTCATAGGCTGTCGGCTTAAAATCATACCCCCCTCGGTGGAGCACCTCAAAGTTTCGTTTTGCCTCCAGCTCGGCTCGGCTAAGAGCCAGCCTCGCCTAGATCTTGACGCACATGAAATTGTATTCTTCAGGGGTTATAACCGTGAAGATGGGCTCTTTCCCCTGAAGCCTTAACGAACGGTGCAATGGTCCCTGAGGCCCAGTTGCGCCAGGCGCTGGTCCTGTGGCTGCTGTTGGATTGACAGGTGCGACACCCAGATCGGTGGTGACCATGGCGGTTGTGTTCGAGGAAAAGGAATCCATTGATCGATAAAGTCAACTATGACTGGTAATTGGATCTAAAGAAAATGGCTGGCAACAAAAAGCACAAAAGGCTTTCTACCCTGTAGGATTTTAAAGAAATCGTCCTTGCGACCGATCTATACCACACGATTGACCATAGACTTCCCTAGAGGTATCATGTCTATGGTTTAGGGTATTGATCACTACCAGGGCTACCCGAAATATTCGGATCGGAGCCTGAAGGCCCTCCTTCTAGTGCCAGAAAACTGTAGCGATAGAAAACGTCGGCAGTTGGAAATACTGACCGAGTTTCCGGCGCACACAGTTTTAGCCACGGATCCGTGCGAGGGCTATGCTGGAAAAATGAATCCGCGGTGCCCTGAACGGTCTTGTCGATCAGACAGGGACTTATGGGTCAGTAAAATAGTGAAAATTGCGTAAAAGAAAGCGATCTGGTTCGAGGAGTCATAGAACGAGGGGGAAACGATGTAGACGGATCGTAACGGTGATAATGCTAAACACGATAAAAGGAGGCTGACATAAGAAACCCTAAACACGTAGCTTTAAGATCTGCACTTTGACTTAACAATGTGTATTTTGCATGAGAAATTACACTAGGGAATCCCCGATTACAGGATGTGAAACAAGCACAAAACAACGAGCAAAACGGCCTAAACGGAAGTCCGATCTACCTTGTGAGCTAAAGCTGAGATGCAAGGCAGGCCAAGCTTTGACGTCTACCGATCAATTGTTTCTAATTGATAGAGTCTTTTTAGCAGAACGATTACTCCTGTCCCTGGTGCTCAAGGCGAACTGTGCTTTGCTTCGGCTGTAAAGTGATAATATCAGCAATTACCAAAGTGCTGTTCTCTGTATCTCTGCTCCAAAGTGCTAAGTTCTCTGGTGCTAAGAAATATGCGTCTGCTTCTCTGATTTGCCAACCTTGGTATCTTTGTCAACTGGGGAATTTATAGGTCGCGACACTCTGTGAAAAAGGTGCAACCCTGATGACGTGGGTCCCAGATGTTTCGGGTCCCATCGACTTGATCATTTTAAGTCAAACTGTGACTACGCACAATACGCTCGTTTGCGTGCCGTGCGTGTGAGGAGCGGGTACATGCTGAGCGTGCTTCAATTGTCTTCAGGCTGCATTACACTCATTCGCATTGTGTCGCGTGTATGAGTGTAATCTTGTGTAGACAACAACAGGCTTAGAATTGTTTTACGCTCACTACGCAGCTGCGCGTAACCACGCGTAAATAATGTGCCACTTACGCTCACTATGCAGCCGCGCATGATGAAGCGTAAACAATGTGCAACTTACGCTCACTACGCAGCTGTGCGTGATGAAGCGTAAACAATGTGCAACTTACGCTCACTACGCAGCTATGCGTGATGAAGCATAAACAATGTGCAGCTTTAATGATGACATACGCAATGGCACGCACCGCCGCGTAACAAGCGTAAAGACAAGTTACTCATGCGTTGCTAGAAAAAGTATTGAACTATTGTGCTTCTCTAGACTTTGCCTTTGACTGCCTTGGAGCTTATTACGCTCATTACGCTGCCATGCGTGATAGAGCGTAAACTTGTCCTTGAACAAAATTGATGCGCGCTCTCGCTTGAATTGCGAATCTTTGCCTGAGGCTGACTCGTAATTTTCACGGTGTTTCAATATCCAAGGCTGAATGAATCTCATATGAACTTAAAGGAGAAAATATTCATTGTCTGATTCCAACAAGGAATGAAATCCCATCGAATGGTAAGATTTTTGCATATGGGCCACATGGTCTTTGGAAGGAGGCTCTGCAACTTTTGTGTATTGGTTGGTTCAAGGATGCAAGAACAAGGCCTGTAAGATTTTAGGACATTCAACCATGCCTTTGTGGATGCGAACCAATTAGCCAAAAGCTTGTCTTAATCAACATGGTAGACTTCAAGGTGAAGAAACAGAATCTCAAAAATCTCTTTTAAATTTTTCAAAAATCACCATAACCTTATAAAGCCTATTCCATGAAATGGCCAAAATGTGCCAAGATTTTTGCCCCCTTTAAAAGCTTAAAGAAATTTATGCATGCCTCATTTTAAAACTGAACTGTACTGAAGCTTTTATTGAACTTTTTACATCTTAACTGATAAATATTTTTGGAGGAAAATTCCCATTTAACATAAGGTGTGATGGGACAAAAACCTCATTCCTAACAAAACAAACAAACTGTACATTATTAAGTCCTTAGTTCATGGACTATTCTTGAGATGGGAAGAGAGTGGGGAGGATTACGCTGGTAGGAATCCTCATATCTCTAACCCTCTCGTAAGTAATCTTTCTATTACTTTTTGGCTTGTTGGAGTTTTCAACTTGATCCTCTTGAGATTTATCTTCAGCAATCCTTTCACCTTCTTTCTCAAATGAATTCTCATTTCCTTGGAGTGTACAAATTTTCTTTTCAGCACCTCTCCTTTCAACCATCTTACTTTTTCCATTTGAAGTAATGTTATCAATCATGAAAGGTTCACTATAGATGTATACTTGATTTGGTTTTCCTTTCCAAGGTAGCCACATGTGAGAATAATCTGTTGATATGTAACCTGAGAAATTCTTACTCCAACTTCTACTTAATAAGAGACTATGTGAATCCGGTATATCTGCCACTTGAATAGTTACTTTACTTCTAATGCGAGGTTCAGAAGCAATTTCCAATAGAGCACTTGGTAGTTGACCCACAATCTTCACTCTACTCTTATCCACTTGAACAATCTTTTTGTTTGATTTTTCAGGGATCAAACCAAGTTTCTTACATATAGACAATGGCATTATAGTAGACGTGGCTCCAGAATCAACCAAACAATTGTGTAAGTATTTATCTTTTAATTTCATTGTCAAAAGAAAAGGAGGAGCTTCCTTGTCATGTGAAGTCTTCAATCTCTCATCATTACTAGACACATAACTTAACTCTGATTCTCTAGCTCTCCTTTTGCCTTTAATAAACTCTAAAGCCTTTCTTTGCTGATCTCCTATTTGAAGTAACTGATAGAGGCTAATATTGGCTTTGACACGTTTAAGGTCTTTTACCAAATCATATTCTCCATCACCAATGAAGCTTGATCTCTTTATCCATTTGTTGAAAGACTGATTTGGAGTGCTTTGCTCCACTTGATTGTCTCTACCTTTATTCTTATCCTTTCTACTTGGTTCAAAAGCTTTTCTCTTAGAAGATGGATCAGTAATAACATTTGAGGGTCTAGAAGTAGTTAATCTATCTTTTGATCAAAGATTATAACCATTTTCCTCTTTGTTATTACATTCCTCATCTGAAGACATATCTTCTTCAGAACTTGATAGAGAAGAAGGATCACTAGATTCATTGCTAGAAGATTTACTTGCATAGTGAACACTTGATAACTCATTATCAGATTCAATATCAAGAAAGTTGGACATAATAAGATCACTTTCATCCTCATCTTCTACTAACTTAGTGTCTTGATGTTTATGCTTTCTATTTTTCCTTTCTTCCTTGATATTTACTCTTGCCAATGCTGTCTCAAGCTTCACTATTTTGTTAGACATATCTCTCATTAATTGTCCTTTTTCAGATCCTACTCTTTCATGTTCTTGCTCTTTCTTAACGTGAGATGGACTCGGTAAAGCTTTAAATTGAGTAAAATCTTGCATAGGAATCATAACTCTTTCTTCTCTTTTTTGAATTGCGATATTCTCTTCAAGATTCAAGTTCAACTATTTTTCTAACTGTATAGCTTCGCTAAAGTAGTCACTTAGTGTAGTTAAGTTTGGAGTTCTCCTTAACCAAATTGAAATGTTGGGGTTGATAGCCTTAAGATAATTTTCCTTAAGCATTTCTTCTGATGGCCTATATTGCCTTTGAAAGAGTCCACAAATTCGTTGAAACTTAATGTTGAAATCTCTAACTAGCTCTTTAACTCCTTGCTTAGCTTGTATTAGCCCACAATATAATTGTTGTTGATCTAATTGATTACCAAACTGGGCTAAGAAAAGATTCTTCATGTCATCCCAACTTGTAATACTATTGCTTGGTAAGTTTGAATACCAAATCTGAGCCATATCCTTTAGATTTGATACAAACAACCTACAAGCTTGATCTTGATGTTGAATATTTGCATGAGCTAAAGCTAACTCAAACATGTGAATATATTCTTCAGCTAAATAAGCTTTTCCAGGAATAAAAGGCTCAGGAAAATATTTGTAAACTACCTTAGGAATATCATTGTAATTTTGAAATCCTAATGGTGTAACTCCTTGCCAAGGATTTGCCATCCTATTCCTTTGAAATGTTGAACTCTTAGACTTTCTAGATCTTCTCTTACGAATTGACAAACCAGAGATAATGGGTGATCTTCTTGATCTTCTAGTTTTCACTCCACTACTTGTTCCCAATTCAGAAAATTTCTTTTGTTCTTCTTCCGATGAAGAATCAGTCTTAGAATCTAGAATATCCTTTGAAACTTTGAAACTTTCCAAACTATGAAATTTCTTGATCATGAACTGAAAATAGTATCTAATTTCTTAAGCCTTACAACTAATTTTTGATGTGCTAAAATTATAAGGCTTATGAACCTAGAGGCTTAATTTTTAGCCCTCCTTCTAGCGCCAAAAGAACTGTTGGCGACCGTTTGGGACGCGACCGCCAACGAGTATCCTCGAACAGGATTTAGGTGTCTGCTGGTCTCTGGCTACACCAAGGCCTAGATACCTCCAAATAACTCAGTAGCCAATGTGAGTATGTGTATGTGCTGTTACGGCTTGCGGTTGTATGAAATGTGACAATTGCGTTGTGTGCGAACTACAAATGACCTACTTAAAGAGATTCAGCCAACTTTATCATATACTATGAGTTATTGAAAGTTTCCTACTTTGTTCAACTACCTAGTCTACATGGTCCTTATAATACCTGCTTGTAACAAGTAAAATTTTGCATAAACATTTGAGCACAACTCCGCAAATATACTCCTAATTTTCCCCAGAGAGAGAGAGATAGTTCCACAAGAAAACTAGAAATAGAGCAAGATTCGATGGAAATAGACAGAAAAGAAAAGAAAGCAGATTTGTGTGGACCTCAAATATTTAAGCAAGGTAAAATGACACGAGTAAACACTTCGCAATAAAGTTATTCCAAATTCAATATCTACGAATTGTTCAAACTTCCAAG
>MNCI01013865.1:580596-658723 GCA_015680685.1 Gnetum montanum | reverse complement strand
CCAAGTGTGATGTGAGACTTCCTTGATGCCCCCTTCCCCTTGACCCTTGAAGCCTATTTATAGGATTCCAAGGTAGGTAGGGAAGTTACAATTTCAAAAATATCTTAAAAATATCTCACCTAACTTTTCTCCCAAGTAATTGGACTAACCAATTAGGAGATTACTTGGCCAACAAGTTAGGAGGTTACTTGCCCAACAAGTTAGGTAAGTTACAACAATTTTAGGTGGTTTCAACCATAAAAGAGATAAAAATGCTACAGTTGACAAGTGTCTTCATGATAAAATATTATAGTTGTAACTATCATAGGAAGTTACAACTTCCATAGGAATAATAGCCAAATGTCTCCTTTTATAGGATGTTACAAAAATATTTCATAACTGGCTTTTCATCATTTTTTAAATCATAAAATATTTTATTATTATTTATATCATAGTAGTAAAGATAGTAACCATGGAGTTGTTGCTCATTTCATCATCCATCTTCATAAGCTTTTCCTCTGCTTTGGATAAGTTTATGCTGCCTCCACATTCAGTTGACAATGCAAATATCATATTTGACAAAGCGGACATTCATTCTTTGATCTTCTTTCAGCATTTTCTTCTAATGATAATAAACTCACACTGAAGCAACTTCAAATCATTGACCTCCCAACACCAGAGGCAATATTCAGATTCATCCTCATGCTGATTATCAATATTATCTTTGTTAATACCATAGCATGGATGTTGCCTGATGTCGCTGCAGATGTTTCATATGGCTTTGGCTCTCCTAGGGGCCACGTTTCACGGTTCAGTTGGTGACGACGGCCACCATTCCACCACCGCTCGGCCTCTTCATTGTCCTGTCGTTGCTCTGCTACCACTGACTCGAAACCCTACAAACCCTTGCTACAGAAACCTGTGAGAAACCTTGCCATTTTCGTGAACGCCGCGGCTGCGCGTTTCTGTTGATGTACGTCCACAACGCTGTGCCAATGCCACCGCCGTCTTGCTGCTGCTGATCTTGCCCATGCACAGTCCTCCTTTTTGCGGTTGCTGCTACTCCGTTGTCCTCTCCGCCAGTGCCCATCGTATTATATATATATATATATTTTGTTTTTGGGGCCACCGCGCCGGCCTTGAACTCTATCCACGCCCGCTGCTTGCTAAGCTCCTCAATGGCCTGTCTCAGCTACTCCACCTTCGAATTTGTCAGAATCATGTGCAAGTAAGAAGAACAGATCGTCATCAGTTACATCTGAATACAGATGACCAGGAGCACTAAAATTTCTAACAAAGAGACCAATTGCCACTGGTATGAACATTGGATTTTTGACAAGTTGGCCAGGCGTAGGAGGAATTTCCTGCCTGAACCTGAGAGTAAATGCTTTTGCTTCTGCGTCGTAATCTGATTTTACTTGCAAAGCAGGGGTTCCAGCCTATGAATTCCATAACAAGAAATTTGAAAAATTCTGTTTATTTGCATCTCTCATTGCAGCAAAAATTCTTCACATGTGACTGCCTGCCCATCATGTCTTTGAAAGTAGAGATCCATCAGTGTAATTACTATCAGTTGCCATCTCTGGGGATGCTAAGACAAGTCTTGAATTGAATATATTAAGGATTTTGTTTTCCATTGCATCCATGTTAAAATCAGGTACATCAACTATATTAAATAGATCAAGATCATATTCCAAACCAAACACATCCTCATCCCATTTTATTGTTGCTTTAAGGGAATACATAGCATAAGCAGTCTTTGAAAAGTCCTCTGCAGGAGTTCCAAATGCAGAGGTTAATAGTGCGTCCCGATTTTGTTACAAAAGTGTCATCCCTGCTAACTAACTGGCTTGCAACCAAAGCAAAAAGATAGGAAGGCTTCTTAAAAGGATCCTCCCATACTACATAGTGCCTGCCACCCTCTAAGTCTCCATGTTCCTTCAAATTACCATTCGACAAGAGAACTGGATATAATGCCTTATCAGCCTCAATCCAAGTTGTATATTCGGCCATTATATCTGGATGGTCCAATGCCCTGCTTGGGTTTTCATTGTTGTTTGGATAGCACAATAATGTTTCCATAAATGAGGTTGATGCTGTTGATGACATTTGATAATAGGAACAGGTCAAATATATCAACCTTCACATAACCAAGGCTGAATGAATCTCGTATGAACTTAAAGGAGAAAATCTTCATTGTCCGATTCCAACAAGGAATGAAATCCCATCGAATGGTAAGATTTTTACATATGGGCCACATGGTCCTTGGAAGGAGGCTCTGCAACTTTTTTGGATTGGTTGGTTCAAGGATGCAAGAACAAGGCCTCTAAGATTTTGGGACATTCAACCATGCCTTTGTGGATGCGAACCAATTAGCCAAAAGCTTGTCTTAATCAACATGGTAGACTTCAAGGTGAAGAAACAGAATCTCAAAAATCTCTTTTAAATTTTTCAAAAATCACCATAACCTTATAAAGCCTGTTCCATGAAATGGCCAAAATGTGCCAACAGTAAGCAAAACAAAGATCATAGATGAATTAGTCAAGAAATGGGACAAGGGAATTCTAGAGAAATGCATCATGAAAGGAGGGAGAGTAGGGAATAGCATAGGCATCATAGACGCCATAGAGAATATGATCACGGTGAACCCCTACTCACGACTAGAAGTATGCTAGATATAACTAAGGTCATTAGGATCCTAACAAGGCACCAAAAGGATAGTAGGATCAAAAGAGTAGACATGAACAATATCCCATGATTTGAAGGGGCATACAACGCTGATCCTAAAATCATCTACAAGCATTCTATGGTGTGTGTGCCTTGCAAAATATAGAAAATGAGTGGCAAAAACTAAAGTTTTTTTCACGGACATTGATCAAAGAAGTAGAAAGCTGGTACTAGCCCTTAGAGTCAGAATCCATTCATCGATGGAGTATCATGTTAGAGTTATTCAATGATAAGTATCAAATGTACTCCTAAGTGTCCAACTTATGAAAGCAAATCTAATAATGAAAACAAGGAGGATACAAACCCTTGGATGCTACCATGAGATGATATTATGCATTATTACATCATTTACCTAGCCATGGATACTCGTAGAGGGAACAACTACACCATCTCATAGATGGGATTAGGTACAAAACATGAAGAATCCTTAGGACTTATGCCCAAGGGAGACTATCCGAGCTTAGAGCCCATTAAGTAAAAAGATTATTGGAGTAAGTTGCCAAAGAGGAAGGTGGGTTAAGGAAAAGAGAAAGTGCAGAGGAATACAATAGATATTCTTCCCTCCAAAAGAAGGAAGTTAGATTTTGTGAGGATGAAAAGAGTCACCACTCGAAGAGATGGTAAATAGGAAAACTTTGTCCATTCAAAAGTTTGTATAAGATGTATTGAAAATGGTAGAGCAAATGTGGGACTCCCTATATAATAAATTTCAAACCGTTCTCAAAATAGTAGAGGAGTCTAGAGAGCCAGGTAGTGACCAAGAGAGGAGGCAAAAGAAAGAAGCTGAATATGCACATAACAAAGGCAAGGGAAAATTTGTCATCATTGAAGAGGTTGTGGATTCAGACATAAAAAATGATGGTGGATGTGAGATATGCCAATATGACCATCCTAAGGGATGTTGCCCACTAATCTCACATCTACAAGAGTCTAGGGTGTATGCACTAGACCCACGATTAAACCGATAGCAGACACCTAGAAGTTTACCTTATCCTCAAGGTAATCCAAGGTAGTTCCATCAATATTTGATGTATTATCTAAGTGAAGCTCCATCACAACCAATTGAACAATATCAATAGTGGCAACACCCATAATCATGGGAAATGCCACTATCACACCAATAGTACCCTTATCGTCAACTTGATCCAAACGAGTACTACGTGTAGTAGCCACTCTCCACATGATTCTACTAGTCATGTCACTCCTCAACCTTACTACCAAGTTCATGAGTGCTATAGAACTCCTTCTACTAGAAGTGATGTTTTAAAAATATACTATCCTTCTCATTTGACTACACCTCTTCCACCCTTAGCTCCATTACCACCTACTCCAGCCATGCAAGGTTTGCTCCTTGCCTAGTCATAGCAATGCAATGATACAAGGGCTATTAACCCTCAACCTACTATTGGTTTAGACAACCACACAAAGAAGAGGCCTTTCTTTAGAACCAACAGTTCAACTAAGTTCTTACAACCACAAGAGGCTAATCCTTCAAATGCCTCGCCATCATTTGAATCTTGGGAGCTTCTTTTAAACCAAAGATCGCACTTAACGCACATGGTTATGTTGACTCATGCCATTACTGATTGGATTAAAGCTAGTAGGCTTCCTAGGAAATTCTCTAATCCTAGGAGTCCTCTTATATATTTACAAATTGCTGGGAATGAGCCGTGCAAAGCTCTTTTGGATTTAGGTTTTGGTATCAACTTAATCTCTCAAGAAATGTACAAGTCCTGAAACCTACCTCCACTAAAAAAGAGTAACATTCTTTTAGAGCTAGTTAACTAGTCCATCACTGTCTTATTAGGACTAGTGGAGGACATTTTCACCACTATTTATGGTTGGTTGTATCTAGCTAATTTCCTAGTGATTCAAGTCAACAATTACAAGGGAGACTTCCCAATAATTATGGGAATAGCATGGCTAAGCACAATTAATCCATGCCTAGGAGTACGTGATCTTTCCCTAGAAATGTCAAAGGAAAATACATTTGGAAAGATTGAGAAGAAGAAAGTTCCATGCATTGCATATAGTCACATAGGGTGCAACTATGTGTAAAAAGCCTAGTTTGTACAAAGTTTAACATTGCCTGCATGTAACTAATGTGCTTAAATAAGTAATATACAAAGATGCCTGTATGCAGTAGCCACAAGATAAGAAGGCACCCAGTGGCTGATAGCTAACCAAGAGAGAAACTCAACTATATGCATGGAACCAACTAAGAGCTTGACTTGTGCCTACATCGATAACATAGACACATTAGAGCAAGTCCATCACCAACTTCCAATTCCTGACATCAAAAATATCAATTGGGGAAAGTTGAAAATCCATGATGAGTTCAAGCAAGAGCCCCTTGAGTTAAAACTGTTACCCACTGGTATGGAGTATACATTTCTCAAAAATGAAAAGCTAGTAATCATTAATGCTAAGCTCGCTCCTCAACAAAAAGAAAGACTATTGAAAATGATAAACAAATGGTCAAAAGCCTTTGCTTGGTCATATCCCTGAATTAACTAGAATAGATCCTAGGATATGCCAACATAGAATTTACACTAACCCGTCCATTAAGCCTCGATGAAAAATGCAGAGGTGATAGAACCCAAAGCTTAAGAAGGTGGTTAAAGAAGAAATTGAATAGCTTCTAAAAGCTAGGTTCATCTACCCCATTGCTGATAGTGAATATGTTAGTCCCTTAGTCATTGTGCCTAAAAAGGGAGGTAAATAGAGGGTCTGTATAGACTTTAGGCTACTAAACATGGCAACATTAAAAGACCACTTCTTATTAGCATTCATCAACTAAGTCTTAGACACTGTTGTAGGGCATTGCTACTATAGTTTTCTAGTTGGTTATAGTGGATACAATCAAATTCATATAGCACCAAAAGACCAAGCCAAGACCACATTCACAATTCCTTGGGGGACTTTTTCATATAAGCAGATGTCATTTGGCTTGTGTAATGCCCCAGCAATGTTTCAATGTTTAGTTCTAAGCATATTTTAGCAATAAATAGGAAATGGTATGAAGGTATTTATGGATGATGTCTCCACCTATGGAGCAAACTTTGAAAAATCATTGGGTTGATTAGAGCAAGTATCGAAACAATGTGTTGAAACCAACTTAACGCTCAATTGGAAAAAAAAGCCATTTAATGGTCCAAGAAGGTGTTGTATTAGGGCACAAGATTTCAAAAATATGGATAGAGGTAGATCCTAAAAATATTAAAGTTATCCAAGGAATCACTCATCAACCTGAGATCATAAAAGATATCTCTAATCATTCCTTGGACACACTGGCTATTATAGACGCTTTAATGAGAACTTTTCAAAGATTGCAAAACCTTTGGTAGAACTAAAGAAGAAGGATGTACCTTTTTAATGGACCAAGGAATGTGAGCTAGCCTTCCAAACCTTAAAATAGAAGCTCATAGAAACACCCATTCTACAAGCTCTTGACTAGTCCAAACCATTCCACATAATGATTGACACGTCCAACTTTGCTTTAGGAGTCGTACTTACATAGTTAGATGATCAGAAATGACCCTATTACATTCACTATGCAAGTCAAAGTATTGCTAGTGCACAACTCAATTACACCACAATAGAAAAAGAATTAATGGATGTGGTGTTTGCACTAGGACAATTTAGGCACTATGGATTGGGCTATAAGATATTTGTACATACAGACCATAGTGAAATTTGGTTCCTAATGAATAAACCAACAATGAGTCCTTGCATCATATGGGCGCTTATTATCTTACAAGATTTTCACCTTATAATGATTGATTGTAAAGGCACTGAGAATGTCGTTGCTAATTATTTATCTCGATTACGATGGGACAACAAAGAGGATGAATATCCAATTTCTAACCATTTCCCTGATGAACTCTTCTTTGTAGGTGTAGTAAATAATTAATTAACCACAGAGACAAATTGGAATAGTAGCATTCTTACCTATATCCTCATACAAGAAACAAAACAAAGGTTAGACGTTAAGAATAAATAAGAGTTTCTTTACCAAGTCAAATATTTTATGGAAATTAATGAACAACTTTATAAAGTATGTTTCAATGACTTGGTCCAGTGGTGTGTTTCCAATGTAGATTAATTGCAAGTTCTCCAAGATGCTCATGAGGGCCCTAGTGGGAGTCATTATGCTGAGAGATGAATAGCCATTAAAATATTTCTTGCAAGATATTATTGGCCTACATTTTTCCGAGATGCTCATCATTTTGTCCAATCTTGTGAGTGTTGCCAACATGATGGGGGAATGAATAATAGATTGGAGGGTTTGCAACAATGAATTGAACCCTTAGAACCCTTCAACATATGGGGAATTGATTTTATGGGGTCTATTATATCAATGTTCAATGGAAAAGCCTATATTGTTGTTGCTATTGACTATTTTACAAAGTGGGTAGAGGCAGCCACTGTTACAAACTGTACATCATCCATCGTTGCACGATTTGTTCAATAAAAAATTGTAAATAGGTTTGGCATGCCTCATGCTCTTATTTCTAATAATCATACACATTTTACAAGTGCCTCTTTTCAAAATTTGATGCAATGCTTAGGAGTTGAGCACAAGCTAACTACACCATATCATCCTCAAGTGAATGGTCAAGCCGAAGTTACCAATAGGGAGATCACAAAAATATTAACATGAACGATTAGCAAATATAGGTAAGATTGGAGCACCAAAATGAACAATGCTCTTTGGGCATACCACTCCACATGGAAACTCCCTATAGGATACTCTCCCTAGGAGTTAGTGTACAGTAAACATCTAACACTTCCTATTCAAGTTGAGCTCCATACCCTATCCATAGCATGTGACCTTAATCTAGCACAAAAAGAATGGTTAATGAACCTTAACTTGCTAGATGAGAATTGATTCACTGCCCTGTCATTTAATTAATTTCACAAGGCCTTTAACAAACAATGTCATGGCCTAAGGATTAGAAAAGTCAAATACCAACTGGGGGATAAGGTTTTTTTATTGGAATCTCACACATGTACCACAACGAACTAAGTTTCAAATGATGTAGGAAGGAGATTACATCATCCAAAAAACTTTTCCTTCAGGGGTCATGATGATTTATAAACCTGAAAGCTTGAACAAGAAATTATTGATCAACATCCAACAAACCAAACCTTTCCATGAACCTAAAAAGGCCAATACTAACACCACCTCTATAAATGGACAACCTTGCTCATTATTTTGAATCTCCTCCTTCCAACTTAGTCATGGGGGAGATGACCACCAATGCTAACCATTCTAAGCCCATAGTTCCTTTTGTATTTTTATTTTACGCATGTTTCATCTTTACTTGTTTTTATTTTATACCATCATTAACATTTTCTCTATTTGTTTTTTTGATTTATTCTTACTCATCACATAATAAGTGCTCATGATGGTGGATTGTACTATAATAGTATTGATTGATAATGTTTGGTTTTTACGTTTGACTTTTACTGTTGATACTAAGATATGATTTCTTTTGATAAAATAGTCAATGAGCCTACATCATCCATTCATCCATTCTACTCTATGATCTCCCTTGATCTTGGAACTATACTATTCCATTTTCTAAGTAAACTTATTAATGAATTGGTGGCTTGGTATTCTTCAAACCAAGGAAAGGTTCAAATGGATTGAAAAGGGTGTGACCTCAAGGGGATTCAACGTATTTGGGCTAGCTATTCTCTTGGATACTTGGATGTGTTTCATACAGTCTTCTGCCATTCCACTCTTAACCAAATATTAGGAAGTTGACTAAATCAGATAAGTCTTTGCATGGTGTGGTTCTCATGCAAAAAAAATGGTGAGAATTCAAAGCACACCCCTTAGACATAATAAAGAAACATGGACTATAGGGATTGGTTATGGCACTAGAAAGACATGTTACCCATGCTTGAAAATTCCCTCTAACTAAGGCCCTTTCTCACTTCCTACTTCTCTATTTCTCTTGTTGGAATGGTGGTGGCTCTATGGATGCATTCTTGTTGCTTGAAGAGGATGGGTTGGTCAAGTGTGTTGATGTGAGGTCATTGGATATGGTTAGTTTTTATCTATATTTGGAATGAATTCTATTAAGTTACCTTAACCACATAATACACAAGGGACTTTACACAACCTTGATCTTGGGATTCCATCTCATTTTCTCTTCTCTTCCAAATTTCTTTCCATATTCCACCTCATTTCTGATTTTATGTTCAGCCTATATCTTGGTTGTCGCAGTATTATTCTTTGGTAAACTCTTGTGGGTAAGTTCTTAATCATTATTTCCATATGTCATTCCTAAAGCCTATGGACTCTTTGATTTATGGGTTTGTTAGGGCATAAAGGGCATGACCCTACATTGGGGAGGACCCATTGGCATTCCTTGATGGTACAATTGTAAAGTTATTTCCCTTAAACATTTCTTGCAATCAACCATTTCCCATTCCAACCATCCATGACATCCACTTTTTTTTATTGGCCTTACTATTTTTATTTCTCTATTCTCCCTTGTTCTTTCATTTTCCATCTTATTGCTACCAGAGGTTCACTCTTAGTCGTGGGGGCCCTAGCACAAATTTTTCCATTCCATTACTTACCTCACCCCTACACCTTGAGTAGTCACCAATTACAAACCTCTAACCCAGTATCTGCCATACACAACCCATCCAATGTGCTTCATAGTGAGGTAAGGTATCAATCACATTATATCTTATCTATCCTTGCTAATTCGTTACTGTGTTGTGTGTGCAGATGGTGATCACATGAAAAATGGACTGGGATAGAAGGGAGCACTAAAGATGGACTGGAGCTAAAGTAGTCATGCAAGAAACATGCATTATATGGCCATGGATGAACAATGGTGTGCATAGTCTTAACATCAGTAGCAACGTGCCTCATTTTCTTTTTATTTTCTCTCTCTCTCCAAGCTGTCAAATAAAGGTTTGGATGTCATCTATGTATGGTGTTCACCACAATAGATATGAACACCAATGTTGTAATATATTTGTTGATTCGTTCACCGGGCACTTTGAGTCTATCACTCCATGGCAATAATCCCATACCTTCCCAATATTTTGTAAGGAACTTGAGGATGATTTTTCATTTAGTTGTGAGTGTATGATGAACTGTGATATTGGGACAATGATATCAGATCCACGATATCAAGTTTGCATTATCAGAGCTTGCCAAGCGATATCGAACATCCAATATTAGGACTTGTCTCATTGCCTATAAATAAGAGGCAGGTACACTTGGTTTTGGCATTAGTTTCTTAGTCCATTACCCAAACTCTTATAGTTTTCCCTTTGTAGAGTTAGAATTATTTTTGAGTGCCCACAGTAGGAGTCATAAAGTGAACTGATCTTTATTGGAGCATTGTGTACCTAAGCACACCTTATGTCCAAAAATAAAGATGAACTTTGTGATAAACCTTGCAGTATTCAGAATAGCTTATTTATTGCATTTAGTGTTATTTATAGTTATTTAATGCTTTCATTAGTTAATTGATGTTTCTTTTATTGGTTTGTTAATTTTCACAAGCACACTCAGTATGACCACTTCGAGCATATGCGCAATACTTGGTAAACCAGTAATGATTAGTGTTTGGTAATCCTAGTAGTATTACACTGGTTCAAGATGTGTATGGAGAGTGGGAATAGATGCTGGTGTTAGAACTAGTTAGAACCTAGTGGATTAGTTAAATTAAAATAGTTACTTAATTATTTCACTTCTCCTTTTTAGCACCAGGACATAAACATAAAGAGCATAAAAATCATATACCTCAAGTTTACTTAACCATAAAATCATGCCATACAAGTGAGCTTGGGAAGACAACAATCGCCTAATCCATCCTTGTTCTGTGAAGGTGCATAAGCACTTAGTCCTTGGAGTTCGACTAGATCACGCTTAATGCTCATATTTGTATGGTTGAGCGTAGGGGTACCTTGTTGCTCATCAACTCCCTTTCAAAAATTGGATTTGAATGATGCATAACTATAAATAGAATATTTTTTATTTGTTATGCTTAAATTATTACTATAGGAAATAATTGGCATTCACTAGCTTAGTTATATATTTATAATATATATGTATAATTTGGCCAAGAGAATCTATTCATTAACAAGTAATAAGTTATTTGAGTAAAAAATTTCATGACTTTAGGATGAAGAACAAGATTTAAGGATTATAATTTTCATGAATTTAGGATGCAAGACAAGATTTGTGTATCAAATTTTTCATAATAAGAGGTTTTTGAAAAAAAATAATATTTGCATTAGTTATTGGATGTTCTCATTCTTGGCCAAATATCTTATTTTTGTATGCTTTGATAGGCAATGCAAATTTAGCCAAGAATGAGAACATACAATAACTGATGCAAATATTGTTTTTTCAAAAACTTGTCGTTATGAAAATTTTGATACACAAATCTTGTTCTTCATCCTGAAGTCATGAAATTTTTCACTCAAATAACTTATTACTTGTTAACAAATAAGATTCTTTTAGCCAAGTTATAGGTATATATTATAAATATATAACTAAGCTAGTAGCATTACCAATGGCCTCTTGAGTGTCATGAATGAAATATTATTTAGCATTAACAATAGCCTTTCCTCAAACATTATAGATGCAATATTATTTAGCATTACTAATAGCCTCTTTCTATAGAGTTTATGGATAAACTATTATGTTTTATATTTAGTGTTACCAATCTATGACTATTAGTTGGCCTCTCCACCAACAAAAAAACCCAAAATATTTTTTAGCATTACCAATAACCTCTCCAGAACATTATGGATGAAATATTATTTAGCATTACCTATAACCACTCCTTGAGTGTTATGGATTCAATATTATTTAGCATTATTAATAGGTTGTTCCTATAGAGTTGTAGATAGAATATTATATTTTATATGTAGCATTATTGATCTATGATTGGTAGTTGGCCTCTCAGCCAACAAAAAAATAATAATTTTGAACCTTGGTTGAGATGGAGTAGGTAATGGTTAGTTTTAAAAATAAAAATGGCTAGTTGCACAAAAAAAGAAAACAAAAATGAAATTTTTTAAAAGAGTTTCTCTACCAGTTACCCAATTTAGTTTTATTCTCTTAGTTAAGTTTGTTTTGTCTTTTTTTTTTCATGGCATTTTTTTAGAAATAAATCTCTTGCATAAATAATGCTCAAAATGCCATGAACAAACAAAGACAAAACAAACTTGACTGAGAGGGTAAAACTAAATTGGGTAAGTGGTAGAGAAATGGAGGAGGGATGAGTGATTTCATTTTTAGTTATCTTATTACCTGATCTAGTAGTCATGCTTGATTAAAATCATCTTATTTAAAATCATCTCAGCCAATTAATATATATATATATATAAAAGCTAGTATTTAAGATATATAAACATTCATCCTCATCCCTCATTAATTTGGAAGGGGGACTATGAGTCCCACATGAAGCTATCAAAGTCTTATTACCAATGGCCATGTGATCCAGAATATACTTGAACTAATCAATTGAAGCAATAACAAATTTCATTTTCCATTGTGCACACTCCAAACTTGTTCATTCGCTCGTTTTGCAACATGCACGTAGGTAACTAATCACTTTTGCTTATAATGATGAATATGTTTCTATTATAACCATAACCATAACATATTTATTTTTACAAAGGAAATCTATTTCAACCTTCTACCAATCTATAATGATATGTTTCATTGCCTAAGTCTATTTAAGCATGTATTTATATGGATGTTTCTAAAAATGCATCTAATTTACTTTCATGAAGTAATCATTTTCATGTAGAAGTTTCATTCTTAAAGAAACCTTTTTTTGATTGTAAATGAGGTGTTAGTCTAGCAATAAGAGTCTTAGTGGGCTTAGTAACCTAGGTATGATAGATCCAAAGAATTTCAATGAACTGAGGTAAAAAATTCAATTTCAACTTCAAATTTATCATTCTAAAAAGAAAAAAATTCAATTTCAATTTTTCCATTCTAAATGTTCTACAACCTTGAAGTGGTTATGAATGATAACATAAGTGTTGATCCTTAACTAGTTAAGGATGATAAAATAAGTGCTAAACCAAATGCTTCAAAATGACTATTGACACCAACATTTCCCATAAATAGGGCCTTATGTATCCAATAAAACCATAAGTTTTAACTAACATCAATCAATTCAAACTAACAAATCTAATGTTTAGATTAAATTTAATTGATGTTCTCTTAATGAATTACTAGTGCTCATAATGTTTGATGGTTCATACATCCCAATTGTTGCCTTGCTTTTGACAAAAAAAAGTAATATTCAAACATCAAAGTTGCAAGTTGATTTGCATTGATGAGTGATGAGGTACCCCTATGCTCAACCATACAAATATGAGCATGTACACGTGATCCAGTTGAACTCCATGAATGGGCTAGTTGTAGCACCTAGATAGTTATACGTTGATCATAGTCTGTTGTCTTCCCACTTGGACTGGTATTGACTTTATCATGTATGGTTTAGTCTAGAGCGAGGTGTATGATGTGATCCCTACTATTATTCTACTCCTAAGGAAAATACAAGACAACTTAACTAAGCTAATGGGCAATAGGAAATAAGATCTAAGCTAGCCTAAGTGTGATGAGCATCCATCCTTAATCATCTATATGCATCTTGGACTTCATGTACTACTTACAGGATTACCAAGCGCACATCACTCGAATGCTACTAGGTTACCACATAGTTACACTTAAATATTTGTGATTAAGGTGTACTCATTCCACATTAACAACAAGAATAGTAAATAATGATAAAAGACATATTAACTAAGAAAATAACAATAAATAATCAACAAATAAAATAATTAAAATCTAAGTGAATGTTGCAATGATGGAGTAATCTCGATCTTTACTACCAATCGTATGCATGTCCAAGTATGTCACACTTGAACAAAGGTTCCATACAATTACAAGCATCACACTGTAGGCATGCACTTGGAAAGAACACTAAAACTAACTATAAGAATTGAGAACTAAAAACTAGCTAAAATATTGAGTGCTATATTTACAGGCTAACACAAGAATCATGATATCGTGTATACGATATCGTATCCAAGATGCGATATTACATACTTGATATCATGTACCCGATATCAAGGCTTGGCAAACCACAATTCATCATGCATGAGATATTTTAAAAATATTTCTTTTTTTTTATCACAATCTAGTAAGAAACCATGTCTCCATGTATCCTACATTATATGAGCTTGGCCTTCTGCCACTACCATCCACTATGCTTTTGCCTGCTTGCCTACTCTCATGTGTACAATTTCCTTCTTGCACCTCTTTTTGCACCACACTACTAGCTACTTGCTCTCCTTTGTATGCACTGGAAACTTGGTGCTACTCACCTTGCACTGGTCAATGGCCATGCTATCTTTTGCCATGTAGTTGGCTGCCTAAATTCCTTCTATTCCCTCTCATCCTCTATGCCATTCTTGTACTCCATTGCTACAACATTAGGGCCAAAATGCTGAGCATGCCACTGTGGAAGGAGATGTGCATGTGTTAATCTCAATTTTTTTCATTTGGTGGGATCATATGTGGTGTGATGTGGTAGGGTAGCAAACTACACTTTGCTCCCACCCTCCATCAAGCGAGAAATGCTGGCCTTTCACTAAAAATAATAAAAAGAAAAAAGAAAAAAATTAGCAAGAAATAAAATATTAGACCAAGTAGGATTTTCAAGCATATTTCTAGATTTCTTAGTTTTTCTTAAAATAGGTTACTATGCTAATTGTGTAAAATAGCCTTGATTTCAAATAGCATTATTAGAATGAATTCTAATGTTAATAGGTTTTCTAAGAAAAGATAACATTCATGAGTTCCTGGGGGACTTTTGCATATCACCAGATGTCGTTTGGTCTATGCAATGCTCTTGCCACATTCCAATGCCTAGTCTTGAGCATTTTTCAATAGCAGATCAGTAGTGATGTGGACGTCTTCATAGATGACTTCTCCATCTATGGAGCTACATTTGAGCAAGCCTTAGACCACCTTGAGTAAGTGTTGAAATGATTTTTTGAAACCAACTTGTAGCTGAATTGGCCAAAAAGTCATCTCATGGTCTAGGAGGGCATTGTATTGGGGCATAGAATCTCACAAGTAGGAATTAAGGTGGACCTTGAAAAAATAAGGGTCATCCAAGGAGTAACCTGTCAGCTAGAAATAGTTAAAGATGTTTGATCATTCCTTAGACATACTAGCTACTATTGATGATTCATAGAAAATTTCTCTAAGATCACAAAAATGTTGGTTGAGCTAATAAATAAATATTCTCCCTTTGTCTAGACCACAAAATGTGAGAAAGAATTCTAGTAACTGAAAGAAAAAATTGTAGAAACTCCAATCCTACAAGCACTTGATTTGTCTAGACCATTTTATATTATGATGGATGCATCAAATTATGCCTTGGGAGCTATGATGATGTAGTTAGATGATAAGAAATATCCATATTACATCCACTATGCTAGTAGAAGTATTATGGATGCACAATTGAACTATATCACTAAAGAAAAAGAATTGATGGTGGTGGTGTTTGCTCTAGAGAATTCTAGGCATTATGTTCCTAGATACAAGGTGTTTGTGCATAGAGACGATAGTGCCATCTGCTTCCTAATGAACAAGCCAACGGTGAACCCCCATGTCATATGGTGGCTGGTGATCTTGTAGAAGTTTGATCTTACAATGGTAGATCGAAAGGATACCAAGAATGTGGTCATTGATCACTTTTCTTGGTTGCGATGGCACAACAACGAGGAAGAAAGCCCACTTTTTGACATGTTTCCTGATGAACTCCTCTTTGCTAGGGCTATAACTGAACAAATTCCCAATGAGCCAAAATGGTCTGATAACATTCTCACTTATCTTCTTACTCAAGAGATCGCATAAGGGTTGGACCATTAAAAGAAATAGTAGTTTCTTCACTAGGTAAACCATTTCATGGAAATCAGTGGACACCTTTACAAGGTGTGTGCTAATGGCCTAATTTGCTAGAGTGTCACTAATGTTAATCAACTGTGCATTCTCCAAGACACTCATGAAGGTCCTTGCAGAGGACACTATGCTAGGAGATGCACAACCATTAAAATCCTAATGGTAGGGTACTACTGGCCAACACTCTTTAGGGATGCTCACTATTTCATCTACTCTTGTGAATGATGCCAATGAGATGGTCGAATGACTACTTGAATGGAGGAACCTCAATAATGGATTCAATCACTAGAACCATTTGACATTTGGGGCATTGACTTCATGGGTCCCATCATGCCCATGTCAAATGGAAAGGTGTACATCATAGTCATTATTGACTATTGTACAAAATGGGTAGAAGGAATAGCCATCATTGATTGTACATCCTCTACTACTACTTGGTTTGTATAACAAAATGTTGTAAATAGGTTTGGTGTGCCACATGCATTAATTTCTGATAATAGAACTCATTTTACAAGCACTACTTTTCGGAAGCTCATGCAACACTTAGAGGTTGAACATAAACTCACAACACCTTACCATCTCCAAGCTAATGGTCAAGCTAAGGTTACCAATAGGGAAATCACAAGTGATGAGATGCGATTCGCATAGGCTGCGATATCGTGTATGCTATATCGCATCCGCCGTGATATCGCATCCCCCGCGATATTGCGTATGTGATATCGTGTCTTCCCTATGATATCGCGTACGCGATATCGCAGTCCACTACCATATCTATAAATAATATGCAACTCTCCCTTGTTTGGGAATCCCAGTTTTAGAGTAGTGAAGCTCTGGCAGTTTGATCCCTCCAGAGTTATATTTTTTCCCGTGTCTACCCGTAGTGTGTTAAATGTAATTGTACAGTGTCTTTATTCGAGTGTGATGTACTTGGACATGCACATGACTAGCAATAAAGATTAAGATTACTTCATCATTGTAGCATTCACTTTGTTATTTATTTAATGTTATTTACTATTTTCTCTCTCTCACCCTTAAACTCCTAGAACACGGAACGAATATGACTTGATTACAAGCATTTAAGTGTGACTACTTGGTAGCCCAGTGGTGTACCTAGGATCTAGGCTTGGTAACCCAGTGGCATATTTTGGATCTACGCTTGGTAATCTTAGTGGCGTACCTAGGACCTACGCTTGGTAGTCCCAGTGGTAGTTATGCACGAAGTCTAAGATATGTACGGTTGATCAAGGAATCGGTTGCTCGTCGCACTTAGGCTAGATTAGATTTTCTTACCCTTTCCCTCCTAGCTTAGCTTAGTTAATATTCTTTTCCATTGCCTTCAGGAGTAGCATAGATTAGGAACACATCATACACCTCATCTGGACTAAACCATATGTGACAAATGCAATACTAGTCCAGGTGGGAAGATAGCGAACTGCGACCTAAGGCTAACTATCTAGGTGCCACAACTAGTCCATCTATCGAGTTCGACTGGATCGTGCGTGTGACGCTCATTTCGTATGGTTGAGTGTAGGGTTACCTCACCACTCATCATTGGTGCCATTACCAGGGATGGTGCTAGCTATCTAGAGTTGTTGCGGTGATCGTGGAGCTTAACTTTGAATCTTTTGTAGAGTTTTCTCCTAAGGCTGTTAGGGATCACCTTAAAGGATCTCCCTTATGGCCTGTCCTCTCTAAAAACGGTGCCTGGTACTTAGGTGAAACGTACCTATTTTGGCACAATAAGGAGCAAGGCACCACGGTTAACATTTGTGATGTGACAGTAGACTTTTCTGTGCAGGCAATTTCAGAAGTGTTAAATCTTCCGAATTGGACAGTTATCTACCCGATCGGACCCTGATGTGCGAAAGGATTGGTTAGAGAAGGCTTATGGTAGAGATAAAGCTTTTAGTGAGCTGATGATGAAAGAGAAGGTTTATTTTAAAATGGTAACCTATCACCTCTTCCCCACAAAAGGCTTAAAAAGAATATCTACGTATGTGGCTAGGGGATGTGCAGTGTTGATGGGAAAGGTTATCGCTAACCTTCCCCATCTATATTTGATGGAGATCCTAAGGAGATTTGAAGAATGGAAGACAGGGAAGATGGCGCTTCCCTTTCCTTGCCTTATTAGGAAACTGTGCCGATGGGCTGGTATTCGGGGATACACAAATGACATCCTCTGAAAGGCCCAAAATGCTTCTTATGTTGAGTTATTAAAGGTACCAGCTCCAAGAAAGAGCATGGGCGAAGAGCTAGGACTAGATGAAGAAGAAGAACAGATGACTGGATCACCTGCAACTCAACTTGTAGGACCCAATCAACCTCCAGTCACAAGTACCAACCAACAACAAGAAGTAGGACCCAGCATAGGCTAGGATCAGCCATCGTTGCCGCAAGACTACAGACCGTCGATGAGCCATCTTAGGGCCATCGTCGAGATGGTTAGTTGGGGAAGTTGTGATGGCGCAAACCTCTTCCACATCATCGATGATGCCAACCAGCCTACTATTTCATTAGATCTCGCAAGGGGTGAATTATCAATTCAAACAGGAGGAGAGGAAAGCAAATGATCACAAAAGATCTTTGAAAACGCCAGATCTTTTCAAGTGTAGTTAAAGACTAGTGAAGGGGCCACTGTGGGGGTCATGCAACACCAGGATGTCGCGGGAGCTGCTGAAGTGGTTGCTGACCATATCAAAAAATCTTTCAATGTAACCTGTTGTACCACTGATAGATCTTTCAAGAGCATGAGATGCTCAAACTCTTGCCAGAACCTCAATGACTCCTGCGGAACATGAGGATGTGCTAGATCGATTGCTACAAATAAGGCAAGTTCTGATGTCCCTGTTTGACATCCCCCAAGATGTAACGGCAATTCAATCAGACCTCATTTCCACCAAGGGGAAGCTAGTCATATCCTAAGTAAGGGCCGAGCATGCTGAAGCTAAAGTGCAGAATCTACAAGAGCAGCTCATAGCCTTACAAGCAGCACAGCAGGATCTGTTGCAATTTGTTCCCACAGATCAGCTGGAACATTTCAAAATCGAGCAATTAACAAATCTAATTGTAGAAAATAAGAAGGTGGAAGAAGAAAAGGAGATGGCCACTTGGGATGCCTTCGTAGCACAAGCCCAATCTCATGCGTATCCTAAGGCACTCAAGGCCTTAGAAGAAGAGAATAAGCAGTTGGTTGCAGATAACCTTCGGTTGACTTCTTTGGAGAAACAAAAGGATATTCTCGATGAAAACTTTCATTAGTTATGAGAATAGTTCATTTGGGTCAACCGAGATGTAAGTCTTTTAGCTAGAGAAAATCGAACCCTCTCAATGGAGGAGGTACACGTTGTTTGCCAAAAATTAGCCATCGAGATAAGCGCATGGCAGAATGAGGCTAAACAACACGAGAAGCTGAAGGAGCATTTCCGTGATCAGGTGGAGATGTACAAAAAAATCCTAGAGAAGGAAATCCATATGGCCAAGGCTCAAATCAACAACATTAGTGCTCAACACACTGATTAGAGGGCCATATTGGACACTTACGCCTTCGCCCACCAAGTGGAAATTAAGAACCGGGACCTGCAGATCCAAGACTTGACCGAATACATGGAGTTGGCAAACCTTAGATATGCCAACCTGGCCATGTTAACAGTAGGACGCCTGAGGTCAGAGCTCAAGCAGCAGGTAGCTTCCACCCACATCAAATATGAAGCAGAATTTACAAAGCGCAAGAAGTTGCTTGAGACACTAGATGTCATAAGTTCTGAACTTGCGGTGGTAAAATAAAGCTACCAGGGATAGAAAGATGTTGCAACTGACTTGGCTTGATGGCTAACAAAGCTTCATAAATACAAAGATAAATCCAGAGCCTATGAAGAGGAACGACAGGTGTTCGCGGTATGGTATGTCAAAGCCAATTAGATGTTTCCGCAACTACCCTGTCCGTGGGAGGTGCCAACTCCATCAAACATCAGAACATTAGCATGGACGGCACAAGATCCTTGGACCGAAGAGGAGAAGCTCCAGGCCATTCTTCAGCATCGTCAACCTTTCAAGCTTAGAGCAAGTAACAAAGGAAAAGCACCCATGGAGGATCCACCACCACCAGGAACTATATGAGTTCCACATTTTTGTAGTTGTAGTATTTTTTCTCTGTGTTGTGTCTCCCCACACTGCAGCATTAGTCCATTTCTTTTTCCAGCTAATAATCCCATACTATCCACTGTGTAATTAATGAAGCTTGTTCTCCTTGTAACTCGAGGATGAGTTTTTATTCAGTCGTGGGGGTATGATGAGATGTGATTCGCATAGGCCGTGATATCGTGTACGCGATATCGCATCTGTCACAATATCGCATACCCTGCGATATCGCATCTTTCCTATGATATCGCGTATGCAATATCATAGTCCACCGCCATATCTATAAATAAGACGTGGCTCTCCCTTGTTTGGGAATCCAAGTTTTAGAGTAGCAAAGCTCTAGCAGTTTGATCCCTCCAGAGTTAGATTTTTTCTTGTGTCTGCCCGCAGTGTGGTGAATGTAATTGTACGGTGTCTTTATTTGAGTGTGACGTACTTGGACACGCACATGACTGGAAATAAAGATTGAGATTACTTCATCATTGTAGCATTCACTTTGTTATTTATTTAATGTTATTTACTATTTTCTCTCTCTCCCCCTTAAACTCCTAGAACGCGGAACGCGTACGACTTGATTACGAGCATTTAAGTGTGATTGCTTGGTAGCCCAGTGGTGTAGCTAAGATCTACACTTGGTAACCCAGTGGCGTATTTGGGATCTACACTTGGTAATCCCAGTGGCATGCCTAGGACCTACGCTTAGTAGTCCTAGTGTTAGTCGTGCACGAAGTCCAAGATGTGTATGGTTGATCAAGGAATCGATTGCTCATCCCACTTAAGCTAAATTAGATTTTCTTACCCTTTCCCTCCTAGCTTAGCTTAGTTAATATTCTTTTCCATTGCCTTCAAGAGTAGCATAGATTAGGAACACATCATACACCTCATCTGGACTAAACCATACGTGACAAATGCAATACTAGTCTAGGTGGGAAGATAGTGAACTGCGACCTAAAGCTAACTATCTAGGTGCCACAACTAGTCCATTTGCGGAGTTCGACCGGATCATGCGCGCGACACTCATTTCGTATGGTTGAGTGTAGGGGTACCTTGCCACTCATCAATAAGGATACTAATGAGAATTGTTAGTAACTATAGGATGGATTGGAGCACAAGACTGAATGATGCCCTTTGAGCCTATCACTCAACTTGAAAACTTCCTATAGGCTACTCTCCCTATGAGCTTGTGTATAACAAACTTGTGACCTTGACCTTGACTTGAGTCTAGCTTAAAAAGAATGACTGATGAATCTCAACCTACTAGATGAAAATTGATTAGTGGCCTTATCACCTAATGAGTTGCAGAAGCCTATGACAAAAAGCATCATGACTTGAAAATTAGAAAAGTCAAATTTCAACTGGGAGATAAGGTTCTCTACTAGAACCCCACACATGTACCTCAATGAACTAAGTTTCAAACATTATGGAAAGGACCTTACATCATTTATGAGACTTTCTCTTCTAGGGCCATGATGATTTATAAACCTAAGAGCCCAAACAAGAAATATCTAGTCAACAATTAATAAATCAATCATTTCCATGAAGCCAACACAACAACAACGTCATCAAATGGAGAACGCGCCATATTTCAAATCTCCTCATTTCAACTTAGTCATGGAGGAGATGGCCAACCATGCTAATCATTCAAGTGGCTTCTTAGTTTTTTAACTTTTTTGTTTTACATATTTTTCATTTTACAACTTTTTGTTTTACATATTTTTTATCTTACATCTTTTTGTTTTTATCTTATTAATATTTTCTAATTTTTTTTACACCATCATTCGTACATTTTCTATTTTTGGAATATTTTACACTTTCTTTTATTTCATGTGGTTTTCTAATTTTTTGTTAATAAGTGCCAGGTATATTGGTAATGTGTACTTGATGGTGGTATGTATTATTTTTTTTATTTGATTGTTGGTGTTTGGTTTCTAGCTTTGAATTTCGTTACAGATAATTAGGACACGGTTTCTTTTCATGTAATAGGTAGTGAGTCCACAACATCCGCCCATCTACAAACTCTATGGTTTTCCTTGTTTTGGAAATGTGCAATTCCTTTTTCATTAATAAAACTTTAATAAATTTGTGACTTTGGTAGTTTCTAGAATTGGAAAGGACTCAAAGGTTTGAATAGGGTGTAGCTTCAAGAGGATTTGGTATTCTTTGTGCTTTTCTGTTTGCCTTGATGCATGTGTGTTTTTATGAATTTCTTACCATTCCATGTCATCCAGTAATAAGAAGTTGAATAAGTCCTTGCATGGTGTGGTTCTTATCAGGAAAAAAAACAAATGATGAGAATTCAAAGCACACCCCTTGGACAAAATAAATGCATACATCTTTGCATGGTGTGGTTCTCATCAAGAAAAAAAACAATGAGGATTCAAAACACATCCCTTGGATAAAATAAATGCATGTGTCTTTGCATGGTGTGGTTTCCATTTTAAAATAAAAAAAATGGGAATTTAGACAGAATAAATGGCCTATAAGAACTAGTTGTGGGAGTCATCTCCTCTAATTAAGATCCTTCCTCACTTCATACTTCTTCTCTAATTTGGAATAGTGGTTGTTTTGTGGAAGCACTCTTGTGTCTTAGGGGATGGATTAGTCTTAGAATGTTGATGTGAAGTCATTGAACATGGTTGGTTTTTCTCTAAACTAAGGATGGATTCTATCAAGTCATTTAACCAAAAAAATCCACAAGGAACTTCATGTGACCATAATTAGAAACTCCATTCCACTTTCTCTCATCCATATATACTCTTCATGTTTCACCTCACTGCTAGTTTCATGTTGTTGATTCGATGTCTTGGTTTGATGTGTCAGAATTCTTACTTAGTTTCTTTTGGGTTTTTGTACTTAACCTTTTGTAACCATTAATCATCCATGGAGTCCACGGACTCTTTGGTTTGAAGTTATGCAAGGGCAAAGAGGCCTGTGCCTACTTTGAGGAGGACCCACTTACATAACTTTTGGTTGGATTAGTTAAGTTCTTTATCCTTAGACATTTTTACAATCAAGTTCTTTTTGTTTACCCCATCAATGACATCCAATTATACACATCTTCATAATAGTTTTTAGTGAATTCTTCTTTTCATTATTGTGAATTATTATACCCTCTTCAAATATTTCTTTGTATTGCACTTTTTTAAATTTAATGGACCACTTAATTTAATTAACCCTATCTGTCAACTTTCCCGCTGACACTACTCAAGGAACCAATCAACCACAATCACAACCTAGCCCAGTGTAACCACTGACAAGACAAGACATTTAATAGTTATGTGTTACACATTGCTTACTAATTCATGATTTTGTTGTGATTGCAGTGGGAAGCATGAACTAGAAATGAGACTACCTTCACTAAGGGTAACAAAACAATACCACACAATGAGAACCATTCATGATTGAAAGATCTATTCTCTCTCTCTCATTCTCTTGTTGCTAAGAGGTGTTGGATGTCAGTGATATCCAAGGTGTTCACTTCTCTTCTCATGAACACCCCATTTTTAAAGGTTGTAATTCTATACACTTCGGCACTCATATTCTATCTATTTTATCTGAGTCAATTTGTAATGTCAATCAATAATCCCATACCTACCCAATATGTGTTGTAAAGAACTTCTTCCTTCTCTTTTTCACTCAAGGATGAGTTTTTATTCAGTCATGGGGGTATGATGAATCACGCTTTGCCATCTGCTTTGACATCGGGTATGCAACATTGGGGCCTTGGTCCAACATTGCATATTTGACATTGGGGTATATTTCCTAATCTATAAATATCAGGCCTGGGCTCCAGTTTTAGTAATAGTTTATTTTTCAATTTTTAAGCAAGGTAGCAAAGCTCTTGTTGTTTCTTTTCCTCAAAGTTAGAATATTTTTGAGTGCCCTCAGAAGGAGTCTAAGTGTGTATGATTCTTTGTTCAAGCATTGATGTACCTGAGCACAACAGTGTGACAAGAATAAAACAAACTCTTTTGACAATCCTTGAAGCATTGAGAATAGCTTAATATTTTCCTTAATGTATTTTACTTTCTTACTCTTTATTTTAATGCATTTGATTTAAGAAATTTATTTCTAGTTGTTAATGAACACGAGTATGACCACTTCGAGCATTCATATAATACTTGGTAACTTAGCAACACTTAACGTTTGGTAGCCTAGTAGTGCTATATGTGTTTAGGAAAGTGGAATGGTTACTTGTGTTAGGCTAGCTAAGCAATAGACACACTAGCTTTCAATCTACTTTATTTTTTATTCTTGTTGTAGGTGATTACATCCATAAAATATAAAATGACAAAAATTCATATACCTTAATTACACTTAAAACCATATTCTCAAGCCTCACAGGTGTAGTTGGGAAGACAACAAATGTTCTCAATGCCCCTTTCACTTTCTAAAAGAGCTAGCGTATTAGATAACTATAGGCCCATGGAATTCAACCGAATCTCATGTAATGCCTTAGTGAGTTGTATGGTTGGGTGTAGGGGTACCTTGCAGCTCATCAACTATTATTTAAAATATTTTTTTTATTTTTAAGATTATGAAAAAGCTCAAATATTTTGTAGTAAGGTTTAAAGATGGTTATAACATCATGCCTTTTGAAAACCTCAACAATTTTTTGAAGAATACCTTTAATGTAATGAATGTTGATGAATTTGTTATTTGAAAGAGAATTATTATTATCTAACTTTTGTTTTATTTATTTCATAAACTTTGAATGTGAATAACTTCATTTTTTGAAGTTCGATTGAGGTAAAACAAGTATCGGTGGAATTATTTTCTTGTGCACTTTCAAATTATGTAATATATTTTATTTTTTCACATTTATGTTTTTGTAGTTATGTTAATTTTTATTTTTTTAATTATTTTTAGCTAATTATTTATGCTAGTGGTAATGAATTTTGTTATCCCATTGTTGTTCTATTAAGTGATAATTTTTATTAATTAAGTAATTAATTTATGATTTAGTAAATCAAGATTAAATCCAACTCTTTTATTAGTTATTCATAGGATTTTAAGGATAATTAATAAGGGTATTACAAATGGTATGGAACTTTTCCATTTTATTTTTGGTTGATAAAAATTTTCAATATCTTTGAAAGAGAAAGCATAGTTTCTTCTACTTTTACTTTGAATTAAATGCTAAAAATGTTTGGAATCTTTCCTTATTATTTGCAATAAGCTAGTTTATCGCTATCTAACATAGGCTGAATCATATTTTTTGCCGACAGGCCAACTCATCTTGTAGGATAGGGGGGGAGGGGGGAGTGGATTTGTCACCCTCCAAGTAACGCCATCCACATCATGAGCCATGCAACACGAAATGGGAAAAAATATGAATCAAAGAGCCACACCTTTTTGTATTCCTATTGCATAGAATGTGAACCACAGAGCCATAACTTTTTGTATTCCTGCTGTACACATAAAAAGGCCAAACACAACCAAATGAAAAATGGGAATGGGAATGAGAATTTCATTTCCATTCTGTCTCTATCTCCATCTGCAACTGTTGTTGCAAGCCACCTAGCCAACTGAACTAGCTTCGATGATGCTAGCTTTGGAGCTCTGCTGGAGTGCAAGAAAGGCACCTATGATGGTGGCCCATGCTTCAACTGCAATAACAAGCTCATTGACATGTGCTTCTTCAACCAAGGCAACAATAAGGTAGTAGGCTAGTCAGCCCTTGCTGCATCCTCACTCAACACTGAGGGACATAACATGCACACATCATCAACAATCATCGACAACGCTGTGGTCAATGTCAACATGCTTGGCTATGCCAACGACACTACCCGTGGCATGGTCTAGCTTGCATGGATTGCCATCTACAAGGTTTGGTGGGACTATGGATGCTTTAGCTCTAACATGCTTGCAGCCATGGATGCCACTTTGTCTGACAACATTGACATGCTTTCGCTCTCAGTTGGTGACAACCCATAGTAGTACTACATCAACAGCATTGCCATTGGTGCCTTCATCACTGCAGTCCAATGCCATGTCTTTGTCACTTACTCAACTAAAAACTCCAAACACAGCATTGACATTGCCTCAAATCTCGTGCCCTAGATCATGACCATCGTTACTAGCATCCTTGACCATAACTTCCTGACCATCATGGTGCTTGCCAATGGTAGTGAGTATGCTGGAACCTCACTCTACTCTGGGGAACTGCTACTTGAAGATCCAAATCTCACACTCATCTATGCTAGAAACACCAACCTTGATGGCGACAGAAATGTGAACTTCTACACCTATTGTAGCTTGGGCCCCGGAGGTAGAGGAGGTGTGAATCATAATACAATTTTTGTTATAATAGTTAAAAGATCCCTTCATTTAGGTTTCTTTTTTTTTTCTATAAAATTTATATATGAATTAGGCCAATATGTTTCTTGAGTAGCTTTGTTTGAATGTATGTTTTAAGCATAAAATTTTGTAGGTAGGGGTAGGATGAGGGGTAGAGTTAGAGACATTTGAGGAAGGATAGTAATGGCTATAGTTGAAGCTGCAACTTGAAGGAAAGGGTTTTCTAAAGTTTTTATGTCAACAATAGCTTTTGGTTATTAGAATCTCTTTCTAGAAACAAACTTTTTGCTAGTCTTTTTATGTATGTTTTTGTTAATTTTTTATAATGAATTATAACATGTTGAACATTACATTTTGATGATTTTGTATAATTTTCATAGTTGCAGTTCAAGTTGAGCTCTTCTATCATTAGTACTTAGCATGCTTTCCTATACATTTGTATTCCCAATGCAAAAACATTTCAAAATTTGGTTCTATTATTTTTTCAATGCTTTCTGGAGTGGCAGGGAATTTTGAAATTGTAATTTTCTGCTACTATCTTGAGTAATCTTTTTTTTCTACACCCTTTTTCAATGTAAAGAAACATTTGTAAGTTCATGTTCTTTTTATCTCTTTGTATAATTTGTGTAGGTTTTATCATTTCTATGGTTGTGCTTTGAAATTCAGTAGTTACCATGGAGTAGATGCATTTAGTTATTACAATTGTGATTGCTTTTTTTTTTGCAATATGCATTTTAATAAAATGCAAAAGTGTTAGCATTTTTGCTAGCACATAAAAATTATTAGCTAATTTGAGATGTTGGCTTGACTTTGGTCATAATTTTAACAATTTTTCCTGTTTATTGGGAGGACTGAAAGAGTTCAAATTTGATAATTTTTTTTTTACCTTCTCACATGCATTGAGGCCTTTTCTTTATGTACATATTCTTTGATTAATGGAATCTAATGGATGATATGGTTGTTAACCTGGTAAATTTTAAAAACGAGAACTTCTGCACCTTTGGCAGCCTAGACCTCGGGAAGATCTCCGGCAAGATCATGTTGTGATGATCCTAGCCAATGCTGAGGAAAACGGTGACAAGCTCTCCACCGATGCACATGTCTTGCCATAATCATAAATAACCAATTATTTATAAATCTCCCCTAGCCAAAGAGTCACTACAAGGGAGCCAATGATTATATTTATCTTAGTTATTTATAATCTCGATTATATATAATGATACATTTATAATCATAAACATAAATGATTATATATAATGATTATAAACACTTCATCATAAATAAAGTCGATTATTTATAATTATTTCATTATATATATCTTATGGATAATGCTAACCGAGATATAATCATTATGGGTTAGCATTATGAATGAATAAATAATATCTCTAACATTATGAATTATGAGTAATATTTCATCATATCTTGGCTTTATTTATTATGAAATGTTTACCATTCGAATGAATCTTATAATCCATAATATCTCAAATTATAATCATGGATTATTGCTCTAATTATAATAATCTTATAACATTTATTGGATTCCATAATAATTATAATATAATAATTATGAATGAGGTGTTAGCATCATTCATATTTTGTCCATTGTAACAATAATGTCAATATACAAAAGCCCATGATATAATAATAACATTATTTATGCATTTGTAACATGATTTTTTATATCTCCACGAACAAATATGCATTACAAATATATGTTACAGTGTCAATTTAGTTTAATCTCTTCGTATTTCCTCATGCGCATGTGCCACATGCATGGGAGCTAAAGAATCAATGTTATGGAGTTGAATCTCTACTCGATTAATATCCCCTAACCCTTGAGCTTCCCATTTGTCTCTTTATATTCCTTCACATGCCTGTGCCACATGCAAGGGAGCCAAAGAGTCACTATAGGGGAGTTGAATCTTTATTTAATTGATGCCCCTTAACCCTTGGGCTCCCCATTTATTTCTTCGTATTCCCTCACATGTAGGGCTTGACGTGGGTAATAATGAATATTTATTATTATAAATGATGGGTAATATTGAATATTTATTATTATTATAAATGGTGATAGTTACGATTACAGTAATAATGAATATTTATTATTATTATAAATAGTGAAGATTATGGTTACAGTGATGGTTACGATCATGGCAATGGTTAAGGTGATGATGGTTATGGTGTGATACAGTATTTAAAAATATTAAACTTAGGCATCATGTTATAAGATTAAAAGGTGCAATATTGGAATTCATGCATTTTTAGAAACATGGATCTTGCTACTATTAGTCCCAATAGAGAAGGTGAAGAACACTCTCTTCAAGATCAACAACAACAACCATCTACTGCAACAAGTAGTGCATCAACTATCTACTGCAACAAGTAATCCAATCTTTGCTTATATGTGAAGGTGCAAGGGTAATGCTTATAGTTAACCTTTGGCTTGAAGCAGGATTGGTGAATGGCGCACTTGGCATAATTCACAATATTATGTATCCTTAAGGTAAATGGCCATGTGCATTATCATTATACGTTATTGTTGATTTTGACTCTTACATTGGATATGCCATTGATAATGGCAATCCCTATCATGTGTCAATTGTACCTGTGGTCCAAGGAGCATCTCATTAGTCACCATTACGATTGGCATAGGCCATGACTATTCATAACTCTCAAGGAATGATACTAGATAAGGCTATTATTAATGTTTGTTGCATTATTTGGAGTCAAGACCATTGCTTCTTTAAAGATTCATCCTTCTTTTCATGTGCAAAGATACAGAAAGATTTTAGATGCTAAACATCTCCAAAGTAGAATTGCACAAGAAGTTTATTTTGCTCAATTGAAGAATTAGGCAAATTGAGTTCACACTTATCATTGTATTTTTTCTTTTGCTCAATCCTATTATACAACTTTGTAATGTTTGTTGCAATAATTGTGCAATGTATTCCTTCATCAACATATACGAAATATATAAACTTTTATTTTAACTAATTTATGTTTACCAGTATATATTATTTGTAATGCAAATAGTGATGATAACTTTAAAAATAAAAATAAGAATTAAATTCTACTCATAGCCCGTGAAATCGCTATACAAGATAACTTACATGTGTAATGTTTGTTGCATTATCTGAAGTGAAGACCAGTGATTCTTTAAAGCTTCATCTTCTTTTCATGTGCAAAGATATAGAAAGATTTCAGATGCTAAACATTTCCAAAGTATCATTGCATAAGAAGTTTATTTTGCTTAGTTGGAGAATTAGGCATATTGAGTTCACACTTATCATTGTATTTTGCCTTTTGCTCAATTATAATATATAGCTCTGTAATGTTTGTTGCAATAATTGTGCAATGTATTCCTTCATCAATATATACGAAATATATAAACTTTTATTTTAACCAATTTATGTTTACCAATATATATTATTTGGAATGCAAATAGTGATGATAACTTAAAAAATAAAAAAAAATTAAATTCTACTCATAGCTCGCAAAATCGCTACATAAGAGAATTTACGGGTCTAATGTTTGCTACATTATCGGAAGTCAAGACTATTGATTCTTTAAAGATTCATCCTCCTTTTCATGTGCAAAGATACAAAAAGATTTCAGATGCTAAACATCTACAAAGTAGAATTGCACAAGAAATTTATTTTGCTCAGTTAAAGAATTAGGCATATTGAGTTCACACTTATCATTTTATTTTGCCTTTTGCTCAATCCTATTATACAGCTCTATAATGTTTGTTGCAATAATTGTGCAATGTATTACTTCATCAACATATACGAAATATATAAATTTTTATTTAAACTAATTCAGTATATATTATTTGGAATGCAAATAGTGATGATAACTTAAAAAATAAAAAAAATAATTAAATTCTACTCATAGCCCGCGAAACCGCTCCACTAACTTATATATATATATATTGGTAGAGATGATTTTTTAAAAAAATGATGTTAACCATGACTACTAGACGAGGTAACATGATAATTAAAAATGGAATCACTCATCCCTCCTTTGTTTCTCTACCACTTACCCAATTTAATTTTACCCTCTCGATCAAGTTTGCTCTTTCTTTGTTTGTTCATGGTGTTTTTGAACATTATTTATGCAAGAGATTTATTTCTCAAAAATGCCATGAACAAACAAAGAAAGAGCAAATTTGACTAAGAGGGTAAAACTAAATTGGGTAAGTGGTAGAGAAACAGAGTTAAAATATGAGTGATTCTGTTTTTAGTTATCTTGTTATCTCGTTCAGTAATCGGGCTTGGTTAACATCAATTTTTTTAAAATCACCTCGGCCAATTTATAGATATATCTAAGCTAGTTTTAGATTACTTGATAGGCTCTACTGACTTCTAAATCTTTGATGATTTCATTGCAATGTTCAACAAACCACTGTTGATTGTTTGTATTTTAACTTTTGGAAATATTGAAGGCCGCTATAGCTATGGCTTTTGTAAGACATTTTTAGATTCCAAAACTTATGAATTACATTTTGGAAATCCTCTATTTTATAATTATTTTTAAGTGATTTTGCTCCGTTAATGATGTGAAGTAAGAAAGCTACAAAGAAGAAAATCAATACTCGAACTACCTTAAGATCAAAACTACCTGATTTTGGATATTTACTAATATTTATAATTAATAAATCTAGTTCATTCTCCCTCATATAACAAATGTTTTCCTTGTGATTGAATTGCTGAACTTCAGACGGATTCCATTATGCACTTTTATCCCATTCTAAGAAAATCTTTATAGTGATTAATACGGATATTATGGGAAATAATTCTGCAAAATGATAGACATGGACATTATGAAACAGAATCTAATCCTCTAATACGCCGTTAATGAAAGGAGAAATGACGTATTTTGATATGCTACCTAGTTAACCAGAAATGAACTGAGAATATAATCCATAATTTTGATATTAAGAAACCATAATAATGTGTTTGTATCAAAAACGATTCTGCAACATAGAAATTCTTCTTCAGGGTATGAATACAAAAGTAACATGTTATTAGAGCTTGTGTCTGGCAACAGTATTGGCTATCATGTACAGCATTACATTTAGCGCTTCTGTTATGAAGCCGTTGCTGCCTTTTGAAGCAATCAATGTGCTCCAGGTTTTTCCAGTGTGTGTTCCACTTGGTTAAATACTGTAAAAGCACCAACCACATTCGTTGTTCAATCCTGGAGATGACTGTTTTTATTTCTAAACAATGTTGATTGTCAAAGTAAAGGATACATGCCTCTATTTCTGCTGTGCGCTGTCAAAACCTGCAGATAAGCAAGATAGTATTAGAATTCACGGTAAACTTTGGCATTCTGTAGCCATTGGAAGAAAGAAGAAGCAACGAGGACAAAAAAACAAACTTATAACAATTCTAAAACCAGTGCTCCATTAATAAGTACATTAATACTTGCAATTTCTACGTGTATGATAGCTAATATATGTTGGTTTACAACAGCACGCATTGACCATGACAAAATGACCAAACTAAGTTTTCCCCCGTTTTGTTACACTTATTTTGAACCACAAAACATGCGAATGTGTCAACGCTCATTTTAGTCCCGTTCAACCATATGTAGTATAGACCTGTTCAACCGTAGGTAGCCTACATTTTTTAAACAATAAAAATCTGATTAACTAGAACATTATGAATGCTTCATCTTTATTTCCTGGTTACATAAAACAGGGTGTACATCCCAGTGAATGGAAAACTGACAACAGGGTGAACTCCTTGATCATCTGGATTTTTTCTTCAACATGAGGTTTCAAATGGGAATTGATCATACCAGGGTTTTTGTGTCTGTTGTATGCATATACTTTATATTTCATATTGATGTTAATGGAGTTACGAACAGCACAGATGGTATACGATTGATCTGGATTTTCCTTCAAAATTTTTTTGCTGATATTTTTATTCAGAAAAATCTCAGTTGGAATTTTTTTGGTTGCTATGCAGCTTCCATAATGGAAAAACTGTATCAAGAATGGGCAACCTCCGTGCCATCAAATTGGCAGGGGCAGGATCCTTGTGGTGGATGGGATGGGATAAGCTGCACAAATGATCGAGTAACTTCTTTGTATGTTCATAATTTCATATTTTATGGTTCATAACATCTTTTACAAAGTGTAATATTTACCTTTTTACCGAGCTCAATATGTTATTTTTTAAAAACTGTTTGTGGGTTCTTAAAAACCTTGAATATAAGCTTTCCACGTATCATTTGCAGGAACTTGGCCGATTTTGGACTTCAAGGACAACTTCCAGATGCAATTGGATCTCTTGGAAAACTACAGATATTGTAAGTTGTCAAAGTGCTTTTGGAAAGGCCATTTTGGTTAGGCTGACTTTGTGGCGATTTATATGCAAAAATGTTGATGGATGCTAATCTCCACAAGTTGATCATCCTCCATAAATGATACCATCCATAATTTTTTAAAATATTGTAGGGACTTGTCATATAATAAGGGTTTGACTGGGCCTCTACCAGCTGCTCTAGGAAATTTGGCCAATCTAAGACACTTGTAAGTACACAATTCATGTTGCAAGTCCTCATTGACTGACTTGAATTTAGGGAATGACATGTTTGAAACTTTTGGTATATGATGTAAATGTTTTCTTTGGATTTTTCAGGGCATTGACCGGTTGTAATTTCAATGGAAGCATTCCAGACACACTTGGAAAATTGGTCAATCTTAAGACTTTGTGAGTTAGACTATGTGTTAATGCTGAAATTCATAGCATTAACCGTTATCGATTTTGACATTTATGTGATAGATCTCACTATTTATTTTATCATTTTAGGTTATGCTTTTTGGTTTGTATATAAACATATCTTGAAACGATGTTTGAAAGAAGAAAACATGGAAGTATGATGTTAGATTTACTTTCCTTTTCACCTTTCCAGGGATCTGAATGGAAATAATTTAAGTGGAATAATGCCTCCATCGGTTGGTGATCTAATTAATCTTGTGTGGTTCGATATTACAAATAATCAAATCACAGGAGCTCTTCCTGTCTCAAACCAAACCCATTCAGGACTGGACATGCTTGTGAAAACACAACATTTGTATGAAAATGGAGTGCTAAGTCTTATAATTTTTTTAAAATTGCTAATTGTATTTTCAGAAATGATTGTTTGCTCATTATTGATGCCTTTGCTGTACAGCCACTTTGGACAGAACAAACTTACAGGTCCCATACCTTCAAAACTGTTCAATTCACAAATGAATCTCTCACACCTGTAAGTTGACAAAGAGAGAATTATTTTGACAATACATTTTTACATGTATAAGTTACTTAATAACATGCATATTTTTATGCAATCTCATTCTGGTTTATTTGCATGATATAGAGTACTTAATGACAATGACTTTTATGGTGCGGTTCCTGCTAGTATTGGGGAGCTGCAAACCCTGACTGTTCTGTGAGTATCTATTTGTCCTTGTGGTCTGTGAAAATCTCACTTGAAGGTGTCGTAATAATTATTTCCTTAATCATGGGGCAGGAGGCTTGACAAAAATGCTTTGAGCGGTGAAATTCCATTCAATATCAGCAATCTTGGGAATGTTACTGAATTGTAAGGCATTTATATGTAAATCTAAGAAAACTAAATAAATATTGAAGTTAATATCAGACACATGATTTATGGTTATTCATTTCAGGAACCTATCAAACAATAAGTTCAATGGTTTGATTCCAAACATGTCCAAGTTGATATCATTGAAAGTCGTGTAAGTCTTCTGTACTTCTATTAGATTATTTGTAAGTTCTTTTCATGATTTGTAATGAATATAGGAAAATAACTATTGATTTTCCAAGTAAATATGAAAGAAAGACTGAAATGCTTTTTATTATGTCCCGAGACTTTTAGGATCTATTGGATAGAAGAAATATATATAGCATGTGTAGCAAACACTTCATCAATAAAGCTGCCAAGTTTCCTTGGTGCTATTTGAAAAAGCTCAATTAAACTATTAGCTATAATTTGCCATTTGTGGTGACTTTGCAAAAGAACATGACATTTTAGGAATATGTGATGCTCATCCTCAATTGCTCTTTGATTGCATAAATGATAGGTTCTATCTTCTCTTGGAATTTGGAACTAGATTCCTCTTTTAATTTTAAAGTAATGGGAGCCCAATCTTGCTTGACTGATTTCACATCATAGGTGATATGATATAGGAGCATATAAATAAGTTACTTTTTTGTTGATGCCTCCTCTAATGCTATCTAGGCAGAATTGTTTATTTCTTGTTGGGTTACTCAAGATATGCAAAAGTGCCTTGTTTCTAATACTCTTACAAGGTTGCCTTATATCACAATGTAGAATATCTACCTCAAAGTTTAATTAATTTTAATAGAATATCTACTTGGAATTTTCTGCATCAACTCCTCAAGTTCATGAATAAAAATATGAAAAAGTGTAGGTGAAAGAGGACAACCTTGTTTCAATCCCAATATCACTATGTAATATAACATTTTTATAGGAGTGGTGATATGTGATATATATATATACCTCTTGGTAAAGACTTTGAATAATAGCTAGCAAAGGTGGAGGTGTATGTATGTCTTGTAATCACTTCCACAACTTGCTTCAAATAATTGAATCATATGCTTTAGAAAACTCCACAAAGCAAATAAAAGTTCTTTTATTTTGCGCTTTTGCACAATCAGTAAGATATTTCAATGTAATGAGGTGATCAACAATAGAATGGTGATTTTTAAATCCAACTTCTGAAACTACTTGGAAATTATTTTCTTGTGTATATTTCCCAATGTTCATTTCAAGAATACTTCCCAATATCTTAGCAAACATATTATTCATTACAATCAACCTGTAGTTATGTAAATCAGAGCTATCTTCTTTTCTGAAAAGTAAAATAGCTCTGTTAGCGCACTACTCTTTATCTAAACCAATTTGGAGAGCATGGTTTAGATTTTTCCAAACTGTTTGACAGACCAAAGGTCCTCCCCAAGTAAATATGGTATGTTAACCTCAGTGTTTTATAAAACAAGCCATTAATGAAGTCTGAATACCAAGATATGAGAGAAGATTTTGAGGAAGGAAATTGAGGTTTGTGGCATGACAAAAGATTTAAGCTTCTACAGATGAGAGTGGTTACAGCCATAATATACAACTTGAATGATAAATATGATACCAAAGTCATTTTCTTTTTTATTTTTTATTATCCAGTCACATATACTGAAGTCTTATTTGGTTCGTTATTTGAAATCTAGAATTCTAAGCAATAACAGCTTTCAGCAATCAAAATTTCCAGAATGGCTAAAAAGCATGCAAAACATAAACACAATGTAAGAAAATTTTTAATATTGAAAGTTCAGTTTTTTTTTTCTTTTTATAAATCCAAAGCAAAACTCAAGAAACTAACCCATTTGAAAATTTTTCGAGGCAGTGTGATGGAAAATTGCTCTTTTGTGGGGGAGATACCAAATGCAACCTTTGACATGCCTGCTCTTGAGACACTTCAGTTGGCAGATAATTACTTGAGTGGCTCAGTGAATATTAGCAATAAAGAAGATAGCCACTTGAAACTGGTAGACCTCAGAAACAATTCGATCTCCTATTCTTCAACGTTCAGTAGCAATTTCACTCTCCTGTGAGTAATTAACATGCAAACTTTGTTGTTGTTCTTTATGTGCATTGATAGCTTTACATAACATATAATGCACTTGCAATTTTATAAATAGACTTCAACAGGTACTTTTGTAGCTTTTCGAGATACCTCAAGGCATAGATTTACCAGTGCTTGGCTAGGAACCCATCAGTGTGTTGTTAGACAAAATTTTGATATTCTCAATTATTATCATTGATGATTTTACATTTAATATTTGCGCATCAGTCTTCATAAGATAAGGCAGAAAAAAATTAAAAGACATGGATATTTTAACCATGCAGGCTTCAAGGCAACCCTATCTGTAATAGTTCGGCCTCAGGCTCAGTATTTGGGTGTAAAAACAGCAACAGTCAAGGACAAAACTATGAAACAAGCCTGTCACAATGTAACAACACAGATTGTCCGTCACATCTTCATGTTAATCCTCAAGCCTGTGAATGCCAAGAGCCTGTGAATGCCAAGCTGCTTTTACTAGCACCAAGTTTTTCCTACCTGAACAATAAAACAAGATTCCAGAGCTTAGAAGATTCCTTTGTCAATACATTTCTTCCTATTGGAGCAGTTTATCTAACTGTTCTTGACTTTGACATTCACAACTACTTACCTATAGAAGTGAAATTCTTCCCTACTTCTAATTCAACCTCTTCAAATTCTTCCAATATCTCATTTTCTTCTCTCAGCGGGCTGTTGTCACTGCATATATACGATCCTCCTCCAGATTTCCAGCCTTGCCAATTTTATCCAGCTGATAATTCTGAAGGTACGTCCTAATGTTCTAGTCACTCACCGGCAAGTTCTTACTTGCAATTTGAACCACAAGTTAATACATTTTGATTTTCCTAATCTGTCATTTTCAACTTCACATGCAGCACAATCTGCAAAGCGTCTATCCGTAGGAGGCATTGTTGGAATTGCAGTTAGTGCTGTTATCCTGAGCATCATTACTATTTGCGCAGTAGTGTATGCAATTCAACAGAAGAGAAGAGCTGACAAGGCCTCTGCAGCCCTAAAACCATTTGGTCAGTATTGTATTTGCCTGTCATTAGCGGCCTTAGCCATTTTTCATATATTACTCTCAAATGTATTATTTTTTTCCTCAAATTTCAGCTATCTGGTCCAGTAAAGGTGAAAGGTTCCCTGAAATCAAAGGTTCTCGGTTGTTTACATTGGATGAAATAAGAAAAATCACCGACGGTTTCTCAAAGAGTAATGAGATTGGTGCAGGTGGTTATGGCATGGTAAGTCTGTGTCCTAGTTTCAACCTCCAAAATAGATTAATAAATTCTCTCGGTTTTCAATATGAGTTGCTTTTTAAGATCTTCCCTGGCGGAGATGGTACCAGCAGGAAGATCAACTATATGCAATTTGAAAAAGAAAAAGAAAAAAACTGTAAAAATTGAAAGGATTTGTAAGGTGGGTTGCAGGTGTATAAAGGCAGGCTAGATAAAGTTAAAACAGTGGCCGTGAAAAGGGCCAAACCAGACTCACTTCAGGGTACAGCAGAATTCAGAAATGAGGTAGAGCTGCTGTCAAGAGTTCATCACAAGAACTTAGTTGGGCTCATTGGGTTCTGCTGTGAAGAAGGAGAACAAATGCTAGTATATGAGTACATCCCATGTGGAGCGCTGGGAGCAGCCTTGCAGGGTAGAGCCACTATATTACCAAAGTTTCTTTTTCGGGTTTTGGGAGTATGTCGTCATACTCTGTCCCTGCAATTTTAAGCAAATATCTTGACATTTCTTCTTCTGGAACAGGAAAAGCAGAGTTTCAATTGGACTGGAATAGGAGAGTTCAAATAGCCCTGGATTCAGCTAAAGGGTTGATGTACTTGCATGAGTTTGCTAATCCTCCCATAATCCACAGAGACATCAAAGCTGATAATATCCTGCTGGATGAAAACCTAACGGCAAAGGTCGCAGATTTTGGCCTAGGCAAGCTTGTGGAAGCCGATGATGTATCAGTAGCAGTGAAAGGAACACTGGTGAGTGGTAGCATGTTCCCTGGCTTAAAGCTAGCTTCTTGTTTAATCCACCTTAATTCAATTCCCAATAAAGTTTTTAACATTTGGATTTCCAAACAGCAATCTTTTATCTTTATGAAGATATATGAATTTACAAATAACCCAAAACTGAATTTTTTTAGTGTCTAAGGAGATCCTATTAGCATTAGTTTAGTTTACTACATAGAATTTAATTTTAGTCAATACTGTTACTGTTTTTTATCTATGTGTTCAATTGAATTTTATTTAACTATATAACCATTTTTCTTAACTTTAATTCAATTTAATTTTAAATTAATTTCAATTTTATTTAAAATAGAACTTAAATTTACCTAAAATACACTTTAGCAAAAATGATAGTAAAATTACCGTGAAACAGTGAATTCAATTAACCAAAGGAATAATAAACATAAATGGTTAAATATGACAAAACGTTTTTCATGTGATAAACAGGGTTACATCGATCCAGAGTACTACTTGGCCCAACAGGTTACTGAGAAGAGCGATGTTTATAGCTTTGGTATAGTGATGCTAGAGCTTTTGACCAGTAGGCCTCCTATCAGGCAAGGCATGCATATAACCTCTGTGGTGACTGATGTGATAAAGAAGCATAACATAATTGGTTTTCGTCAAAACCTGCTCGATCCAGTGTTACGAACACAGATAAACAGTGCCGATGAGGTTGAAAGCCTTGAAAGGTTTTTGAGTTTGGCTCTGAAATGCACTGAGCATGATGCATCTGAAAGACCCTACACGAGAGCCATTGTGAAAGAGCTGGAAAACATTCTAGAAAGTTTGCTTTTCTTAAATGATCCACCATCACGAAACCCGAACTCTGGAAAATATGAGACACATATTACTACCTGTAGCTCTGCATATCCCTCGTACTCCAGTATAGACGTTGAGAATAGTGGTTCTTCTTCTGACATATTCTTTTACAGTGGGGATACCTCCCCCATGGTGAAACCAATACTGCCCAAGTAATGGGAGATTGCCTAAACTCAAACTTGAACAGCATGTTTAGTCTTCTATGTGTCTTTTTCCTATGACTGTACAGTTCATGTTATTTTTTAATAATGAAAACTAGAATTAAAATGCTTCTGAATAAAAATTGAAAAGAATTTTACTTTACGCCATGGGCATGAATTATATGAAATTATGAACTTATGGGAATTTGTTTTCGCAGAGATCAACTTCCGATGGGTAATTTGATAGTTGTGTTCTATACTTTTCAATTGAATAGATCGTATGCTTTTTATATGAATTTGATGTTTCTTTAGTGAATTTGAATTTGATTTTTTTAGTGGATCCAATCTTTCTTCAGCAAATCTATTTGGAATTACATGTAGTGCTGCTAGATTTAGTAGCCAATCCCGTAAGTAGATCCATTGCTTCTTTGCTATTCTATTACTCACAAAATTTCTGAATTGTGCAAATTCTAGCTTATTTACCTTGTTGCTTAAATTTTTTGAGTCATTTAAATCTTGTTTATAGATATCTAGTGATTATTGGATGAGGTACCCCTACGCCTAACCATATGAATCACAAAGCGTACATGTGCAATCTAGTCAAATTTTGTGGACTTTATAATTTCTTGTGCACTAGTTTTCTAGGAAGTGAACTTTGCCTTAACGTTGTTTGTTATCTTCCCAATTATACTATGATGCACATGGTATGGTTAAGTGTAATCGAAGCATATGATTTTTATTGTTTTGTGTTTTATGTTCTTTAGTGCTTAAAGTAGAGAGATGACGTAATTTAATAACTAATCTAATTTAGTTAACTAATTAATCTCTAACTTGTCTTAACATAAGTACCTAGTCCCACTTTCTGTATATGTCTTGAACCCACATATCCATTGTTGGGTTACCAAGCGCTATGCTACTGGGTGCATCAAGTAATAACGAGATTACCAAGCGAATATGTGTTTATGCTTGAAGCGGTCATACTTATGTATTTAACCTATTGAGCTTATTTTACTTAATCACTTAACTAGCTTAATTACTAAGAAACATTGAACAAATAATTGAAAACATTAAATACAAAAATAAACATTTAAACTATCCAAAATGCTACAAGGTTTATTAAGAAGCTTGTCTTTATTACTGTACACACGGGTGTAGTTCAGGTACAACAATGCTCGAATCAAGATCTATACACTCAATGACTCCTACTACTAGCACTCGGGAAAATATTCTAACTTTTAAATGAACAAATTGCAAGAGCTTGACTACTACTATGACTTCATTTCCATAAACATAGTTGGGAGCTTGTATTTATAGTTTTTTTTACAATACTATGTCGACAGGGCCCCATAGATGTAGCAAACGCTACATTGATGCAACCTTGTTGATAGGGCAACACCATGTAAATGGGACACTATTGACGAGGGCCCGTCGACGAGGCCACATCAATGGGGGCCTATTGATGCCACACTTTGGCACTTCATCATACCCCCACAACTGAATGAAAACTTGTCCTCGAGTTTCTTTACAAAATTGAGAAGGTATGAGATTATTGACTGACTCTTAACAAAATTAATTAACTTGACAAAATTGAGTGTTGGAGTGTATGAATCAACACATTACAAAATTGTGGTATTCATGACACAAAATTGAACACCATGACATGACTACACAAAAATTTGACAGCACATCCTTTGATGATGTGAAGGTGGTGGAGAAGATCAGATCTAACAATGCCTTCATCTTCTCCTCCTTGCACTGGGGATCATTCATAATTCACACAACATCATCAATGTGGGCTGGAATGGGGAAATCCCATTGACAAGGCATTATCAGGAACATCTCCTTCACATTGACAAGCTAGGCAACAAACTGTTTGCATTTAATATTGAACATCCTGACTGCATCCTGTAGCTCCTTTAGTTGTTCATCCTCTTGGCTAGGTTCTTGGTAGTTGATTATTGATTTGTGAATCGTGCTTTGAGAACTTCAAGTTTAGCGTTTGCCACCATAAGTTTTTGCTTAGTGTCCTTGTGATGCTTGAACTTAGCCTCGTACAATAGGCATGAGCTGGCCACCTACTTCTCAAGTTCGACCATGGTTGTCCAATAGTCAACATGGCCAAATTTGCATAACAGAGATTGGCAAGCTTCATATACTCCATCTTCTCTTAAATCTATAGCTCCTTCATGCAAATTTTCTCTTTGTTGTAGGCATCTATCCCATCAACGATTAGTTGCCACACTTCTTTTTCCTGCTAGAGCTATTAAAAGGTTTTATTCACTTTTGCCTTCACCAACTGGATGTGTTTTTCATTTACATCCTTTTGTAGACTAACTTGTTCTCTATAATGATCCTTGACTCTCTCAAGTTTGAGAGCCTTTGATTTTTAGGTGGCTACCTTGATCGTAGTTTTCTAGCAAAGAGCATAGACCTACTCCATGAAGAGATTTTTATTTTTTGTTGCTAATCTCCTCAATTTTGTGTTTGCTTTGGCTAGTTGCTCCTACTATTAATGGATGAAATTTGTTAATTGTTGCTTGTGTGCATCAACATTCTATAGGTGATGGTTTTTTGCAGTCAATTACATGTTCTCCTAGCAGGTCTAATCCAAGGCCTTCTAAATCTTGTGTTGTGTGGACTCTATTAAGAACTAGTAGAACACTACTATCTCCATTGCACCCTCAATCCCTTTTAGTCTAGTATGAAGCTATTCCATAGCTTCATCTCTTGTTAGTGCCACATTGAGGAATATGGATTTGGTAATCTAGGCTCTTAATTTAGTAACTTCTGCAGCCAAGCATTCATTCTACTCCTTGGATATTTCAAGTTGCCCCTCCAATATGATATTCTTGCCCCTTTTCTTAAGTAGCTCTGACTGGGTTGCTGTAATACTATTTGGAAGTTCAAAGATATCTGAAACTGGTTGCTTGATTCCCACTAGTTGGTCCAGTAGTTTTTCATGTTGTGCTTCATTTATTCTACCAATTATGATTCCTGTAGATGTTTGCACATCTTTGAGTGTAGTGATGTTTAGTGTAGATGCTACAAGGGCATTGAGCGTTTCAGCAATATGATCAGCGACCACTTTTGCTATAGTCTCCTATCCCTGGTGTTGTATCACCAAAACTATTGCCCCCTCACCCTCCTCTGAGCACATCGAGAAGGTTGCAACATTCCCAGATATTTCTAGGAGTGGCTATTATTCTATGAGAGATACTATAACCTGTTTGACGCTTAGATTCAGCCTCGTAGGAAACTACATTCTTTGGGCTAAGAAAATAGATCCACCTTCACCCATCAAGTTGATTGTTCAGGCCACCTCATTAAGATGACTGTTGAACCCAAAAATTTGTTCAATTTTAATAAGTATTTTTGTCAAAATTATGTATTTTAATTAATTTCATTCTATATTTCATATAGTTAATTGTCTATCTAATGATTATTTTATTTGTTTATGTAAGTGGTAANATTTGAATCTGCCACCATCGTTGTCATTGGATAACAATGTCAATAATGATGTTCCTGTGAGCTATGTAAATTATCTTCTTCATTTTTGCAATGTCTTTGTCTTTCCCACCATTTCTGGAAAATTCATGATAACAAGAACACTAGATTTGGCATCTATACCAAAAATAATGGATTGGTATCAAATTTTTCTGCATTCATTATTATTAAAATATTTATTTTTAAACATCGGTGCAGGCAATGGCATGGTGGATATTGATGAGGATAAAGTGCCAGTGAAGACCATGGTAGAGAATTTCGAAGATTTATTTTCTTCTTGGATGAATGCATGGAGCATTACATACGCCTCTTTTGCCACTTCCTTGAGAATCCATATTAATTTAAAACATTAAAAAGCTAAGATTGGTAGGAGTACCAATTTTAACGGATTAGTATTGGGTTTTGCAATACCTAGATATTATTGTAATATTTATTTTTAAATCGTGGCAATATAAAAAAGGATTTATTAGGCACTAAAAAATTTAATTTTGTTTGGGAGGAAAAAGGGGATTATGCATACACATCAAAAGAAAATTCATTTCTGTTGAAAAAACAGGAAGAAGGAGTTTATACTAGTAAATTCCATGTCACATTAGAATGAATTATGCTTGAGATTTATTGAATATTTGTTGAGCTTTATGGAAATTCTTATAACTTACAATCAAATTGCTGCATTGTGGAGACAACAGAGCAGGATTGCAATTTAGGTAAGCCTCCTTTGTAATCTTCAAATTATTATTTATAATTCCAATTTGATTTAATTATAAATATTTATTTTTGAACTTATGATTAGAAGTTAGGATAAAGGTTTATAATTTTACTTATGAGTGACAGGCATAAGTATGGAATTTAATTAGATTCAATTCTAATTGTTTATTTTCTTAATGATTTCTTTGACTTTTTAATTGTTCCTCCATAGGATACGACTTGTGGGTCAATCACAGATGAGGTGACAATTTCTACAACAAAATAAAAAGGAAAAATAAATTTTAAAGGTATCTAGCACCAAAATTTTCCTGGCTTGTTAGTGACTCATGGCTGGTCTATATACAGATGGGTCCCCACCACTTATGCCTGCTTATTTCTCTTGTTCACTCAAGAGCCATTCTCTATATTTGTGCAACCATTGGGCAGTTGTAGCAATGTTTGGCATAGTTGTCTAAGTGGTCGGCAGAGGTGGTAGTTGTTGCTCCTTTTCTTCGATCATTGTGGCAAACATCTTATCCTTCATAATTTTTGCACAATTGGTGGCTAGAATTGTCCTGATAGTATCATTGGTGTAACAAGCTATTCCTCCTCTTCAATAAAGTTTCCTAATGAGGCATGGGAAGAGAAGTGCCTTTCTTCCATGTTCATTTTCTGTAAACTACTTCTCCATCGCTAGATAGATTAGCTATGCAAGGTTAACAAGGAATCTCCCACTCAAAGTGGTGCATGCTCAGGTAGAGAAGGAAGTGATTTCGCTTAGCTTCATTGTGGGATTGAGGTGGAAGGTCGCAATCTTGTAGTGAATCATCTCTGCCGATGTGAGCATGCCAAAATTCTTGTAGTTGACACCATAGCAGAGTTAAATCCATTCTTTTTTATGCTGGGATTTGCTTGCATTTAGATCTCAATAAGATTTACCCCTATTTCAGGAAACCCAAGTTCTACATCAATGGCCTATGTCAAGTAGGACACTAAGTTGTCCTTGATTTTCACTATTAATCTAGGTTGCCTATTATTTTAGAATAAAAATGTCTCTCCCATGTACCACTCCCTAGTGGAAGTGATGATTGGCTACATGGAAGAGGCCTTCAGTTGGTCCTACACTTCTCTTAGTGCATGCTCCAAGAAAGGTCCAAAGTTTAACTCTTGGAGCATTGATTTTTGGACCTTCCTTGATTTGGTTTGATTCAAACAAGCCTCTATAAAGGTCACCTCAAGATTTTCTAGTTGTTCTAGTGCATCATCTTGATGGGAGTGTTCTATTTCTACTACTAGTTCTAGAATTTGTTTGATAGATTCCACTTCTGCCTCCTCCCAAAGATGACCTATGGCATGGGTTGCAAGCAGTTCTTCTTGGGGATGTTCTTGGCATCTTCTTGTTCTAGGCTATTTTTCCCTTGGTTGGGATGGTCTTGCTACCTACGTGTGCTTTCATTTTGATGCCATCTATGGTCACAACACATCCATGGATTAGTAGATATAATGTGTAACTTTAAAGTTTTGAATACCTTTTCTCATTAGTTAGTTACACTTTGGCTAAGGTTGGACCATGGTAGATTGATTATTTTATTAATTATTAATTATGGATGTCATTGAAGTTCGTTGGATTGATTTTGTAGTTAAACCTTTGTGGGAGTTAGAAAAATGGTAAAAAATTTTCTATCAAAAATGATACATTTGTGGTCCCCACGATGAAGATCTTACCTCTAGTAGCTATAAAGTTAAAGAACAACATGATTTGGATAAACGATTTGTAAGTTATGGGCTCTAAAAATTTGGAAAACTCTCTTATCATTTGTAAGAAAATGTAAAATTTTCAAAGTGGGGTTATGTATATATATATATTATTTTTCTCTTATGTCAATAGGGCCCCATATATAGGGCCGTGTATATGGGTCAGCTCTATCGATAGGGCCCCATATACGAGGCCCCTCAACAAAAAATTTTAAATGTCAATATCTCAAAAAATATGAGGAATTTTTCAATGAAATTAGGGTCTATGAAATCTAAAAAAATTCAAGAATATGATAAAACCATTGAAGAGGGTCTTTGAAAGCTCAAAAATTGAAAACTTTGATGGAGAACTTTTTGAATGAACAAAATATGTAAAAGAGCACATGGTGTGATGTGGAAGATGGATGTATGAAAGATTTTGATTGCAAAAAATATCTAAGGATAAGTTACTTAATGAACCCAACTAAGAGATATGCAAGTAGGTCTTTTCCATAGTAGGCACATGCCTTGTTTGCCCTTTCCTAACCTCAACTTAAGGAGTATGTGGACCCCATAGATGATTAATGGTTAGTGCAAGTTAAGGACCAAAACCTAGAAGATTCTACCAAAGAATTCAAGTACATCAAACCAAGACATAGAATCAAGAACATGGACATTGAAAGTGAGGTGAATTATGGTTAGCATAGATGGATGATGGAGAAGGTAGAATGGTATTCCAAATTGAGGTCATAAAAAGTCCCTTATGGAGTTTTACGTTTAAAATGACCTGAGAAGATCCTTCCTTAGTCTAGATCAAAACCAACCTCTTTTAGTAACTTCACATCACCACTCTAAGACCAATCCATCCCCCTGAGACACAAGAGTGCACCCATAGAACAACCATTGTTCTATAAAGAGAAGAGAAGAGAAGTAGGAAGTGAGAGAGAGCCTTAGTTAGAGGGGAACTTTAGGCATGGATACCATGTCTTTCTAGTTCCATAACTATGCATGTAGGCTGTTTATTTGTCTAAGGTGTGTGCTTTGAATTTCCATCATGTTTGTTTTTCTTTTTGTTTATTTTTTCTTTTTGGATGGAAACCACACCATGTAAATATATTATTTGACTTTCTATAGTGGTTGACATTGAACAGTAAGAAGCCTAGGAAAATACTCAAGCACCCAAGTAAGTAGAAGAGTACAAAGAGTATTGAGTCGTCTTGAAGTTACACCTTGTACAAACCTTTGAATCCTTCCCAATTCTGGAAACTACAAAGGTCATCAATTTATTAAAAGTTTATTTAATGAAAGGGACCTCAAACTTCCAAAACAAGGAAAACCATAGAGTTCGTGAATGGGTGGATGTCATGGAATCATTGCCTATTCCATGAAAAAGAAACCATGACTGAGCCATTGGTACAAAAATTCAAAAATAGAAACCAGACATTAGCAAACAAAACATAAAGCAAAAACCACGATTAGTAATAGCTACAACACCATTGTGTCCTATTGGCACAAAGCACATTTATTAGTAGAAATTTGAAAATCACACTCAAACTAAATAAGGTACAAGATATATAAGAAAGTGTAAAATATTCAAGAAGGATTAAAACATACTAATAATGGTAGAAAATAAAAAATGATGTAAATGTAGGGAAAATGTTGAAGATCAAAAAGGTGTAAAATAAATAACTTGCAAAATAAAAAATGTGAAAAAACAAAAAATTAAAAAACTAAAGAGCCATATGAATGATTAGCACATATGTCCATCTTTCCCACAAATAAATTGGAAGGAGGAGATCTAAAAAATTGAGCATGGTTGTAGAATCTGTTGAGGTATTTAGTACATTGGCTTGCTTGGGCTCATGAAAAAGCTTCACTTGTTGGATGTTGACCAACTAGTTTTTATTTGGGATCTTAGGTTTGTATATGGTCATGGCCCTAGTGAAAAGGATTTCATCAATTATATAAGGTCCCTCTCACAATATTTGAAACTTTTGTTTTATGGGGTACATGTGTGGGATTCCAATAGAGAACCTTATCTCCCAATTGAAATTTCACTTTCCATATTCTAAGGTCATGTCATTGATTATTGAATGCTTTGTGTACTTCATTAAAAGATAGGGCCACAAATTGACTTTTTGTCTAGCACATTGAGGTTGATCAATCTTTCTTTTTATGCTAGGCTCAGGTCAAGATTTAGTTCATAGACTATTGAGAGTGTATGAGGCTTGAATTGAATAAGGAGTGTTGGAAGTTTCCTGTACACTAACTCATAGGGAGAGTAGCCTATAGGGAGTTTTCATGTTGAACACAAGCCAAAAGGGCATTGTTGAGTTTTATGCTCCAGTCTCTTCTGTATTTGATTATGGTCTTTGTTAGGATCTTTGTGATCTCCTTATTAGTTACCTCTGCTTGACTATTGCTTGGGGATAATAGGGTGTTGTTAACTTATGTTCAACCCTTAAAGTGTTTCATAAGTCTTTGAAAAGTTGCAATTGTAAAATGAGTTTCATTATCAAAAATTAGTGCACATGGCATCCCAAACTTGTTTACAACATTTTTTTATACAAATCTAATAGTAGTGGATGATGTATAGTTGGTGATGACTGCTACTGCTATCCATTTAGTGCAGTAGTCAATTGCTACAATGATATATACCTTTCCATTGGACATGGGTGTGATGGAATCCATGAAGTCAATACCCCATATGTCAAAGGGTTTTAGTGGTTGAATCCACTACTAAGGATCCTTCATTCATGTGGTCATCCCACTATCTCTTTGATAGTGTTCACAAGATCAAACAAATTGCTAGGCATCCCTGAAGATTGTAGGCTAATAGTATCCTACCATCAAGATTTTTATGGCTGTGTGTCTCCCTACATAGTGGCCTTTACAAGGACCTTTGTGATCATCTTGGAGAATGTGTAATTGATTCGTATCAGGGACACATTGATTAACCAAGTCATTGGCACACACCTTGGATAGGTGTTTGTTGATTTCCATGAAGTACTTTGCCAGATGAAGAAACTGTTATTTCTTCCTAAAGACTAGATCTTATGGCATCCCCTAAGTAAGAATGTAAGTGAGGATGCCATTGTACCATATTGTTTCTACAGGAATTTGTCCATTTACTACTCCTGTAAAGAAGAGTTCATCTAGAAATTGATCAAAGAGTAGACTCTCCTTCTCTTTATTATCCCATCTTAATAAAGAGAGGTGGCTAATGACCACATTCTCAATCCATTTCTAATCTACCATTGTGAGATTGAATTCCTATAAGATCATGAGCCACCATATGATATGGGGGTTCATTTTTGGCTTATTCACTAGGAAGTGGATGGCACTGTGATCTATGTGTACAAACATCTTATAGACAAGAAAATAGTTCCTGAACTTTTCAAGATCATACATCATTGCCATCAATTCTTTCTCAATTGTGATATAATTCAACTGTGCACCCACAATGCTTTAGCTCATGCAGTGGATGTAATATGGATGTTTCTTATCATCCAACTATGTAAGCACAGCTCTCAAGGCATAATTAGATGCATCAATCATTGTGTAAAATGGTTTGGACTAGTCTAGTGCCTATAGAATTGGAGTTTTTGAGTTTGTTCTTTAGCTATTGGAATGAATGATTGCACTCCTTGGTCTAGATGAATGAAGCATATTTTTTTGTAAGCTTGACCAATAGCTTTGTCATATTAGAGAAATTCTCTATGAATTTCCAGTAGTAGCCAGTATGTCTAAGGAATGATTGAACATATTTAATTATCTTTGGTTGGTGTCTAATTCCTTGGATGATCCTTATCTTTTTAGGATCTACCTCAATCCCTTGTGAAATTTTGTGCCCTAGAACTATGCCTTCCTAGACCATTAGATGGCCTTTTTGCCAATTGAGCCTAAGATTTGTTTCAACACATATTTTTAGAACCTACTCAAGATGATCTAGGGCTTTCTCAAATATAGCCTCATAGGTAGAGAAGTCATCCATAAAGACCTTTACCCTAATACCAATTTGCTATTGGGAACTACTAAGGACTAGGCATTGAAATGTTGTAGGAGCATTACACAAACAAAATGGCATCTTACAATATGCAAAAGTCCCACAAGGACTCATGAATTTTATCTTTGCCTAATCTTCTGGTGCAATTTGGATTTGGTTATAGCTACTATAACCATCTAGGAAGCTATAATACCAATGCCTAGATATGGTGTCTAACACTTGATCCACAAATGGCAATGGAAAATGATCTTTAAATGTTGCCATGTTTAATATCCTAAAGTCAATGCAGACCTATCACTTGCCACCTTTCTTTGGCATAATTACAAGTGGGCTAACCCACTCACTATCAATGATGGGATAGATGAACCCCGCCTTGAGGAGTTTTTCTATTTTCTCCTTGATGATCTACTTTAACTTGAAGTTTAGCTATCTTTTTGGTTGTCTTCTTAACTTCATGGTTGGGTTGATTTAAATGTGATGTTAACATATCCTTGGATTGATTCTAGTCAGCTCAGGATATGACCAAGCAAAGGCTGTTGGCTATTTGATGACCACTTGCAATAGCTTGTCTTTTTATTCAGGAGAAAAATTTGCATTGATGATAACTAGCTTGCCATTATTTGAAAATGCATACTCCATGCCAACTAGTAGAGTTTTTAACTCTAGGGATTTCTGCTTGAAATTATCAGGGATTACCAACTCTTCCCAATAGGTGTCATCATCTTCATCATCAAAGAGTTGGTGATGAACTTGCTTAAGTTCATCCATGCCTTCAACATAAGCACATGTTAGACTCTTAGTTGGTTCCTTACATAATGTGCTATTAGCCACTGGGTATCCTTCTATTTTGTGGATGCTAAGTATAGGCACCTTTGAATATCTATTTCTTGTGCACACTGATTGCATGCTTTGATGAATGTACTTTTAATAGATCATATTTTTTGCATGCAGTTGCACTTGTTATCATTGTACGTGATGCATGGAACATACTTATTCTCTAATTGTTAAAATTCATTTTCCTTAAAGATTTCCAAGGAGAGGTCCTTTATACCCATTCATGCATCAATCGTGCTTAACCAAGCCCTTCCCATAATGATGGGGAAGTCACCTTTGTAGTTATCTACCTTGATTATTAGAAAATTGGTAGGATAAAATCACCCACAAATTGTGGTCACAATGTCCTCCACTAAGCATAAAGGGATAGTGATTAATTTTTTTACCAATTCCAAATGGATGTTTCTCTTCTTGAGAGATGATAGGTTTCATGCCTTGTACATGTCATGGGAGATTAGGTTAACATTGGAACTAGAGTCAAGAAGAGCCTTACATGGCTCATGTATAGCGATCTACAAGTAAATAAGAGGACTTCCCAAGTTAGATATTTTTGTGGAAAGGTTTCTAACCTTGATTCAATCAGAAAAAACATGAGTTAACATCATAGTGTGGATCTAAGATGGTGTTTGGTTTGAAGGATACTCAAATGTGTTTAATGTAGAGGATGAAGGTGTTGGAGATGTAAGATGACTAGCAACATTAGGTTGTGAGGATTTGGGAGTACTGTTAGATCAAAAAAAGGATTGTTTCCTGGGTCTATTGTCCGAACCACTCAGCTAGAAGGCCAATTATGAATGTACAACCCTCATAGCATTTCATTGCTATGGGGAAATTTCAACTTGCATGGATAGAGTAGGAGGTAACTAGTTTGATGGTAGAGGGATGTATGTAGATGCATGTGAAGGTTGGTATCGATATGGGTGATTTCCTTGAGTAGATGGTGCATGAGTTCGATGGTACTCTAGAGGGTAATAGTGATGCTAGAATGAGGCATGACTTGCAGAGCTTTGTAGAGAAATGGGTTGTTGAACATAATACCTGTATGGATTTGGTTGCTTGTATGGGTACTAATGTCTTGGTGGTGCATTCCCCATGATTATGGTTGGTGCCACTACTAGTATTGCTTGTATGATTGCGGTGGAGCTCCACCTAGATAATAAGCTTATCATTGCTGGTGGAACTACCTTGGATTACCTTGAGGATAAGGTAAGCATCTAGGTGCTTGCCTTCTTGCTAGTCATGGATTCAGCATGTACATTCTAAACTCTTGTAAGTGTGACACCATAGGGAAACATCCCCTAGGATGTTCATATTGACAAATTTCACATCCATCATCATTATTAGAGTTTGTCTCTATAACTTCTTCAATTGCAACAACTTTGCCCTTACCTCTCTAGTAGGCATGTTTAGCTTCTTTTTGCCTTTTGTAGTCATGATCACTATTTTTCTCTTTGGATGCTTTAGTAATCTTCATAGTGGCTTGGAACTTCTCATCCAAAGATTCACTTATTTTTTTAACCTTCATTGAAATATTGGAAATAGATTTTTGGATAGGCAAGGTTTTCCTATTCACCACTTCGTCAATTGGTGACTCCTCCTCATCATAGAATTGAACCTTCCTTTTCCTGATGGAAGGGTTCCTATGATACTCTTCTGCACTCTTCCTTTTTTGCAACTCATCTTTTTCTTTTACTATTTGCTCTATTAGCATTTGTATCTAATGAGCTCTTAGTTCAAATAGTGTCCCTTGTGCATAAAGCCTAAGAGTTCTTTTGTTTTATGCTCTGAGCCCATCTATGATGTGGTAGAGTTGTTCCCTCTGAGAATAACCATTGTTAGGGAATTGATGTAAGAGAGAATAATATCTACCCATGGTGGAATCCAAAGATTCATGTATTTCTTATTTCTAGCCTTGGATTTTCCTTCTCAGATTGGACACTCTAGAGTATGTTTGGTATTTATCATTAAATAGCTCAAGCATGGTACTTCATTTGTGGATAGATTTTAGCTCTAAGAATTGGTACTAGCTTTTAGCTTCTTTGATGAGTATCTTGGGGAAGAGTTTGAGTTTTTGCCAATCATTTTCAATATTCTACAAGGCACAAGCATTGTGGAAAGCTTATAGATGTGTTTCTAGAACAAAGTTGTATCCCCCTCAAATCCTGGGATATTGTTCATGTCTAAGTGCTTGATCCAACTATCTTTCACATGCCTAGTTGGAATTTTAACTACCTATAAAATGTTAAGCATGCTTCAAGTTGCCAATAGAGGCTCATCATCATCTTTATTTCATTGTTCTGATAATGTACTTATTACCCCTTCATTCATTATGGGCTTGGTGATTAATATTGTTTTCCTATTGAGCACCTACACCATGGTTATTCCTTTTGTGGTGTCTTTTAGAATTAGAAGAAGAGGGAGGAAGACTTCCACCACCATGGTGTCTACCAACTTCCCTTTAGTTGTCATGGTCATGGTCATCAGATATCTTATTATCTTGATCCTTATCCAATCCCTTGCCTTAACTACCATCTTTTTCTAAACTTGGATTATTGAATGTAGACTACAGGTTTAGGGTTACATCCCTATCATTAGTAACAAGGGGTGGAGAATTGTCATGTTGAGAACCCTTAGAGGGAGGATCCTCATTGTAATCTTGGTTCAATAGGAACAAGGGATTAGTGAATCATTTCCCCTTCATAGCTTCATGATGCTTCTCCTAGTGTTGATCTAACTTGCATTGTGTTTTAGTAGGATGGTAGCCTTGGTAGTTGTAGTCATGCATAACATACTCTTCTTGAAGATCATGGATGCCTAATTTCTTAAGAGTTCAAAGTAGCATCATAGGCATAGATTGATCAAGGGGCATTACAGTGTTACCCTACATATCATGCCATTGTAGTTGTTAATCCTTGTGTAGGATGAAGGTGAAGTCGAGCATGTACTCATCTGGATGAGTATATATCATTGATGGGACATGATATCGTATGAGCCATGATATCGCGTGCGATATCGCGGTCTGCCGCTATATATATAAATAAGAGATGGCACTCCCCTTATTCCATATCATAGGCTTAAAGTAGCAAAGCTCTGGTGGATTGATCACCCTAGAGATAGATTAATTTCCATGTGCCCGTAGTAGGAGTCCCCAAGTGAATAGATCTTTATTCGAGCAGCTTTGTACCTGAATGCAAGTTGTGTACAGAAATAAAGATGAGCTTTGTGGATAAACCTTGTAGTACATGGATAGGTTTTATTACATGTTATTTATTACATGTCATTTACTACCTGTTGTTAGTGCGGCATGAGTACGACTTGATTACGAGCATTGATGAATGTGTACGACTAATCAAGGAATCGACTACTCAAATCCTAGAACATGGGATAAGTACGACTTGGTTATGAGCATTCAAGGATGTGTACAGTTAGCCAAGGAATGGATGCTTATCACACTTAGGTTAGTTAAGTACATCAGTACGACCACTTCGAGCACGTGCATTACGTGTGGTGATCCCAGTAACAATTAGTGTTTGGTAGCCACAGTTGCATAGTTTAGGGTGTGTACGACAAGTGGGAATAGACGCTGATGCTAGGACTTAGTGCATTAGTTAGCGTTAGACTTAGTTTCTCAACCCTTTCCTCTTAGCATAGGAGAAAACATAAAATACCAAAAAAATCATATACCTCAGACTTGCTTAACCATACACTGTGACACATACAAGCAAACCTAGGAAGACAATGATTAATTAACCCCAAGTGTTCCTTATGGCATGTAGGCATTTAGTTTGCGAAGTTCGACCGGATCGTGCATGCAACGCTTGTATTCGTATGGTTGAGTATAGGGATACCCACCACTCATCATTGACACCATTGTTAGGGACTAAGTGTTTGTATGCCAATTAGAACATAAGGAAATCTTTCACATCATTGTGAGCCTTAACGAATCCTTCGAGTTAATTAGTTAAATAAGAACTTATATAATGGTGAAATAGCACACTGATAAAAATGACTTCTTCTCATAATGTTAATTCACCTAGGACTAACACTGAAGACAGTTGGCAACATACAACACATAACCTAAACTAGCCAAGTCCTAAACAATACAAGATAACATATACTCATCCCAATGAGTATATTCCTGATCATACTTTTATCCTCCATCAAGACGAACAACTGAGATGGAGAGACTTGCAAGGTAACATTGTGTTACCACCGGATCAATTTATCCCAAACATGCTCTTTTGTTCCTTGGCACAGATTGGCATGGAAGAACTATTTGTTGAATACGTTGCTGGAGAATCTGATATAAGGGATTATCATCCCATAGCTTTGCAACGTATGAGGGATGCAAGGCAGGAGGGTCAACACACATTGTTGAAGGGAAAAACCCCACATGTCCTTAGTAAAATAGGAGATGAGGAACCCCTCATAATGGGTTCTTTAGCAAATGATGTTCCCCCTCCTCATGATGGTGAAGAGGTTAGGCATCAGAGCCTTCGATCAACTATACATACTATGGGATCTGATCCCCGTGAACATCAACTATTCACGGAAGGAACAACCACTCACACTAAGGACAGACACTTAGATCGTTATAACGATTGGGGCCGAAGCAGTCAAAGAGAAGGTAAGAGACATCAACATGGTGATGGCTCCCCTTCTTCTTCTCCTTCATCTCACCATTCACACTCTCCTTCCACATCTGGGCACAGCCATCATGGACATAACGGTGAGGGTAAAAGTAAAGAAGATGAGAGACCTCGATAGGAAGGTTGAGAATTAGGATGAGGGAAAGGATGTAGGGAGAGTAGGAAACCATGTAGACATCATAAACGTCATGACAGAGATGATCATGATGAACCCCTACTCACAACCCGAAGCATGCTTAACATTACTGAGGTTGTTAGGATTTCCACAAGGCACTTAAAAGACAATCGGATTAAGCGTTTGGACATAAATAATATCCCACGTTTTGAAGGGGGATACAACGTTGATCCACAAGATCATTTACAGGCATTCCACGACACCTATGCCTTGCAGAATATAGATAATGAGTGGCAAAAGCTTAAGTTATTTTCAAGGACACTCACCAAAGAAGCAGAGAGCTGGTACCGGTCCTTAAAACCAAAAACCATTAGGAGGTGGAGTATGATGCTTGAATTATTCAATAAAAAATATCAGACATACTCCAGAGTGTCCAATTTGTGTAAGCAGATCCAAGGCTAGAAACAAGGTGCTTATGAACCCTTGGATTCTGCCATGGCCCACTACTATACATTGCTACATTGTTGTCCGAGTCATAGGTACACACAGCAGGATCAACTTTGCCACATCATGGATGGGCTAAGGCATGAAACGAGATGAACCCTTGGGACTTATGCCCAAGGGAGGCTATCATGACTGAGAGCCCATGAAGTACAAAGTTTGTTGGAAAAAGTAGCATAAGAAGAGGGTGAACTACATAAGAGGGAAAGTGTGGAGGAATACAACCATGACCCCTCCCTTTGCAAGAAGGGATTGAAATTTTGTGATGAGGAGGATGAGTCACCACTTGAAGAGTTGGTGAACCAAAAAACCTTTCCGATCCAAAAATTAACAACTGAGGTATCAGCCAAGGTAGACCAAATGTGGGATTCCTTAGACTTAAGAATTGAAACAGTCTTGAAAATCATAGAAGAGTCTAAGGAAGAACAAAGTAGTGACAAAGGTAAAACAAAGCAGAGAAATTTAAGCCCTACACATAACAAGGGTAAGGAAAAAATTCCTATCTCTGATGAGGCTGTGAACTTTGACATAGACGATGATAGTGGATCTGAGGTCTACTACTATGACCATCCTAAGGGATGTTGGCTAGTTATCTCACATCTGTAGGAGTCTGGGGTGTATGCGCTAAATCCAAGACTTAACCAATGGCAAACACCTTGAAGGTTACCTTATCCACAAGGTAACCCAAAGAAGTTCCACCAACCACTAACATATTATCCAAGTAGGACTCCACCATAGTCCATCGGACAACATCAGTAGTGGCAATACCCACAGTCATGGGGGATGCCACCGCCAACACAGCAGCACCCTTACCCGTAGCCTGATCCTTATGGTTATTATGTGCAATAGCCAGTTTCTCCAGGTGACTCTACGGGTCACACTACTCCCCAACGTCACTACCAAGTTTGGGAGTACTTCAAGAAGACTCCTTCTCCTTTGAGGGACATCTCACATTCATCCCATCCTCTAACTCCATCCGCACCTCTTCCACGTATAGTTACCATACAACCTGTTTCAACAATGCAAGGGGAATTACCTACTCAACTGTAGCAATGTAATACTGTGAGAGCTGTAAATATCCAACTGGGTGCTAGTTTTGACAACTGTACAAAGAAGAGGCCCTTCTTTAGAACCAAGAGCCCAGACAAACTCTCGCAACAACAAGCAGTTGAGTACATGTATAGGCCTCCAACAACTAACCCTTCAGAGTACCCTTCAATCCAACAATTGAGTAGGCATACGATTATGTTGACACATACTGTAACTGACTGGATCAAGGGGGAACACCTTCCTAGGAAACTATCGGACCCTGGGAGCCCCTTAATTCATTTACAAATTTCCAAAAATGCACCACATTGAGCTCTTCTTGACTTAGGTTTTGGAGTTAATCTAATATCACAAAAAATGTATCAAGCCTGGAACCTATCCCAACTTAAGAAGATAAACATCCAACTAGAGCTGGCTGACCAGTCCATCACCATTTCGTTAGGATTGGTGGAGGACATCATCACCACTGTGTGTGGGTGGTCATACCTAGCTGATTTCTTGGTGATTGAAGTTAACAATGAATGGGGCTTCCTAATTATAATGGGAAGGCCATGGCTAAGTATAGTAGATGCGTACCTAGGGATTCGTGATCTTTCCTTGCAAATCTCTAAGATAAAAATTTATGGAAAGATCAAGAAGAAGAAAGTTTCATGCATCACATACAGTGATTCATCGGGTGATGACATGGAGGAAATGTCTCCATGTAATAGGTGTGCCCTTGAAACTTTGAAACAAAGATGCATGTATGTAGCAACCACACAACCAATAGTAGACACCCTGTGGTTGAAAGCTACTTGAAGGGGCAAACAAATATGCATGGAACAAACTGATGAGACAACTCATGCCAACAATAGAGGCATAGACACATTGGAATATGAGCGTCGCCAACTTCTACCACTCAACCTAAGAATTAGTGGGGAGAAGTTGGGAACTGTTAAGAAATTCAAACAGGTGCTCATTATTTTGGATCTCTCCCTTAAAATTCATTCATGGGGGAGATGGCCATCTATGCTAATCATATGGGGCCCTCAGTTCTTTTTAAGTTTTTGTTTTACACATTTTTGTTTTACACATTTCTGTTTTACAAATTCCTTTAACTTTTCTCATTTTTGTTTTGCAAATTTCTTTAACTTTTCTTATTTTTGTTTTACAACATCGTTGTACTTTTCCATTTTATGTGTGTGTGTGTGCCCCATCCACCATGAAAGTTCATCACCCAATAAGTGTTCGGACCGATGGTATGAACTGTTTTTCATTGATTGCTAATGTTTGGTTTTTACCTTTAAGTCATGATGTTCATACTAAGGAATGTTCTTTTGATATGGTAGGCAATGAGTCCACTTCATCCATTCGTCCACCAAAATCTATGGTTCCTCTTAGCTTGGAAATGTGTAGTTCCCTTCCTAATAAGAACTTTAACGAATCGGTGACTGGGTACTTCTCAAACTAAGGAAGGACTCAAGATTTGAAAAGGGTGTGACTTCAAGGGAACTTAATGCATTTGTGTTGGCCATTCACTTGGGTGCTTGGATGTTTTCTTCTTGAGTTTTCTAATCGTTTCGATGTTATGCACTCTTCGGAAGTTGAGACAATAAAAATAAGAAGTCTTTGCATGGTGTGGTCCTCATGCATAAAAATACAAAACACAAGAAGAAAAAAAAAACCAAAGTGAGGATTCAAAGAACACCCCTTAGACGAAATAACTTTGGGCTACAAGCACTGGTTATGGAACCAAAGTGTTCCCTTTAACTAAGGCCCTTCTCACTTCCCATTCTCTCTTTCATTTCGTCAGAATGGTGGTGGCTTCTGGAGATGCATTCTTGTTACTCCAGTGGATGGTTTGGCCAAGTGTATTGATGCGAAGTCACTGGATGTGGTTGGTTTGAGGACAGAGCTGAAATGAGATTTTCCAAGTCACATTAATCATAAAACACACAAGGGGCTGTACACCACCTTGTTCTTGGGATTCCATTCCATCCTCTTCTCTCTCCACCCTTCTCTCCATTGTTCACCTCATTGTTGATTGTATCATTAGTGTATATTTTAGTAGATACATTTTTTTCTTTTTGGTAAATTCTCATGGTTAAGACTTTAACTCTTGTTCCAAAGGACATTCCTAGAGCCTATAGACTCTTTGAATGTGGATTTGTCAGGGCACTAAGGGCATGAGCCTGCTTTGGGGAGGACCCACTAACATTCCTATTTGGTGCCTTAGTTAACTTCTTTTTCTTAACATTTTGCAATTAATCTTTTTTTGTTCATTTCCATCTTGACATCTCTTTTATCGATGTCCTAGTTGTCCCTTTTTATCTCTCTTCCTTCTTTTCTTTCTCCATTCTATCGCTATTGGAGGTTCGCGATTAGTCATGGGTGTATGGGGCCTTATTTTTTTGATTTTCTCCTAGCCCTAAATTTTTTCACTTTTCTTCCTAACCCCTACACCTTCGGGAGTCATCCTTTATATATGTTCCCAGATCTGTATAAGCCATACCACAACCCAGCCAATGGAGTTACACCGAAGCAAGGTATAACCACATTGAAATTCATTTACCCTTGCTAATATAAGACTGTGTTGTGTGTGCAGATGGTGATCATGCAACAATGGACCAGATCTGGATGAAGCACTTGGAATGGAGCAATGCTGAAAGCAGCTATGCAAGGAGCAAGATTGATGATGCGCTTACAGATGGACAACGAAAGGCGCAATCTAGGCATTGGTAGTAGCAAGACTTCTTCTCTCTTCTTCTCTTCTCTTCTCTCTCCTCTTTTCTCTCAGCTACCAAATGTGTGATGTCAATGTAATAAGGTGTTCACCCTTGTTATCATGAACACCAGTTTGTCAAGTCTTGTAATAATGATCCATTCACATGTCATCCCATTAGTTCCATTCCCTCAATAATTCCATACCTACCCGATATCATTGTAATGAACTCAAGGACAAGTTTTCATTTAGTCATGGGAGTATGATGGGACGTGATATCGCATGAGCCGTGATATCGCGGCTGTCGCGATATCACGTCATCCCTTGCGATATCGCGTATCCGATATCACGGTCCACCACCATATTTATAAATAAGAGGTGGCACTCCCCTTATTCCATATCATAGGATTAAAGTAGTGAAGCTCTAGTGGATTGATCACCCCAAAGATAGATTAATTTCCATGTGTCTGCAGTAGGATTCCCCAAGTGAAGAGATCTTTATTCGAGTAGCTTTGTACCTGAACGTAAGTTGTGTACGAAAATAAAGATGAGCTTTGTGGATAAACCTTGTAGTACATGGATAGGTTTTATTACATGTTATTTACTACATGTCATTTACTACTTTTTGTTAGCGTGGCATGAGTATGACTTGATTACGAGCATTGACGAATGTGTACAGCTAATCAAGGAATCAACTACTCATCGTGATTAGGCTTTCTCACCCTCAACTCCTACAATGTGGGATAAGTACAACTTGGTTATGAGCATTCAAGGATGTGTATGGTTAGCCAAGGAACAAATGCTTATCACACTTAGGTTAGTTAAGTGCCTTAGTACGACCACTTCGATCATGTGCATTACGTGTAGTGATCCCAGTAACAATTAGCATTTGGTAGCCACATTTCCATAGTTTAGGGTATGTATGGCAAGTGGGAATGGATTTTGATGCTAGGACTTAGTGCATTAGTTAGCGTTAGACTTAGTTTCTCAACCCTTTCCTCTTAGCATAGGAGAAAACATAAAATACCAAAAAAATCATATACCTCAGACTTGCTTAACCATACACCGTAACACATACAAGCAAGCCTAGGAAGACAACGATTAATTAACCCCAGGTGTTCCTTGCGGCGTGTAGGCATTTAGTCTATGTAGTTCGACCGGATCATGCGTGCGACGCTCGTATTCATATGGTTGAGTGTAGGGATACCAGCCACTCATCAATTACTTTGCACTCCTATGGGATTGACGATTTAACATCATCATGCCTATGAGAAGAAGACAAAAATTTGCAAAATACTTAACATTATTAGTGTGCTATGTAATTATATGTTGTGTGAGAGTGATTTTGACCTTGGGTTCATCCAACTATATTAATAATATTCACTAATGTTAGATAGTGCATGTTTCAATAAACAGAGTCCTTAGCAATGGTGCCAATGATGAGTGCTTGAGGTACCCCTATTCCCATCCATATGAATCACAAACCATTCACATGTGATCTGGTTATATTTTGTGGACTCTATAATTTCTAGTACACTAGTCTTTTAGGAAGTGAACCTTGCCTTAAGGTCTTTAGTTGTCTTTGCACTTACACTTGTGATGCACATGGTATGGTTAAGTGTAATTGAGGCATATGATTTTCATTGTTTTATGTTTTATGTTCTTTAGTGCTTAAAGTAGAGAGATGAAGTAATATAGTAACTAATCTAATTTAAGTAACTAACTAATCTCTAACTAGTCCTAACATAAGTATCTAGTCCCACTTTCTGTACACATCCTGAACCCATGTATCCACTATTGGGTTACCAAGTGCTACACTACTAGGTGCACCAAGCAATAAAAGTACTAGGATTACCAAGAAAATATGTGTTTACTCTTGAAGTAGTCATCCTTATGTATTTAACCTATTTAGCTTGTCTTACTTAATTACTTAACTAGATTAATTACTAAAAAACATTGAACAAATAACTAAAACATTAAATATAAGAATAAACATTTAAACTATCTAGAATGCTACAAGGTTTATCAAGAAGCTTATCTTTATTGCTATGCACACTAGTGTGGTTTAGGTACAATAGTGCTTGAATAAAGATCTGTACACTCAATGACTCTTGTTGTGGGCACTCAGGGAAATATTCTAACTTTTGAATGAACAAAATGTAAGATCCTTGCTACTACTATGACTTCATTTCCAGAAACATTGCTGGGAGCTCACATTTATAGTTTTTGCTACAATATTGCATTGATGAGGTCCCATAGATGTAGCAAACGCTACATCAATGTGGCCCCATCGATTGGGCAACACCATGTAAATGAGGCCTCATCGACGAGGGTCCATCAATGAAGCCACATTAATGAGGATCCATTGATGTGACACTTTGACACTTCATCATCTAGGATTGGATGAGGTTTATGCATGTTATTTTTTAAACTCATTTTTATTAGTAGAATTTGTTGATTCAACAATGTTTATAAGATCCTTGATATTGGTGATTTTAATCGTCCTCATGAGTTATTAATTATTTAAAAGTGAACTTCCTCTCTGTTGATACCAACATCTCTCATGCTATCACATGGGGCCATAAATTTAGTTTTAATACTATGGAAATGTTAGGATTCATCATGTATCATCATCTACATAATTTATACTAGCATTTCAAAAGCCTTTCTTGGAAAGATAAACATGGGAACCTAGTGGTTGTTTGTAACAAACCTATTGTGATGATTTGAAAATAATTTGTAACATACTTAAGGATGAGAAAAATATTTCTTCAAGTTTTTAGGGTTTAATTTAGTGGTATAGGAAGTGTTATCAGAAATAATTGATAAATAAACAATTCCAAATTTCAAACTAATCTAAACTAACCAATTAATTAATAAATTGGTTACACCTTGGAAACTTATACCTTTTATTCCCATAATGAGAAACTCTCAGAGAATACAATGGTGGTGTTGTGTAGGCAATAGTAGGTAGTGGGCATTTGGCATCACAGGTGCATGGTAGATGGGACATGGGGTGGTGGTAACCAATGCAAAGTGGTGGACATGGACATTTAACCCTATTAGCGAGAGTGGCTATAAAGCTAGTGGTAGTGTGTAGCACGATGAAGTGGGAATTGTAGGGGGGGACTAATCGATAAAAGATAGTAGGCAAGGATGGCAACTATGGGCGACATTAGCTATGGCAGCATTCACGATAACTCCCAGTGGCTGTAGTGGTAGTGGTGGTGTTAGTGGTAGGCATGACAATGATGGGTGGTAGGAGATCTTTGTCTCCCTTTAGTAGTTAGTAGGTGGTTGTAGTATGCATGTAGACAATAAGGAAATAGATCACAAGAGGTCTCCCTTAAAACACCACCAAATTTGGGCTAGAGCATCTTGACTACAAATTTGCCTAAGTTTCAGCATGAGGTCACATTCAATAAATTTTTCTAAGTGATGGGACTATGCTCTCCACTGCCCCAAAGCATAGTCAACCTAGTGGAGAGTGTAGTTAGCTTCAAAAATTAATTTTCTACAATTTTGGCTAAGTGTCATCATGAAGTAAAAAGCTGCAAATTTTTCTAAGTGTTTGGACTACACTGTCCACTACCCTAGAGCATAGCCAACTTAGTAGAGAGTGTAGTTAACATAAAAGGTATGTTTGAAAATTTTTCTAAGTGTCAAGATGGTAGCTACAAATTTTTCTAAGTGATGAGACTACACTCTTCATTGCCTAGGAGCATAGTCAAGCATAGTTATCATGGAAGCTTAGGTTTTGCAAAAATTTTCTAACTATTGAGATTATGCTCTCCACTAAACCAAGGTGTAGTGAAGTGTAGACAACATCAAGGCCCAGATGTTAGCAATTTTTTCTAACTATTGAGACTATGCTCTTCACTACCATTGACTTTAGTTGAGTATAGTCAATTGGAAGATAGATTTATGTAAAATTTTTTCTAGGTGTTGGACTATGCTCTTCCCTAGTTGGAAGTGTAGTCAGCCTCTCATGCAAAATTTTTCTAAGTGTTGGACTACTTTCTCCTCTAGTCTAGAGCATAGTCAAGTGTAGTCAGCCAAAATAGCCTCTAAAGGCCTCCATAATGTAGCATGGGCATTCAACTAAGCTTCAACGCACCTCCAGAAGTAACATGCATCTTTTTTACATCCCCTTTTGTCCCAAAATTATAACTACGCTGACCCCACTTGAGATAGTGGATAGTGTAGTCTCCAAACTTGCATTTTTTGCCTTTTTTTCAGGTACATTGTGGTCCTCTTGACACATGCACACGTAGTTTGCAACGTAGTCACACTCTTACAACCTTATAGAGTTCATTAGAGCACAACATAACATAATACCACTTACCTTAGTGAAGAGTGTAGTTGGGGTACAACATAGTCCCCACTACCCCACTACCATGTGTCAGTCTGTCTACATTTTTTGGCAACCCTAACCCTGTAAATACCCCCACCATCTATGTCTTAGGGGTTGGCATTTTGACACTTGGTTCACAATTTTTGCATTCAGTTGGCATTTTGGATGAACAAGACCCAAAGGTACACTAGTGAATTAGAGAGAGGTAGATTTGTAGATGATGTAGCCTCATCGTAGCCCATTAGAACACTACTACCCATCGTACACGACAATGGCCAACTTGGTAGGCACAAACCCCATAGTGAGTGCTAGACTTCATGGCCCAACATCACCAATACTATAATTATGCTCTCCATTGCATCTATTATACACCATGTATCTCTTAAACAACTTTTGGAGTTAACTATGCTCAACCCCATTTGGGGTGGTGTTCTATTTCTCTATCTTTCATTTTTTACATTTCTTTACATTTTTTTCTATTTTCACACATGTTCATGGTACACCTATGCTTGAGTGATGATCTCTACATGTTGACACCCTCGTTTTCACTAAAATCCTTGACTACGCTAGTCCCCTCAAGCACCTATGACTATCCTCTACATTGTTAACACCATTGATATCATTGACACACTAACACCATCAACATCATTAACATGTGAACATTGTGCAAACACTTAGCATTGTTTAGCATTGCATTGGTAAGTCCTTGTTCGATCAACAAGACCATTTTGGGCACCCTGTCTCTACCTCCAGTAGGCCCTCAAGTAGTGTAGGCTTAGGCTATATGACCATCAACCCCTTGGTGTTTCAGCCACCAACATTTTTGGTCGTTATAAGTTTTGGTGCTAGAAGGAGGGCAGCCCATAGATCACTAGTTTTTGGTGCTAGAAGGAGGGTTGCCTATATATTGCCAGTTTTTGGTGCTAGAAGGAGGGCTAAACCACTTTTTCTAAACTTTTTTGTGGTTGTCTTGTGTGATCTTTACATCATAGTTGTCTATCAACTCATTGGTTTAGATTGAACCTTGTTGTTGGTCCCCCTGGGATTCCACGTAGTAACCCAAATCACACTTCTCTCTACTAATTTTTCTAAGTCTCTGTTCTCTTAGTGTAGAGAACATAGTTGGTGGAGAGCATAGTTTGTGGAGAGCATAGAGAGTGTAGTTTCCATAGTTAGCCATTTTTATACAGTTTCTAGACTTAGCCATTTTTTTGCAGTTTTCAAAATTAGCCATTTTTTTGCAACTAGCAAAGTTAGCCATTTTTTCCATAACCAGCAACTTGCAGCCCTCCCTTTCACAACTTGATCTGCAATCATGAATCCAAATTAGCCTTTGACATTCATGTCAAATGTACTTGACACCTTTACCATCCAACAAGGGGCCATTACACTCAACCATGAACAATACAACTTCATATGTGCAAAGATCCAAGTAGGGTTGCCTATTGATTACCTTGACATGGAGGAAAAATGAGACTTCAAATTAACCCATAGGGATAGATGAGAGTATATCCCTTACGTATTTGACATCATCTTGCTCATAGAGTCCCACCGCTAGTTATTGTCCTAGGTCATCTGAGCAGGTGAGCATGATGTAGGGAAAAACTACAAGGAAGCCCTATAGGAGGAAGAAGATGAGTTTGAAGCTTGCTCTAAACACAAGAGCCCCTTCCACACCATCTTCCAACAAACACTCACTAGTCCTACCCCTTCTCAGTTCAATTCATCCATCCTCCCTAAGATAGTTATAACATCAACATCATTCTCCCACATTGTCAGGATTAGGTCAACACCTATAGTGGCAACACATCAAATGCAATACATGCAATAGCCCCTTTCCACTTACCCTTCATGACATTATCTCAACATGCTCAACCATCTTTTCCAGTAGTAACCATGACAGCTCAACCCTACACTCATGCAGGGGCCATCTCTAGGCCCCAAATGACTTAAGCACCCAACCTTTTGCCTATCTTATGGATGCCTTGCATTAACCACATCACGTGGCTTTGCAACTAGCAATGTATCCCCACACCATACAACCAACACAACAAATAGCATAGCGAACGCAATCAACTGGTGCATCTTCAAATTTAGATTAGGAATTTTAGCTAATCTAAAGTTTGATGGAGGAGATGAGGTGACTCAAAGCCACTTCCTCCAAAACCATTAAGGTGATGTACTTTTACCTGGATGATCCTATAAGTCTTGTAGTTCCACCCCTAACTCTACCAACTGGGGTCCTATTGTCTCAACTCACCAAGTACAATGGTGAAGGGGACCCCAATGTGCACTTGGTCATGTTTAGATTTGAGTGCCTGCTAGTACAAGCCTAGCTACAAACCATAATGCATGTGTTTGTCATGTCATTAACTAGCAAAGCCTTAGACTGGTATCGAGCACTACTTAGAGGCTCTATTTTCTCTCTAGAAGACCTCTTAAGCCAGTTCATAACATGATTCAGGTATGACTTGAAGCCTAAAGAAACCCTCAACCAACTAATGTAGAGTAAGTAGGACCACCTAGAGCTCGTGCAAAGATTTCTCCAATGCTAGGGTACCTCATTGACTGCAATCCAAGAGCCAATAGTAGAGACACACCTCCTAGCTATCTTCAAGGATGTAGATAATGACTTCATCAAGTTAAAATTGCATTACCTGGCCCTAAAGTCTCTAAGCTAGGCTTTTTCCCAAATTAAGAGCATAGAAGACATAGTGCAAGCTAGCAAGGACTCAACTTATGTCACCTAAAAAAACTAGGATGGAAAAAGGAAAAATGCAATAGTGACAATGGTAGCCACACATGCTAAAATAACCAACCGGGGTCCAACAATTGAGTAGCCTAAACCCCTAACTTACAAAGCCACCAACTTTGGTGCCTAGGAAACCAACCTACCTACATTGATAGGGGCCATACTGTAGATCATCCCAAGGTCCAACTTTGAGCATAATAATCACCCAAAGTATACCTCATTGCCATTGAAGCCATCAGAGCTACTAGATCAACTATTGAAAGGTGGGCAAATCCAACACAAAAAAGTGTCTAAGGATGCCTGCAAATGGCACAAAAGGTACTATGAGCTACTAAGGAATCCTACCTTAGCAACACCAAATGAGCCCTCGATCCTAAAACACTTCACACTAGACCAATTCTATCATTACCACTAGTTGTTTGATCATAACACAAACTTCTATTAGGCTTTGTAAGATGATTTGCAAAGGATGATAGATAGGGGCAAACTAGTGCATGATGTGGCACATGTGGATGATGTTAGCTATGTCATAAATGCCATCAATGTGGGTGGCAAGTCAAAATCAACGTAGCTACCTTTTGTGGTCTAAGTGTCTCCTAGTAGAACAAAGGTTCCCTTCGCCTCCACACATTCAAGGCCCCCCTTCATTGTTAGAGCATCACCTTTGGCTCCCACAACACCCTTCATGATGAGGGTCCCACAACATTCATCTGCTATGATGTTAAATTGGCATAGATTGTTTGCTACAATGTTAAAATAGCATGCCACAACAACAATTGCATAATAACCATTTTTCATTAGGGTGCCACAACGTGCTGGCCCCTCACCTACTTGAAGCTACGTAGTGGGTAGTGTATTGACCCCTTCTCATCCAAGGGTTGACCCTACCCACAACATGGGTATACCCACTAGGTGGTAATGCAAGAGGTGCAATGAGTGCCTTCCAAATGAAATGGCTAGGAAACAATGAGACCAAAAAGCATTTGGTAAGCTAGTCCCTATCTTTATAATCCATATGGCCAAAGCAAGGGGCACAACCAGCAAACCACAATTAAGCACTAAGGCCCCAAATAGGCCAAGCACGTAAAGCTCGAGTCTCATTTGCGAGAGATCCATCTCTTAGGCCACATGAAGGAGGTTAAGGCCAATAGAACAACTAATGGCAAAGAATTTGTAGATGCATTAACCTAAGTCAAATAGGTGCTCAAGCAGAAAGACACAACACTGAGCTTGTATGACCTAGCCATGACATCATTTGCCCACTTGGAAGCACTATCCTAGATGTTGGCTTCCATTCTAGTTACAAAGAACATTCCTATAGATGAGAACACCATCCATGTAGTGATGTTGCCTTGGGCACCACAAGAATTAGGTTCAACATTCTTAGTGTTTCATGACAAGGTCAACCCTAAACAAGGGGAGGTCGTCATAGTTCCAATTTTTATCACCATATGCATTGGATAATGCAAGACCTACAAGGTGCACGTCAATGATGGTGTGATGATAAACGTAATACCATACACCATCATCAATAAGCTAGGCCTCATAGACTAAATTAGGCTAACCAAAATTGTATGCTTGAAATCCTTCAGTGGATCATGCATCACTGTTAGGGGCATGATAACCATAGCCTTCATGGCAAGGGAGAAATTCCCCATTAGTTTAGAATTCACCATCGTAGAGGAAATGCCTGGCTCTAACTTGATATTGGATAGGCCTTGTCTAATCCAGCTATGGGTTTTCTCCTCTTCCATCCACCAAGAGATTCACCTTTCATATAGAGGTGGTGAAGTTATCATCCATGGTGATAACACTGCCCCTTTAGCTATCAACAACATTAACATGGAGCAAAGGTCAGAGGTGGAATTTCTTGATGATGCATTCATAGCCAAGGATGTGGCCACAATAAGGGATGACAATGAAGTGCATACGGCCAACACATCCAAATGAGTGATGGAAGCTAATGACCCTCCAAAAACCTACACACCCCCTAATCCATGCTAGAGTAGGAAGCAACTACATGGTTGAGGGACCCCTTAGCCTAAAACATATTAGGCACCTACCTACCCTTTGTTGCTACATGCCATGCATTTTTGACTTTCACTTGCATTGCATTTTTTTACGCATTTACATTTAGCTTACTTGTTTAGATTATGCATCATTTCACTTTGTTTACACATTCATTTTCTTTGTTTATGCATTCATCCAATTAGCTCACTCATTCACTTATTTAGTACACCCTTTAGCAAAAAAACATAAAAACCAAAAAAAATTATAAAAACTAAAATTACAAAAATAACAACTATCACTGCAACCTGCCATGGCCTTAAACTGGCAACACATGGTGCAAAATGGCCTTGTTGTGGCCTACCATGGCCTTAAATTGGAAAAACATGGCTTGAAATGGCCTTAAAATAGCATAGCCTACCATGGCCTTAAACTTACATCTATGGCCTAGAATGGCTTGAAGAATATCAACCCCTTTGCCTTGGCTTGAAATGATGGGACTTGGAATGACCTTAAACTATTGCTGTGGTTAGAATGACCTAAAACTATTTCTTTGAACATTCCATCACACTACTTTCCCCTCATTGGTGCATTAATTTTGTTAAAATAGGTGCCACTTGATGTTTTTCTATTTGATTTTGTAGGATCTTACAAGAACACAACATGGCTATACATAAGCATATAGCATGTAGCATTGTACTCCACCAAAGCAAGGTAAGAACTTGTCTACCCTAATGCTAAAATTGACATAGCATGTCTACCACAATGCTAAAACTAGCATAGCTATTTTCCATTACACTAAAACTACCACAATCATATGCCACGATGCTTAAACTGACACAACACTTATCCTCTGCAACACTAAAACTAGCACACACTCATTCACCATAATGCTAAAATTAGCACAATAGGCTACTACCACTATAAATTGGCATAGCTTATCCTTGGGTCATGATGTTAAACTAGCATAGTAGCTTATCCACTATGACATTAAACTAGCATGCAGTAGTCTACTAGGACTATAAACTAGCACACCATGGTTTGCCAAGACCTTAAACTAGGTTAACGGTCTACTAGGACCTTAAAGTAGTAAAGCCATGGTCTACTAAGACCTTAAACTGGGTTTGCACACTTGTAGCATCATCACCCCTACCATTTTGCTAGCTTTCTAAGCACTTACCATTGGTGTAGCCTTTAGAGCACTCATAGCATCATCACCTTAGCACTTTTCCTAGCTTCTTGAACACTTGTAACTAGTTTAGCCTTTGGAGCATTTGTAGCATCTTTACACTTGGAATTTTATTTGCATTGTGTTTTGTGATTTTTCTTATGTTCTCAAAGTTTTGTTTATAGGATGAAGCCCCTAGGTGGTCATGTAGAGGCACATCTCATCTCCGTGGCAAGTCACCACATCACTCCAATGTGCATGATTGGATGAGCTAAGCCTCTCAAGAGTGCACATCACCTTCATCCTATTATAGCCTATGCATATCCATCCTTATGTCTCCAAACCCTTACATTTCCATACATAATTGAGATTACAAATCCCTTTGATGCATATGCATTGTGATTATACGACACTCCCTCTACAAGTCAAACCATAGAACCCAAGGTGGATGTAACATAAGTTGTCTTGTGGGGAGCCTCTACTAGTTGGTTAAAGCCTAGGAGAATGTAACACAACTCATCCCAAGGAGGAAGCACCTATTCTATAGATGTGACATGGTTGCATCAAAGCAAAGCCCATTAGGTGGCATGCAATCCACTTGATGACAAACACCTTGCAACTAACATTTAACAATGTGCAAAACCAAACATAGGTTTGCCTCACAAGGAAAAGCAAAAAAGCAAAAAGCTAGAAAAAGTAAAAAAAAAGAAAAAAAAATAAAAGGGGGGAAAAGAATATTCCCAAGCACCTCAATAGTGCTACAATTTTACAATTGGTTAGGCCATGAATCCACAGTGACTCTCTCATGAGCACTCTGACAAGAGGTTAATCTTTTAGGGGCAAGCTGCCCTAGTGCCATGGTCACCATCAATTGTGCTAAATCCACATCCTACACCATGATAAAATATTTGCATTTCATCTTCCATTTTATCCCTAGAAAATTACCTACACACTTTACCCTAGCATACAACTACCCTCCACACTCTTGAGCATGGTGCAATAACATCCAATTAGGTACTAATAAGTAAAGTTGGTGCTAGGCTTGCTGTGGCATTTTGTTGTTCTTTCTCAACATCTCTTGGGCCACTCCTCTAGATGTCAACAAAGAGGGACCAATGAAACACCATCATATTTGGGCTATAGTGTCTTGACTGCAAATTTTCCTAAGTGTCAGCACGAGATCACTTTCTACAAATTTTTCTAAGTGTTGGGACTATACTCTTCACTACCCTAGATCATAGTTAGCATAGTGGAGAGAATAGTTAGCTTCAAAAATTGATTTTTTGAAATTTTGGATAAGTGTCTTCATGAAGCAAGAAGCTAAAAATGTTTCTAAGTGTTGGGACTATGCTCTCCACTACCCTAGAGCATAGTCAACTTAGTAGAGAGTGTAGTTAACACAAAAGGCTAGTTTGCAAATTTTTTGAAGTGTCAAGCCAACAACTACATATTTTTCTAAGTGATGAGACTACACTCTCCACTACCTAGGAGTGTAGTAAAGTGTAGTTAGCATGGAAGCTTAGTTTCTACAAAAATTTTCTAACTATTGAGACTATGCTCTCCATTAGACCAGAGTGTAGTCAAGCCTAGACAACATCAAGGCCTAGTTTTTTTGTAGTTTTTTCTAATTTTTGAGACTACACTCTCCATTGACATGGAGTGTAGTTAAGTGTAATCAACTAGAAGCTAGATGTTTGTAAAATTTCTTCTAGGTGTTGGACTATGCTCTCCCGTAGTTGGAAGCATAGTCAACCTCCCATGCAAAAGTTTTCTAAGTATTGGACTACTTTCTCCCCCAGTCTAGAGTGTAGTCAAGTGTAGTTAGAAAAAACAGCCTCCAAAGGCCTCTACAATGTAGCATCTGCATTTAACTTAGCTTCAACACACCTCTAGAAGTAACATGCATCTTTTTTACATCCCCTTTTATCCCAAAATTTTAACTACGCTTGACCCCACTCAAGATAGTGGATAGTGTAGTCATAGAGGGTAGTCTTCAAACTTTCATTTTTGCATTTTTAGATACATTGTGGCCTTATTAACACATGCACATGCAGTTGGCAACATAGTCACAATCTTGTAGCCTTGTAGAGTTCATTAGAGCACAACATAACATAATACCACTTGCCTTAGTGGAGAGTGTAGTTGGGGTACAGCATAGTCCCAACTATCCCACTACCATGTGGTTGTCTCGCTACTTTTCCTAGCAATCCTAATCCCATAAATACCCCCACCATCTACATTTTAGAGGTTGGCATTTTGGAACTTGGTTTTCATTGTTTGTATTTAATTGGCATTTTGGGTGAATAAGACCTATGGGCACAGTAGTTTGACATCTTGGCATTTTAGATAAATGAGATCCAAAGGCATACTAGCAAATATTAGATAGGTAGAGTTGCAAATGATGCACCCCTACCATAGCCTAGTAGAACACCACTACCCATGGTACGCCATGATAATCAACTCAGTAGGCATAGATACCATGATAAGTACTAAGACTATGACTATGCTCTCCATTGCACTTGTTATACACTGCATACCTCCTAAATCCTTTTTGGAGTTAACTATGCTCAATCCCATTTGGGACGGTGTTTTGTTTCTCTCTCCTACATTTTTTACATTTTCTTTGCATTTTTCACTATTTTGATGCATGGTCATGTTACACCTATGCTCGGGTGATGGTCTCTACGTGTTGGCATCCTTATTTTCATTGAAACACTTAACTACGCTCACCCCCTCAAGCATCCATGACTATGCTCTACACCATTAACACTATTGACATTGTCAACACACTAATACTATCAACACCATTAACACACAAACACCATGTGAACACTTAGCACTATTTGGCATCACATTGGTAGGTCCTTATTTGATTGATAAGATCATTTTGGGCATGCTTTCTCTACCTCTAACAGGCCCTCACATGGACAAAGGGTTGGGCTATTGATCCATTGATCCCTTGGTGACTCCAGCCATCAACATTTTTGGTCATTACATCCCCCTCACCTGAAGTTGATGATAGTTAATAGGTGGTAGTGTGTGGCATTAGATGGTAGATAGTGGCAATGTGCAGGGATGATGATCTTTAGCAGCATTTCTCTCTTTTGGTAGTTGTAGTAGATGTTGCAATGATGGCAGATGGCATTGCAACATGCAACAACAACCAATAAATGTTGTAGGTTCATGATGGAAGCTGCAACTATGGAAAGTGAGCAACATGCAACTGTGGCATGTGAATGATAGGTAGTCACCAACAATGCGATGTCAAGATCGATTATGAGTAGGCATGTCAAGATCGATGACATGTACGAATAACATCAAGACTAGCAATGGCCACGAATAATGGTAGGTGACATGTGTGGTAGGAGACATTGTAAAGGACAGTAGTATCTATGATAGTGATGGGTGGTATAGTCAATAGCCAGCAAAGGAGGGGAATCCAAAGGATATCTCAGGTCCTCTCTCTCTTCAGCATTGACAGTGTAGGATGAGGATGAGGTAGCATGTTCCTGTAGTAATTGAGGATTTTTTGATAATAGTAGCATGAAACAAGAGCGACATGTGTTTGTTAGCAACAAAAACAAATGGCATTGTGACATGCAATAGTAGCTAGCAAACATTGTAGGCACATAGTAGGAGTTGGAACTAGCAGTCAAAAAACATGTGGTAGTGTGTGGTAGTCAGTTACTGGTGATGAGAAGGCACAAAGTTAGTAGGTGTTGTAGGAAAGAAAGGATGTGCGATGCATGTAGACATTGTAGGTGATGCAAATGGTGGTGCATAGTGTATGGAGATCATAAGCATGAATGGTAGATATTCCACACTCCTAGATTTGTAGGCAATGTTGTTTTCGCACTTGGATACTAAATGAGGAAAATATTTGACACCTTGTTATTTAATGGTCACTTTGCTTCCATTGTTTGTTTAGATTATTTTTAGCCATTGTCTAGTTTTTTTCCTCACCTTTAGGTAGATTCACTATTAGAAAGCAATTGTGTAATGCAAAAATTTTAAAGTTTGTTCAATATTAAGACTTTGGACTTTCTATTCAAATTTTTTTGAAATGCTACATTGCCCTTTCAAGCTAAGACTATTCCTAGGATTTTGTACCAATACGGGAGGCACCTACACTGATAGTCTTCTTAAATGAGTTTTTTTGGGTGTTGGTGGAACCAAAATTTATGCATTAACACCTTTTTGCTGCTAGAAGGAGGGCAATTTTTTAACCTTTGTTTTTGTTGGCACATTTTTACCATTTCATGGAACATGTGGACTTATTTGAAAATGGTGAGGTACAAAATCCTAATGAACTAAAACTGTTCAAGGAGGATTATGTTATTTCTTGTAAAGAATTCTGCAACAGTTAATTAACCATGAAGTTGGAATAGAAATGAAAATGTTTCTGAATTGAATGTTTTGAAAATCAAGGGATAATGACATTGCAATTGGGAATGTTGGCATGAGGGTTTATCTAGAGTCAAAAGAAAATGGTGTATCAATTGTAGATATCTCTCTAGCTTATGATAGAGTAGCTCTAGTTACATTTTCTGTAATAAAGTGCAGAGAAGATGAATATGGAATCAGCCTTGATATAACTAGGATTACATTCGAGGTGCCACAAATTAAAATGTGAGAGTACAACTCCACTTATGCATTCGGTTGTATACGCATACATATATTTATATATCAACCCATGCATCAAATCCATGGTTATTATCTCTACTACTATGATATAAATAACAATAAAATATAATATTGATTTAAAAAGGGAATTTATGCAACAATTGTTCAAAGTCCTATGAGAATTGAACACTTGTCAATTGAAATGGTGGTTATAACCACCACAAAGGCCACTTGTCAACTACAACCTCTTTATCTCCACAATGGCCACTTGTCAACTAAATGGGACACGTGTCAACTGCAACTTGTTTCTCTCCATGGTGAACACTTGGCAACTAAATGAAGACACTTGGCAAATGAATGAAGACACTTGGCAACTGCATGAAGACACTTGGCAACTACATGAAGACACTTGGCAACTGAATGAAGACACTTGGCAACTGCATGAAGACACTTGGCAACTGAATGAAGACACTTGGCAACTAAATGAAGACACTTGGCAACTGAATGAAGACACTTGGCAACTGCATGAAGACACTTGGCAACTACATGAAGACACTTGGCAACTACATGGGACACTTGTCAACTGCAGCTTTTTTATCTCTTTGGTGGTTGAAACCACCCAAAATTGTTGTAACTTACCTAACTTGTTGGGCAAGTAACCTCCTAACTTGTTGGGCAAGTAATCTCCTAATTGGTTGGCCAAGTTACTTGGGAGAGAAGTTAGGTGAGATATTTTTGAATATGTAACTTCCCTACCTACCTTTGAACCCTATAAAAAGGCTTCAGGGGTCAAGGGGGGAAAATCATCACTTCTCACATCACACTTGGGGTCTCATACATCACATTTTGAAGGCTACTAGTTAGCACTTGGGCTCTTACTTGGAGACACTTTGAGTCTTGGGAGAAGAGCATTTTGTAAAGAAGAAAGTGTGAACGATTGCTTGCAAGATGGCTTGCTAGAATAAAGATTTCAGCCTCTTTGTCATGGTCCTGTGAGTTATGCATTTCATTTTTTGTTTTGTTTAAATTGTTTAGCTAGTGGTTTAGATAGTATCATCCTTGGCAAGTAATTTTGGGATTTTTAGATTGCTCTTATTGTTCTTGTTGCCCGATAGAAATTTCTATTAAAATTTTGCCATAGAAGCGCTTGTGTTTAAAAGCCTTAAGAGCATTTTAGTAGTAAATTTCATTATTGTGCAACGTGTGGGAACTGCTATTGGGATTGTTGTAAGAGAGCCTCTGTTTGTAGTCACGCCGTTGAACAATTCAGTAGTCGAGAGGGTTCAGAAAATCTTTGGTATTTTGATGGGACCAGAATAGCTTCTTTTTATCTTTAAAGTGAATTCTCGTGGTATTTCAATCAGAAATTGTCAAGTCTTTTAAAGGTTCTGTTTGAATGCAATCGTTGACATCTATTATCTAGTCAAAATGGAGTCTCGTACGTGGTAGTTTACGCAGCAATTTTTGGTAGCATAATAGGATTGTCTTGAAGATATTGCTTGTTTGAGCCTTGGAAGTTTGAACAATTCGTAGATATTGAATTTGGGATAGCTTTATTGCGAAGTGTTTACTCGTGTCATTTTACCTTGTTTAAATATTTGAGGTCTACACAAATCTGCTTTCTTTTCTTTTCTGCTTATTTCCATCGAATCTTGCTCTATTTCTAGTTTTCTTGTGGAACTATCTCTTTCTCTGGGGAAAATTAGGAGTAGATTGCAGAGTTGTGCTCAAATGTTTTTGCAAAATTTTATTTGTTACAAGTAGGTATTATAAGGACTGCGTAGACTAGGCAATTGAACAAAATAGGAAATTTTCAAGAACTCACAGTACTTGGCAAAGTTGGCTGAATCTCTTTAAAGTAAGTCATTTGTAGTTTACACAACGCAATCGTTACATTTCTTACAACCGCACGCCGCAACAGCACACACATATACTCACATTAACTACTGAGTTTATTTGGAGGTATCTAGGCCTTGGTGTTGCCAGAGACCAGCAGGCACCTAAATCCTGTTCGAGGATACTCGTTGGCGGTCGTGTTCCAAACGGTCGCCAACAGTTTTCCATTTTCTAAAACATTAGTTTTTCTTATTATTTTTTCTTTTCCTAAAAGGTTTCTATTTTTATTTCTTGAAAATCTCATTTTCTCATTCTCAATCATCTATTTTCAGTTTCTATTTACAACCATCTACTTTACAACTTCATGTGTCCTATTTTAGTTACTTTGAACTTTTAATTTTGTATTTTAGTTTTCTTTCTTGGTCATCCAAAACCCCTATCATCTTCTATCTTGGTGATAGTCATTTATTTTCTAGAATCCTAAAACCTTTAGTGGCCTATTTTTGATACTAGTTCTAGTTAATGGTCTCCTATTTTCAGTTTTATTACTATGTTTCAATTTCATTTTTAGATTCCCTAATTTATACTTTGGTAGTTCTTACCTCAGCTCCAACTTCAATGAGGTGATTTACATCATTCTACTTTTAATTTACTTTTCTAAAATTTTGCATTTTCTATTTTATTTGTAATTTTAGTTTCCTTTTAAAAATTAAAATTAAAAAATATAGTATTTTGATATTTTTCTATTTTCTTTAATTTTTATATTTTATTAGCATTTTACATTTTCTATTATTTTTCATTTTATGAGCGAATCTTCCTATAGAACTTCTCAACAAAGAGCTTCTACTCTTGCCCCTAGTCAACTAGCTACCCATCATTTCACTTTAAGAAAACAATGAGCTTTATGATTTCCAAGCTCTATGCTTAGAAGAACTTGAATTAGAATGTTAGCCTATCAACCTCTAGCTTCCTTGGTGAGCAACCCCTTTAACTTCACCAACTATCATGATATTCTAAAACCACCTCAAAACATAAATTTATTCTTCGATCCTACAACTCTTACAAGTGATTCCTACCAACATATACAATGTTTTGAAACCTTACTAGGAATCCATAACATCATCCAAAATGATGTAGCATGTAGGGTCTTTGTGATGACTTTCAAGAGCAAAGCCATCCAATGGCTTTTGATGCTTCCAAATGCCTCTATTGCCGCATGGCAAGATTTTAAAAATAAATTCCTAATTTAATTCGATAGGTTCACTAGCCCTACCATAGCATCAAGCAATTTTACAAGCTTAAGAAAAATACCTAAGGAAAATGTCTATGACTACAACTTAAAAGATTCTTCCATCAACCTGGTAGCATCCTCAATTTTATGTTCCTAGAGAAGAAGATTATGTTCCTAATTTATTAGCTCAAATGGCCACTACTCTAAAAGTCCCTTTTAGACACAATGCTTGGGATTTTGAAAGAATTATTAAAAAACTTAAGTCTTACTCTATTCCTGATAATATCTATATTTCCAAGCTTTAAATGATGATCATATTCATGGATTTTTATTTTTCAAGGGTAAATTTAGTGATTAATGTTTTAAAGTTTCTCAAATTAATAAAGAAGCTATGTTAAAGGATGTAATATTTTTCAAATTTAGTTTCCATTAGAAAAAAAACAAGTGAATTACAATTATGTATTGATTTTTGTAATCCCAATCATCAAAAAATTATTAAAAGGTGGTTTAACAAGAAATACATAGATAAAGTCTTTAAAATAGGAGATCTAGTTCTAAAAAGAGATAGAGCATTTAGTCAAATAGATCCTCAAACTGAGATTTCTCCTATGTGGTTAGGTCCATTCCAAGTTATAGATGTCATTGGTCCCAATGTTTACAAAATTGCTAATTTGCAAGGATATAAGTTACATAGAAATTTTAATGCATTTCATCTAAAGCATTTCTACTCAGGTGCCCCACATGGACACCTGATAAATCTTTAGTTGCATGCTTTCTTTTCTTTCACCATGCATTTCATTTGTATATAGTTGCATTTGCATATTTTCTTTGCATTTCCATCATCTCTTTCTTAGTATATTGGTTTTGGTTTGATTTGTGCTTTTCATATGATTTTAATAATCATTATGTTCATTTGAGTTACTAGGCATTGGATCATCATAACAACATTGGAAAATAATGCAAGTATAAAGATTTATATGATATATCATATTATTATTATATAAAATCTTCTTTATATGATATATTTCAATAATGCTATGATTCTTTCCAATCTATTTCAAGGTTTTAGTTTTATTAGTTATGTTGGATTATGGAGGATGAGACTTATGCTATCCTATCATGTTATCATCATGATCATGTGAATGTAGGATATGTGAAGTTAGAGAGTGATTAGCCACAATTACTAGATTACCTTGGAAAATGCCTTTTTCCTTCTCATAAGCCCAATCCTCAAGTGTAATGATCCATGTCTATCCTATGAGCAATAGGGTGAAGTGTGCTCATCTCCACTTAAGAACCCTTAGCCACCCAAGTGACCTACTATGATGCCATCTAGATTGTAACTAAAAGACACATGCATAAGGATTGAACTACACCATGGGCAAAGTTTCGAAAGGACCATGTTCTTTGGTAGTGCAGTTAATCAGCCAGACTTGTGTTTGAATTCCTACCTTAAGAATGAAGTACACCATGAGCAAATTTTTATTAAAAAAAGGAACAAAAGAAAAGAATGAGGACCATGTTCAATGGCAGTGTAATAAGTTCTTGAGTTAGATGGGGTCTGGCAACAAGTCTCATCCTAGCCTCCAATTCTCTTTTGAACCTATTTCCCCAAAAGTCAAGAGAGAGAGAGAGAG
>MNCI01013865.1:453015-580584 GCA_015680685.1 Gnetum montanum | reverse complement strand
AGAGAGAGAGAGAGAGAGAGAGAGAGAGAGAGAGAGAGGAAAATAATCTCTTTTATCCATTCTCTTTTTAAATGTCAAAAAAAAATAAAAACTAAAAAATAAAAAAAATAACAAGTCTCAAGGAAAAATTTGAAAGTTATGGCTGACTATGATATAAGATAAGCTTGTCCTCTTCATTAAGTTTAGTATAAGATTTGTGCTCAAAGTAGTTTACATACTTTTCACTTTTACCCTATGAGAAGAGTGGGAATGATCTCTTAATTATATACTTTAATATTATGTGTGTGTGTGTGTATGTGTATCTATGTAGTTAAAGTTATGATTTATAAAGAGTATATGTTTTGGTCTTAATTAAATAGATGGTGTGGCAAGGGTGGCCCATGTTTAGTTATCTCTTAATTATATGATCATTTTAATCATGCTTGAGAAGGTATAGTTGCTTTCAAATTTCTATTCATCTATGTTTTATGATCTATTCGATCCTTTATCTTTTGCATTCCCTTTTAAAATTTTTATGATTTTGCTATTCCTTGCAGTTGCATGAAATTTGTTGTTTAGGGGCTAAGTGTTGATGGCAACATCTCCCATGCTATGGCACAGGAGCATGAATTTAGTTTTAATACCATGAAAATATCAAGATCCATCATGTATCATCATCTACACAGTTTATACTAGTATTTCAAAGTTCTTCCTTGGAAAGATAAACATAGGAACCCCATGGTTATTAGCAACAAACCTACTTTGATGATCTAAAAATGACTTGTAACATACTTAAGAATGAAAACAATATTTCTTTGGGTTTTTAAGGTCTAATTTACTAGTATAGAAAGCATTATTAGTATTAATTGATAAATCAACAATTTTGAATCTCAAACTAATCTAAATTAACCAATTAATTAATAAATTGGTTACACCTTGGAAACTTATATGTTTTATTTCCTTAATGAGAAACTCTCAGAGAATATAGCAGTTGTGTTGTGAAGGCAATAGTAGGTAGTGAGCATTTCATAGGGACATGAAAACATAGGTATTGTAGGCATATGGCAGATGTGGGATGATGGTAACTAATGCAAAGCAATGAATGTGGGCATTTAAGCTTGCTAGTGGGAGTGGCTATAAAACTAGTCATAACATGTAGAAATATGGAGGGGAAGATTTTAGGGGGTATTGACTAGCCAAAGATAGTAGGCATATATGACAACTTATGAGTGATGTCAGTAGTGGCAACATTTGTGATAGCTACCAATAAATACAGCAGTAGTGATGGTGTTATTGGCAGGCATGGTAAAGAGGGGCGGCAGGAGATCTCTATCTTCCTCTAGTAGTCAACAACTAGCTGCAATGTGCACATGGATAGTAGGGGAATATATCGTGAGAGGTCTCCCTCTCACTAGAAATGGATGGTAGTTAGTAGGTGGTAGTGTGCAGTGTTAGATAGTAGATAGTGGTGGTGCATGCGGATGATGATCTCTTGGCCTCCCTCTTTCCCAACAATGGTAGTAGGCATTGTGATGGTAGTAGACATCACTACGGTATGCAATAACAACTAGTAGATGTTGCAGGTGCATGATGGAAGTTGCAACTGTGGTGAGCAAGTAGCACATGAATGGTAGGCGATCACTAATAGTGCAATGTTGAGATTAGTGACAAGTAAGCACATTAGGAACAATGATGCGTAAGAATAACATTAGGATCGATGATGCATACAAATGATAGTAGACAATGCACATAGCAAGAGATGTTGTAGATAGCAGCAATAGTGTAGGATGAGGGTAAGGTAGTACATTCATGTAGTGGATGAAGGTCTTTTGCTAATGATAGTAGATAGCAGGAGAGGCACATGTGTGGTCAAGGATAGTAGTAGATGGCATTGCGATGTGTAACAACAACTAACATATGTTACATGTGTGCAATGGGAGTTGCAACTAGAAATTGGTAGGTACATGATAGTGCATGGTAGTTAGCTACCGATGGTGAGTAGGCATGAAGTTAGCAGACATTATAGGTGACAAATGACATGTGGTGCATGTACATGTTGTAGGTAATGTGAATGGTGGTGCACAGTGTGTAGAATGCATCAGCACCAGCAACAGATCTCCTATGCTCCTAGATTTGTAGGTGATGTTGTTTTCACACTTGAATACTAAATGAGAAAAAGTTTTAACACCTTGTTATTTTATGATCATTTTTCTTTCATTATTTGTCTAGATTATTTTTAGCTGTTGTTTGATTTTTATCCTCACCTTTACGTGGATTCATTGTTACAAAGAAATTGTGTAATGCTTAGATTTCAAAGTTTGTTTGATATTCAAACATTGTTTGGACTTTTTATTCAAAAGGTTTTGGAATACTACATTACCCATTCTAGCTGAGACTATTCCTAGGTTTTTGTATCCACATGGGAGGAACCCTACGTGATAGTCTCCCTAAATGAGTTTTTCTGAGTGTTGGTGTGTCCAAAATTTATAGATCATCACTCTTAATTCAACATCTGTTGAATTTTGAAGGATTTTTTATTTTTTTGAATTGTTAAACCTTCCATTGATTTTTTGAAAATTTTGAAAAGGATATTTTCTCTCAAATTGGGCCAATCAAGAATTTTAAAACCCTAGCTACAACTAGTGGCTTTTGCATAATTCAACATATGATTAAGGTGGATCTTAATTTGCTTAAGTGATAAATTCATTTGCATATTGGAAAAATTGATTATATGTAGAAGGTTGTTTATTACAATTTCCAAAGTCATGTCACTATTGCCATTGAAAAGGTCATATGTTTGATTCATGTCCTTTTATGCTATGAACAAAAGGCTACGCAAGCACGTCAACACCAATCTACTATAAACACTACTAAGGTTTCCTCTTAAAATTTTGTAGATCTTAAGGTTTTTCTCTTTTTACAAATACTATAGATCCTATAATGGTTTCTTTCATTAATGTTTCAATGATTAGCCCACTCTTTTCTTTTACTGCTATTTAAAAAAATGTATCTTTGAGGAAGCTTCAAGTCAAATCAATTTCAAAGAATTCTTTAGTAACTAAGGGGAAACAAATATTTTTTCCTAAGGTCTCAAAGAAACTTATTGTTGATTCAGATGGTTTCTGAATAATTCTTTATAAGAAAAAACACTAATAAAATCTATCTATTGGTAATTACATGTCAAATCTTCAGAATGGATAGCATGTTCAAGATATTTTAATTATTAATAATTCATTTGTAGCTATTGGTTAAGATACAGATATAATACCTTTGATAATGTTGATTATATTGACAAAGGAGGTGATAAGCAGCAAGAATCTCCTACATCCAACCATATGAATCACAAGTGTTCACATGCAATCTGGTTGAATTCTATAGATAAGACTAATGTGGTATCTAGATTCTTAAGTGTTGATTATAGGTTGCTATCTTCCCACTTGGACTAGTGGTAGCTTTGTCATGTATGGTTTAGTCCAAAGTGAGGCATATGATTATTAATGTTGTTGGGTCCTTAAACTAACTAAATAATAACATAGAAATTGATTTTAATCTAATTAATAACCCAAGTAACTTGATGAAGAGGTTTGTGATGATTCTTATTCCCCCATAAAAAATTTCTAAGAATTCTATTAATGCTTTGAAAGGAAGATTTAGAAGGGGCCATGAAAGAAGAGTAGTACACATGAGTGAAGCTTAGAATATGATTGGCTATGATAAATCTATTTACAAGAGATAAAATTTTGGAAGCCCATTTCAAAGCCTTTTGTTTCACTTTTTCTACCACATTATTTCATAAAGTAGTGGGAATAAAGAATAAAGCTATTTGAATACCCAAAAGGATGAACACATTTGGAGGAGAAAGCCACTTGATATTATAATTATAAGTCCAAGTAGGCCTTGGAGAGAAGCTCAACAAAATATCTTGTGTTGTGCTCCAATTAATATAGGCTTCTAAGGCTCTATAGTAAATGTCAATGCAATCCAAGGTAGTGTTAAAATTATTGTGGTCCTCAAGAAAAGTGAGAAAATTTTCATCCAAAAACTAGTTATAAACAAAATCCTTACCATCTTGTGGAAGAGAGATTTCTTTTAACCTCATAGAATCATTGTGATCTCTAAGAACAACTCCAACAACATTAGTAGTGATGATAAAGAGATAAGGAGCTAGAAGACATCCTTGCCAGACCAATTTTTTAAGCTCAATAACCTTAGATAAATTCCCATTAATACAAATAATTGAATAGGAATATGAAAAAAGAAGATGAATGTGACTATCAAAAACATTACCTAAATTATGACACTTAACAACACTTCTTAAAAAAGAGTAATCAAGCATGTCATAAGCTTTCATAAAATCGAGCTTAAGAAGAATGAATTTTTGATCAATGGAGGATTACCAATGCATACCCTTAATCATAGTGATGACATTGTCTAAGATATACCTATCTTGAACACAACCAATTTACTCTTCGCTGATGAGTTGAGGAAGAAAAGATTTTAATTTATTAGCTATAACTTTAGCAATACTTTTGTAGATAACATTTAAAAGAGTAATAAGGTGCCAGTTGCTCATGCACATACAATGTCCTGACTTGGATAGAAGCTTAATAATTTTGGAATTGATAACTTTGCCAACTGAACCTTTCATAAGAGCTTTCTTATACATACTATAGATAGTATCTTGAAGAGTGGACTAGAATTTTTTGAAAAATTCCTTAGGAAGGCCATCCATGCTAGGGACTTTGCCACTGTGAAGTTGTTGAAGAGCCTTATAAAGATCCTATTTAGAAGAAGAGTAGCAAACCAAAATGGAATGATTAAAAGGAGTAATAAGTCCCAAGGAATTAGTTACTGCAATAGGATCAATATCGTCTTTACAAAAAATACTAGAGTAAAAATCAAAGAAAGCCTATAAAATGTCAATCTTGGAAGTAAAGATATTATCTTCAACTTGAATAGCTAGGATTTTAGGGAAGGGAAGTTTCCCTTATAGGAGATGAAAAAAATATTTAGTAGCCTAGTTACCCATACAAAGCCAAGAAATATAGGCACAAAGGTTAGCACCTCTAGCTTCATGATGATCCATAATATGCATATTCTCCTTAGTGATTTGGAAACACCAGAATTTGGCCTTAGTAGCTTTACCTCTTTTAATATTATTTTGTAATAAGGAGATTTCCTTATGAAGGTTGGAATTATAAGAAGTTAATCGAGAAGCCATCATTTTACCAACATGTTTGAAAAAAACGTTGTAGGTGAGTACAAGCATTTGTCCTCTAATCAATCCAACCATCATCGACAGTGGGTTTAGGATGAGAATTCCAAATTTGCATCAATAAATAGCACATAGAGCTACTACAAAGTAAGGTAGTGTTAAAAATATAGAGATCGTTAGAAGAGTGGGAGTAGCTAGAAATGGAAAGAGATCAGTGAATAGAATAATGATCTAATAGAAATTGGATATAATCTACCTGAACAGGAGTACCATTGGTGGTAGTAAATTGGATAAAAGCATTCAAAAACATGTAGACCCAATCTAACCTACAAGAAATGTAGGAATCTCATTGTCTAGCATTGCTTTAAGTAATCCAATTAGAAGTACTAGAAGAAGGATGATTTTCACTAGCTTCCTACAAATTCAATTTTCTCTTCAACAGAAGCCAAAAGAAAAGTTCACTATTATCTAAACCACCTCTCTTTCCTCCAAATTTATCCTTTGGATTTTCAATCATATTAAAGTCTACTATAATGATCCAATTGGTTGTAAGCAAGTTATGACCAAGCCAATTCTAAAAAGTCTTTTGGTCATTTAGGCTACAAGGAGTGTAAATGGAATCGAACCTAGAATTTCATTAGCATATTATAATTAAACCTAACAATAATATTCCAAATTATCACAACCATGATCAATAATCAACTCCTGCTAGTTAATATGAAGAAGAATTATAGCTCCACCTTTACCATGCTCATGGTTAGAATAAACATAATAATTATTTAGAAAAAGACTCTTACAACAAGTTTGAAGATGGAAACCTTGAATTTCAACTTCTTGAATAAAGGCAACATCGATGTTATGCTTATGAATATAATCTTAGACTATAGATCTTCTATGGGGATCCAAGAGTCCCCTAACATTCCATGAGAGAAACTTCGGTGTGATTATGAAGATGAAGGAGGATCTCCCTCAACTACTCAAGCCTTAAAAGAATTCTTAGACTTAAAGGTATTTACTGAAGGATGATGAGCACCTAATATTCTACTAGTAGAATGATTATCATCAATAATAACTGAGGATTGGTACCCTTTAGGAAAATTTCTAAAGATAGGATTATCACGTGTGACTGAGGCATAAGATTTCTGGGTAACTTGCTCCCAACCACCAGTAGCTTCTTTTGGAGATTCTTTTTAGTTTTAAAGATGCTTCGTAGCATTAGTAGCCTCAATATTCATGTGTTCAACATTTGTCATCTTGGGGTCTAGAGAAGAAGGATTATCTAGGGGGTGCATCTTAGTCGTATCGTTACCTACATTTAAAGATATATTTTTATCTTTTAATTCTTTATTAACCTATTCATCTAAAATTCTCTCAACTTTAATCTTGGCCAGTAGCTTTGGACATTGAGCTTTCCTATGAATAGAATCAAGACAATAATAATTATGATTTGAGAGTGGAGTATATGAGATATTTTACATAAAAGTCTTTCCTTTAACATTAAACATCAGTGATTCTGCTTGTTGCTTTTGCATATCAAGTTTGATAGAAATTCGCCATGTTGGTCTCAAACAGAAGCTTAAAAAGAACTCTATACCAATAACCTCCCTAATATGTGCAACAAGAATGTTAACATGTGAAGAAAAATGTGATGGAAGTCCTAAAAACTCAATTCAAACTAGCAAAATATTTTTACTTTCTTTCTCATGGTCAAAATCCTCCTAGGGTTGAAGCACTAAAAAGCATCCATAAACATTCAAAATAGATAGTTGTTTCACAAAGTCTGCCATAAGCTTGGTTTCAAAAGCAAAAAGAAAAAATCCTTTTGTAAGATTAAGAGCCAGGGTTAATATAATATTTTGTGATTTCCAAACCTAGTTAACCCAATCCTAGAAAACTATGGTAGGAGGAATCCTGCTAGTAAAAAATCCAATTGTGTAAAGTTGAGTAAAGGTTTGGACTATTTGATCAAAGATGTTTTTAGGAAATTCAAAATGCAAGACATTATCATTATCATTCATATTAGTAGTATTCTCATTGTGTTGTGGCACATTATTTTAGGAATCCATTATCTTCCATTTTCTCCTACAACATTAGAGAGAGAAGAAATAGTTTGGGTCATGCAAACCCTATAGGGACCTAGTCCAAACACTCTAAGGAAGTAGAACCAGAGCAAGGGAGAAAAACCATGATCATACTCCCTAAGAGAACTGTTTCCAAAAGGGTGAGAGGTAGGCTTAAGCAAAGAAGCTAGAAACTACACTGCTCATCTAGAAACACCCTACTAAGCTTAGCCACCAATGGATACTTTTCCCATTGAAAAGACTTGCACGACAGAAAAAACCCATGTTGTGTTAAGAGAAAGCTTTTCCTAGATGACTTGCATTGTGCCAAGAAAAAGTTACCTTTGAAATGAAGATTCTCAAAGCAAAAACCTTAGCAATCACAACCAACAAACCATCGTTTGTCACAAAATCCCAACCGAACAATAATTACATGCTTTGACACTCAACCCTGACTATGTAAAACAACAAAGGATCAAGAATAGTAGCTATGCCCCACAACCCACCCATTATGTTACTACTCATTCAGTAGATGTTGTTATGTATCTTGTAGCCTAGATCCACCCATGTGTCTACAACAATAATTGAAATTAGCAACTAGGTTAATTAGGATACTTTCTCTTCTTATATAATATCCACAATTGTTTACAACTTGGTTTTGTACTTGAAGTAGTTAACTTGGTATGTCGATGTCCCAACGCTATCTATGTTAGCATCAACATAAATTCATTTTCCAAGTATGGATTTGAATAATTTTTTTTTAAAAGTTATTAAGTATTGAAGTATGTTTGAGAAGGTAGAGTGATCTTAATGGTAGATAAGAGAAATTATCTCCTTTTCTAAGGTAAGGTGTCTTATTTAGATTTAGCCAAGAGGGAGAACATATGATATCATATGATACAATTAAATCTGGATCAAGAACAAGAGTGTGCTTTTTACTTTTGTTTCTAAGGTGTTTTTGAAATTCATTTGAAAGTGAAAATATTTTTCTTGGTGGAGAGGCCACTACCAATCATAGATTGGTAATATTTTGTCCATAGCACTCTAAGAGAAGGTACTGGTAATGATAAATAATATTTTGTCCATAAGGTTTTAGGGAGAGTATTAGTCACACAAAATAATATTTTCTGGTTGAGATGCCACTACCAGTTGTAGATCAGTAACACAATATAATATTTTTTGGGTAATGGTAATGCTATATATTATTGTCCATAATGCTAAGAGTTTGATGTGGTGCAGTCCATAAGCTACAGGATAGTAGAACAATAGGTGAGGGACATGTGGGGAGACACAGCAGGAAACACCAGTGAATAAGGTGCAGCGTGCTGGCGGAGGAAGGTCAACAGCAAGGCAAGGTGATCGGAAAGAATGGCATGTGGGTTTCAGTGGTGCAACCATGAATTGGGGATGCACAAGAGAGAGCGGTGTGCAACAGCAGCATGCGATGGCAGAGATAACATGCGATAGAAAGAAAGCAGTGGCACAGCAGTTAGATGATAGTGGTGTCGGTGGTAGAAGAACATTGGTGGTGATTAGCGTACTGAAACGTGGCAGCTAAGTATTTGAATCCCATGGCACCCACGATGCCATGAAGCATCACACACAATGACAACCCACGGTTCCACCATGGTGCGCACAGATGTGATGGTAGTGGACCCTCCCAGAAGCCCATTGCACAAATCCAAAACGTTCCAGTGTGCCACCATGAGCTACTATTCGAACAGCGTCCTTAGCACCACCGCACATCCCCCAAGAATTGTTGTCACCGCTGACCACTGCCCCAACTTAGGTGCATTCTGTTGCTTGCTTGCTCGCTCCTGCCTCTCGTGCACCTCACTATCCTACCACCTTCCCATCATTGCTGTGATGCACTGCTTGCCACCGTGGCTGTCGCGTTGCTGAAATTAAACCTATTTCAAAACCCAAAGTCATGAGTTCATCAGTACCTATCCTCACTACGCTTCACTGCAAAACCTTTAATAGTTTGAATGCTATTCTCAATGCATTTTCTTCAAATTGCTACTTATTCAAATTAGTTGTTGATGAAGTTTGGTCTCTCAATTTTTGGATGTTTGTAAACTTTACATTTCATTTGTTTAAATGTTAATCTTTTGTTTACTTTATGGTTTCTTTGATACTACAATCTTACAATTAACCTAATACCTTACCTAGTTGGAATGTATCCTGAAAATAGTAAACTGTTATGAAGCTAGGTTTGTTTTTTTTGAAAGTGTTTATTTTTTCTTATTATAGAGCATTTTAATAAAATAATTTATTTTTGTATCTTTTAATTTTGCATTAATATATAATTGGGCCTAGAAGAATTCATCTCTCAAGAATTATTCTTTGTTTATTTGTATAATTTATAAAATTATTTTTAAAATTGTTTTAAGGTCATTGGTATATGGAGCCAAAGTGATGAGTGGTGAGGTACCCCTACGCTCAACCATACGAATCACAAATGTTCACACATGATCCGGTGATGAGTGATGAATGGTGAGGTACCCCTATGCCTTCATTATAGTATGGTTTAGTCCAAAGTGAGGCATATGATTTTTATTATTTTGTATTTTATTGTTCTACAATTAACAATAGGTTGAAACTCAATTTATAATAAATTCAACTAATCTAATTGCTAATTAATAATCAACTACCCTAACATAAGTATCGGATCCCCCTTCTCGTGCACATCTTGAACACATATAACATTGCTAGGTTACCAAATGTTAAGCTTTGTTGGGATTACCAAGAGTGATATGCATGCTCGAAGTGATCATACTTATGTGCTTAATTAATTAACATGCATGAAAATGTAAATATTAGCTAAGTACATGAAAAGTAAATTGCATGAAAAGTAAATCTAATCTAAGTCAAAGTGTTGCAATGAATAAGAATTAATCTTGATCTTATTACCGTTCATGGAATATGTCCAGGTACATTGCTAGTCAAATAAGACTTCATACAAGTAACTCAGATCCACTGTGTGAGCACTTACTAATAGTTCTCTAAGATTACAGAATAAAACTACAAGAATTCGGCTACTCTATTGACAAAACTATGAAAAACTAATGTAAAACTAACTCAAAATGGGAGCCTAAGCACTATATTTATAGGCCAAAGTATATACCCCAACATCGAATACCCAATGTTGTGGCTAGGCCCTGACATCATGTACTTGATGTCGTAGCTTTGACATCACATACTAGATGTCAAAGTAGACAAAAAATAGTGATTCATCAGATGTTAAGGCTTTGATGTCAAGGCTAGGCAAATCATGACTCATCATACCCCCATGACTGAATAAAAAATCATTCTTGAGTTAAACAAAATGAGGAACAATTTCCTTATAAAATATTGGGAAGGTATGGAATTATTGATTGATATGCAAACTATTGATTGACTTTGAGTGCTGCATTATAGAATTTTATTCAAGTGGATCCATACAAAATGACAGAGTGACAAAAAGACTAGACAGACATTGAAGATTACAAAATTTGTAGAGGTTCTTAAAACTCCATTGAAGATGATTCTTCTTATTGTCGCTAGCAAAGGTAAACTTTTAACCTTGATTTTTATGTTAGTGATTCTCTAGTTATGCAGAACATTCTTTAAGGATGGATTGAAATTTCTTCTCATTGCCCCATGAATCTAGTAAACATGTGAAGCTTGAGTTGCTATCTTGTATGTGCTATTATGTGTCCATGGTCATATCCTCCATTGTCCCTCTCTTGGCTTCATTTTTCTAACTAGCAAAAGACCTTCTTCCATAGATGTTTCTTTTAGCATCACTTGCAGTCACCAAAGGATCAACATTAGCTGCGGTAAATTTTCCTTAATAGTTAACCCTTGTTGGATCCCTTAGTTTTTGTTTAAGCACAAGGTAATTATAGAATACTCTATCCAAGGCTATGAGGTAACTATAATCATTAAGTTCACATTATTTTGATCAATTACTATTAGTTACCATGATGTTCAAAGATAGGATGTTAGAAAAATTTCAAAAACTTTAAAGTAGGCATCTCTAGCCCCATTGATTAATAAGCATAACTCTAGAAGCACATAGGTTTTTGAATAATTGAAATTAAACATCTAATTCAGAAGATGGCCAGGAAATATTAATGGATATGGAAATAGAAACATAGGAAAAATTATTGAAAAGATGAGAAGTAGTTCCAAAATCATGCATAAATTTAGAGAAACTATCATTGATGTTCTAGAAGATGTAAAGGTTAGTTTAAAGCCATGATCAACAAAAGTTATGTAAGTGGGTCCTCCCCAAAGCAGGCTCTTGCCATAATGTCCTTGCATAACCACTTTTATAGATGTCTATGGGCACTTGAGAAGTTAAATGTAGACCATGCCTTTGTTTTAAAAAACACACAATTGCTATTTTTAAGATGTTGCACTATACTACACAAAACCAAAAGGCTCATAATTGCAAGTAGTAGTGAGGTGAATAATGGGATGAGAAGAAATTGCAGAGATCGGGATGTAAGATACTTGACCATGTCTACAATAGGTTCTTATGACAAGTGTGATTAAAATGATCAACATACATATCTGTCCAAGTTCAGACCAAGTCCATACCATGAATAGTGACCTCGCATTAATGTCTTCCATCCTAACAACTACCATGAGTCCACAACCACCTCAATGGACAATCATCACTCTAAAAAGAAAAGAAAAGATAAGAAGGAAGAAAGGGCTTTAGTTAGAGGGATGCCTTCAAGCATGGGTAACATGTTTTTCCAGCCCCATAACTAGTGCTTGTAGCCTATAATTATGTCTAATGGGTGTGCTTTGAATTCCCATCATTATTTATTATTTTTTCTTTTTGTATTTTCCCTCTTTTTTGTGTTTTTTTTTGTTTTTGTTTTTTGTTTGTTTGTTTTTTGATGGGAACTACACCATGAAAAGATAGAGCTTCCTTTTTATTAGTTGATAGGGGAGTGATGATATATTCCAAGAGGAGTCATAAACCACATTAAGAAAGTTAGGAAGAGATCCCAAAAAGTCCCCTTGAGGTCACACCCTTTGCCATTCCCTCTTTCTTTAAGATATCATGATCATTGATTAATTTTAGTTTCATAAAAGAAGAACCAAATTATTTCAATGAAAAAGACCTTTTATTTAGAGAATTGGAGGGATGGATGAGGTGGTCTCATTGCTTTACACAATTACTTACTGAATCATCTTGATAGCATAGCACAAAAATCCCAACACAGAGTGTTGACTTCTACATCATGAATTGGCAATTTTATTAATAAAAACATACAATACATTCATAAAACATAAAGGGAATGACTTAAGAAAATAGAAAAATAGAAAGAAAAGAAAAAATATTAAGAAATGGAAAACATATGAAGAATAAAAAAATTCTAGAACTGATAAGTAAATTAGTTTCTTTCATACATCTTTGAGATAGTTTTATATTCTCATTTTTAAGCCACTAGATGTCTTTTGGTTTAGTTGCTACTGTGTAGGTTGGCTTTTCCTCACACACTTGCTCTTGAGCTTTATGGTGGATCAATATAAGGGTTGTATTAATATTTTGAACTTTCAACCCACAATTACACCCTTTATCATTGTTGGTGATGCATGGACTCTTTTGTCTCTCCACAATGATAGGTTTATTATTTATATCTTGTGTTGCAGTGGTGATGGTTATTAGCTTTTGTGTATGATTAGGAGACATCATTTTGTGAGGAAGGTAGTTGCAATAAATTGGCCTTGTGATATTTTAGGTGATGTAGTAGGTCCATGAGTGTTTTGCTTTAGCTTATAGCCTTTCCTCTCAAAGTGACATTTCTGAGACTTTCGTTGAGATCTACTAGCATTATCATTTATGTGTATGTTTGCAGCACAAGTGACATTCTCTCATTAATGTTGTGATGCTAAACCTTCTTGTGTTGTTGGAGGTGACATATGATGGAGGTGAGTATGAGAATATTGAGGATATGATGTAGGGTGAAAGGCGTGAGGTGGTGATCTTGTATAAGATGTTACGAGATAAGGATATCTGAAAGAGTGGTAGTAGTGATTTGAAGTAGAGGAAGTAAAAGTAGTTGGTGAAACAAGGTGTTGAACATAATATCTGTGTGGGTTCAATTAGTAGGAATTATAGGGTTGGTTTGGTGGTGGCCTCCCCCATGACTATGGTTGTTGTCACTACAGTTGATGCCAGTGTTGAGGTTGGTAGTAAGTCCCTCCAAGATAGTACGGTTGGTTTTGGAGTTATCTAAAATTATTGTGTGGAAGAGGAAGTCTCCTAGCCATGTACTTCTATACAAACATTAGCTTTAATGCCCTAGCCCAATACTCTTGTAGATGCAACAAGACTAGGCAATGGCCCTTGGATGATCATATAGATAAATTTCACATCCACCATCCTCTTTAGTGGTTGAGTCTATAGCCTCTTCTTCTATAGCCATTTCCCCTTCTTGCCAAAAAGTCTTCCTAGTTGTTTCCTGGTTCATTTTCCTCCTTTTGTTGTGATCACTTAATTTGTTTTGCACTACTCTCTCCTCTATGATTTCTATGAAAATTTTACCTTTCTCATTCATTGATTTTGACATCTTATCCAACTTTTCTTTAATATTAATGATAGAATTTTGTATTGGCAAGGTTCATTGAAAAATCACCTCATTGAGAGTCATATGCATGCTTGAAGCAATTGTACTTATGTGCTTAATTAATTAACATGCATGAAAATGTAAATATTAACTAAGTACATAAAAATTAAATTGCATGGAAAGTAAATCTAATCTAAGTCAAAGTGCTACAATGAATAAGAATCAATCTTGATCTTATTGCCATTCATTGAATATGTCTAGGTACATTGCTAGTTAAATAAGACTTCATACAACTAACTCAGATCGACTATGTGGGCACTCACTGACTATTCTCTAAGATTACGGAATAAAACTGCAAGAAGTTGGCTACTCTATTGAAAAAACTATAAAAAATTGATGTAAAACTAACTCAAAATAGAAGCGTAGGCACTATATTTATAGGCCAGAGTATATACCCCAACGTTGGATACTTGACTTTATAGCCAGGTCTCGATGTCACGTACCTAACATTGAAGTAGAAAAAGAAACAAAAATTCATCAGATGTTAAGGCTAGGCAAATCATGACTCATCACAAAGCATAGGTAGAAATTTCAATGGGCCTTGATGTATTTCTTACAAATACATTGAGAGGTATTGGGATTTATTACAAAGCTAATTTGGAGATGAAACATTGAGAATATTGTGGTGCTATCAAGAAGTATTTGAAGAAATAAAAGAGAAAAAAAGAAAAAAGAAAGGAAAGGTTAAAATGTATAGACACTTTTAATGGTTTATCATATACTATAGAACACATACAATCTTCAATGTAAAAACACATTGATCCTCACTTAACCAACAAATTAATTTTTACACACTTTGGTATTTTGGTACTAATATATCCATTCATTATTGGAAATATAATTTTTATAATTGTATATGATCCTAATTAATTTGAAGCTGCTATTAGAAAATTTAAGCAATAAAGATTTTTGAATTATAGAGTATGGTTTGATTCACATTTCAATTGTTTAGCTTTTATAATCTATACCTTCTAGGAAGCAAACTAGATAAAACTAATAGTAGCCCTCAATAATATATTATACTTTAGCAAGTCCATATATTTTATTTAATAGTTTATCATAGTTTACCAAGCCCATGTTTCAACTTTACTCTAATATAGGTGTTCTGGATGACGTTGATGGGCTAAACCAAGACTTGTTGACATGATTTACCATTAATGATGTGGAGATTATTATACATTTGTTTCATTAGGTGTAATGGCATGAGCTGATGATGGCATTATATCATTATTTTGTTAACAAATAACATTGATGCTTTGAAGCTTTGTCTTAGAAACAAGGTTATAATTTTATTTACTTTTTATAATTATCTTTATCAATTAATATTTAAGTTGTATTACTTGCTCATAATGTTAGCATTCTATAATAGATTGTTGATAAAAACTTTTATATATCTTTAAACTTTTATATTCATTTTAAATGATTGGTAGATTAGGTAATGAAATCATATGCTTGACTTTATTTCAATGAATATTTAGACTATTTTAGTTGTCTTAATTTTTATATATTATTTTTGGTGCCATTGCTTTCAAATGACATAGTTCAATGGATATAGGATGGATCTAAAACTTTCAACTTTTTTTGGAAAATCATCATCATCATCTTAGCCTTGCCTCAACAAAATGAAGTCAACTCTATGAGNATCATCATCTTAGCCTTGCCTCAACAAAATGAAGTCAACTCTATGATTTTTTGTTTTTGTTTTTTGCCTCTATGAAGAGCTAGATCTTTGCTTATTTATAGTTGTCTTCAAATCAGCTTTGATTACTTCTTTCCATGTCTAGTTTTCCATTTGATGGCTTTCCAAGATAGTGATGTAACAACCTTTTTTTTTATATCCTTATTCTTTGATCTTTCTTAGACATGTCCAAACCATCTAAGCCAACAATCTTGTAGCTTATTTGAAATAGAAGTCACTCTAAGTCTTTCTCTAATATCTGTATTATGTATTTTATCTTTTTTAGTAACATCCAAGGTGCATCGAAGCATTTCTATTTCTACCATGTTGATTTGTTGTTCATACCTCTTTTGTACCCCTCAACATTTAGTACCATATAAGATAGTATGCTTGATTTTTGTCTTGTAAAATTTCCTATTTATTTTTATTATTATTCTTTTATGACATAGAATATTACTATGTGGTCTCCATTTTGACCATCTTGCCTTAATTTTATTTCATACATTGGAATATCATATGTTTAAATAATCATTGCAGAATCTTGAAACCTAGAATAAAATGCAATAAATGCATACAAAAGACTTATGATGGATGCTGTAGTTGATAGAGACATTAGTGCTATGGAGGTTTGTCATATGCTATATCAATATCCATTGCTTGAATGTAGTAGAGCATTTGATTCTATAAATGTAGATAGAATTCTTTTTATTTGTTATGTTTAAATTATCATTGTAAGAGATGACTAGCAATCACTAGCTTAGTTATATATTTATAATATATACCTATAATTTGGTTGAGAGAATTTTATTTGTTAACAATAATAAGTTCCTTGATTAAAAAATTTCATGGCTTTTGGATGAAGAACAAGATTTGTATATCAAAGTTTTTGTAATGGGTTTTAGAAAAAAAAATTGCATTAGTTATTATATGTTCTCATTCTCGAATGAATTTGCATTACCTATTAGAGCACACAAAAAGAAAAAATTCAACTAAGAATAAGAACATACAATAACCGATGCAAATATTTTTTTCTAAAACCCATTATTACAAAAAATTTAATATAAAAATATTATTTTTCATCCAGAAGCCATGAAAATTATGATCCTTAATCTTTTTCTTCGTCCAAGAGTTGTGAAAGTTTTTTACTCAAATAAATTATTCTTGCTAACAAATAAGATTCTCTTAGCTACATTATAGGTATATATTATAAATATAAAACTAAGTTACTATCCATAATGCCCCTAGGGAAAAGGTTTCAGTAACACTAAATAATATTGCATCCATAATGCTCTAGGGATAGCTTATTGGTAACACTAAATAATATTTTATCCATAATGTTCCAAGGAGTATTGACAATGCAAAAATAATATTTTATCCATAACACTCCCAGAGGAGAGAGTATTGGTAACACTAAATATTATTGCATTCATAATGCTCTAGGGAGAGCTCATTGGTAATGCTAAATAATATTTTGTCCATAACAATCTAGGGAGAGAGTATCGGTAATGCAAAATAATGTTTTGCCCATAATTCTCTTGGGGAGAGAGTATCAGTCATGCTAAATAATAGTGTCCATAATGATTTCCTTGATTTCCTTTTACCTAATGATATTTTTGAAGTAGTTTCCAATGATTTTGCAACTCGTTTTATTTTTTTTCAAATTTTGGAATTTTTACTAAGGTCCCCAAGTATAAACACTCAAGTCCAAAGCATCCTTTAGCCCCAGCGCATTTAGGTTTTTCATGCTCAATACCACGCTCAAAATTTTATTTTGGTAGAACTATCTGATGCCTCTCAGGTCAAGAAGGCTCTCTCTTTAAAAAATTTTCCTACACGGAATGTGACCCTAATAGCACATGCCTAGAGATTTGACTTTAATGTCAATGACCTGGCTTTTAATATAATTCCTTGTTATGTGGAATTGCCCTATCTTCCACTTATTTTCTCATCTATTGAGAGGGACATTGTGAGCACCTTGGGTCCTATTATTTCCGATCATTGTATGGTGATCAATGGAACTCAAATTCACCATTATTGTATTGAACTGGATATAGCTATTTGGAAGACCTCATTAACCCTTGCTACTAGTGGAAAACTCTTCACCCAAAAAGTGGACTATTTTTACCTTCTAAACTCATGTAGCTATTTTCATAGGGCTGAGCATCATATATCGGCATGTCCCATCCTAGCTAGGAAGAAACAACCAGTAGCATCTTAGAAAACCCATTCCCCAATCACACCATTACACCCACCCTTAGTATCCTTTAAATTTGGATATCCTTTCCCAACAGCTCTACAATCCTCCTCTTAGTCGAGCCCCTCCAAGCTACAGAAATAACAGTCAGGTACTCACACCTCCACCCATGTCATCCCCTCAAAGGCCATCAAGGACTCAATATCGGTGGATGAGTTTGTGATGGGTAGTGAAAGGAAATGAGTTAAAGCTTCCTTTAGTTCTATTTCTTCCTCCAGCTCCTCTCTAGTAAACACTTCCATGGCCCTTGTCTTCACCAACAACTCCTTTGCCCTCCTATCAGGAACAATGGATGTTAATACTATGACTTTTGAACCTTCCGTTAACCTCTCATCCAAATTGCCCCTTGTTTCCCCATGAACCTTCTTTCTTGGAATGTTCAAGGCCTTACTAGTAGACTTTTATGGAAGTGAGCAAGGAATTTTATTTCTAGTCTTAATATAGCCTTTGATTTCATTCTCCTTCTAGAAATTAAGGTTTTAGCTAACCTTTTATCCTTTTCCACCCATTGGATTCTTCCTCACTCCTCAATCCTAGCTACGTCCCATGTGAGTGGGAAAGGAGGCATGGCCATTCTCCTCTCACCCTACTAGAAAACTAAAATCCTTGAAAGTGGTTCCGATTCTAGGCATAGAGTTTCTTGGGCCACGTTCTCCTCCTTGCATGTCCCTTTTGGCATTTGCTTGATATATGCCCCAAATGACTCCATAGAACAGGCTCTCCTATGGCAAGAACTTGCAAATTTTCTTCCTCTATTGCCTTGGATATTTAGAGGAGATTTTACTATGATTAAATTCCTTCAAGATAAGCTCGGAGGGGTGTTTTTTCAACTACTCAATCTTGAGTATCAGACGTAGTCCACCTTTAAGAAAAGGTTTTACCTCTTTGACAGGGTGGACACCTTCATGGGCATTCCCCTCCATAGATTTACTTGGAGCAATCTTCATCTTGGATAGGCTCACATCTACAGTAGGTTAGATAGGTTCTATTTCTCCACCCTTTCCTTTTGGCAAGCCTTCTTCGCTACTACAGTTCATCACCATGCCACTTTATAAGACCATCTTCCTATCTCCATATCTATCAAGATTCATGGCAACCCTCACCAACAAAAATTCCATCTTTTCCATCCACACAAAAACTATTTTTCTTCCCCTACTATGTTCAACATTTGGAATGCTAAACCTAGGCCTCTAAATCAAGTAGGTTGGATTAACTGATGGCATCATGCTTCATGTCGAGTGCAAAACTTTGCTCATTTGTATGGTAAGGCAATGGCTACTTGGGCCAGACAATAATACAACAAAATTCACCTCACTATTGAACATCTCACTTATAGATTAGCTCAAGATCTCTTCAACACTCTAGTTTACGAGGAGCTAGCTAGAGAACAATTAGCCTTTCAACATTGGGATGTGTACCGAGCACAAAGTGCCTTAACTAAAAGTAGGTTCACTTGGTTAAATATTCAAGATGAACACTGTAAGGAATTTTTTAAGTATTTCAATACTGCTTCCCCTTCACATTCTATAGACAAAATCTCTAGTGATGGTACCACCATTATTGACCCCCAAAAGTATCCCCTATTTTCTCAAGAACCACTATGAAACCATTTTTGCAGCTACCCCAATGGACATCTCTTCATTCGAGATTACCACTCCCAATTATCCTTGCCCTATCAACTCCACTATGCTACAAATTCTTGATGTTGATATCACTCTAGTAGAGCTATAGGTAGCCTATTCCAAGTTAAGTCAAGGAAAGACTCCTAGTTATGATGGTTTGCCTATGGAATTTTTTCAAAATCATTGGGATTTGGTGGGAAATGATCTTCTGTAGGTCATTAATGAGGTTATCTTAATTGGTTCCCTTGGGCCCAATCTAAATCAAGGGATAATTCATCTCCTCCCCAAGTCTTGGGATCTTATCGATATCTCAAAGTGGCATCGCATAAATCTTCTTAATGTAGCATATAAAATTTGGGCTAAGTGCCTAGCCTTATGGCTGAAAAAAATTCTTGGCTAGATCATATCTCCCCAATAAATAGGATTTGTTCCTGGTAGATATATTTTAGACAATGTGGTTGCGGTGTGGGAAGGTCTCAAGTGGGCTGAGCATGAGGGAGAAGCTATTCTCCTAGTGAAACTTGACTATGCCAAAGCTTATAACAACATAAAGTGGGATTTTATCTTGTAGACCATGACCAAACTTGGTTTTGGACCTAAGTTCTTGCATATGGTGAAATGCCAATGGTAAGAATAACCACTACCTTTGGCATTACCTCTCCCTTACCAATACATAGGTTAGTGTGGCAAGGTTGTCCTCTTGCCTCCTATCTCTTTATCATTGCAACAAACTTTCTATGTCATCAAATTAATCTAGACATTCAAAATAAAGTTCTCACTAGGATCTACCTTTCTTCCTCTCAACAATAGCTTCTCAATATCCACTTTGTCGATGCCTCTTTTTTCTAGTTCAAAACACAACTGCCAATTTGCACCACCTCTTATTAAGGCTGGAACAATATTGCACATTCTCAGGTTCCATTATAAATTGGAATAAATCCTCTGTTTATAGCTTTACGGGCAATTACAACCATGTGAAAAATTATAACTAGAAGGAGCTTCAAGATCAAGACATCGTTAAGATTCTGGAAATCCCTTTCCATTTTAGAGGTTCAACCTCTATTCTCTAGGAGCAAGTTATTTATCAAATTCAAAAGAAACTTGAAAAATGGAAGACTAAACCCCTCACACTTACCGGTAAATACCTAGTATGTAAGTCCATATGTGCATCAACCCATGTGTATTACTCTTCATGTTGGGCCCCTACCCAAGCTACCTACTAGAAGCTAGAATGGTTATTTCATGACTTTATGTGCTTCTCCAAAGATTCTTAGAAAGGATTTCATTGAGTCACTTGGAATATTGTTACTCTTCCCAAGAATAAGGGTGGCTTAGGTCTTTTGAATTCTTATAAGTAGGGAATTACCATGGTTGCTAAGTGGTTGGTACAACATTTAGACACCTCAGATATTATTGGGATCCTTCTCTAATTAAGGCTTCATTAAGCATTTCCTAAAAATAAGCCCTTCTAGAAAGGCATCCATTTTGTTAATTGGATCTTTTCCCTGCTCACTATCATTCTTCCCGGATCTCATGTTTTCAAAAGCATCTGGAGGACTTGGATAATTCTACATAGTTACATAGACTAGACTAACATCAAAATAAACCCTACTATCCTCTCTAGATTGTGTCCATGGTGGTTACCTCTTTTGCTCACTCCCCTTGCTATCACAAAGGCTAAGGTGGCTACCTTGTGGTATTAGAAGGGTGTAATCTCCTTGAATTTTCTTAGGCTAGCTAGTCATTGGATTTCAGGGTTGAGTTTAACAATTTATATGGGGAGACATCTACAATGAACCATTGCCTAGTCCAGATTTACTCCTTTCTCCACAGTCATGGCAACTTGATGTTATAGTACAAAGCCCTTTTCATGGCCTTCAATGGCTTAATGGGATTAAACTCTTTTCCTACCAGCCATTTGTCCTCTTTCATCTTATGCATGACCCATCTGAGGTCATTCAACGCTGTAATAAGTATTGGCACAAACAAGAGTCAGTAACATATTGGATTCCTCTCTTCCAACATATTTGAAAACTTCTAACCCTCCCCAAAATTAAGCAGTTCCTCTAGTGTCTCCTCCACCATGGTCTACCTATTGGTAAACATTTAGAATATTTGGGGATTTCCAATACCAATTGCCCTCTCTGTGGTGGACAAGATGACTTTTTCCATGTGTTTTGGCATTGTTCCTTTGCGTAGCATGTGTGGGAGTGGGCTTCCATAGTTTTTACATCATACAAGCTATCCCAAGAGGATGCCATATTCAACTTTTTGAACATTGCTTCTGCTATTCTCAAGTTTCTGTGGTAAGTTATTAGACCTACTATTTTATATTACATTTGGAAGTGAAGATGCAATGTTATATTTCAAAGGATAGATTATTCTAATAAATGTTTGCTCACCAGGTTGGAGAAGTTGTAGATCTTTTGCCTCATTCATTTCCAACTCACATCTCAAGCATCCACGTTCAATCTAGATAGTCATCAGTTGGATCATCTTATGTAGCTGTGGGAAACACCTATGTGTTCCAATATCACTCATCATCAGTAATCTCTACAAGGAACCTTTCCCTTTCTATTGTGTGAACTCTCTCTATCCTTAATTGAGGGCTCTTTGCCTCATCTTATTCTATGTCATTCTATCTTGTAACGAGGTAGCATGTGTGGATGTTTGGCAATGCCCCAATTTGGGTTTCCTTCTTTAAGACTCATTTATTTTAAAGGTTGTTCCTGAGTTTCATTCATAGTGCTCACAGCTTCCCCTTTCTCCTTAAACCTATGACTTATTCAGGTTACTATAATTGATATACTTTTTAATATTAATAGAACTTCCTTTTGGGGTTTGACACCCCCCAATAATAGTGTCCATAATGCTCTAGGAAGAGCTTATTAGTAACACTAAATAATATTTTCTCCATAATATTTTAGGAAGAGAGTATTAGTAACACAAAATAATATTTTGTTCATAATGCTCCCAAGGGGAGAGTATCGGTCCATTGCATCATTGAAAAAACCCATAACAAAATATTCTCATTAATCAATACTTTGGGTTTTAAATGTCTTTGGGTTTAGGGTTTTATAAAAATTTTTTGGGTTCCACAAGACTAATATTTTTTTTTAGGTTTGGGCTTCGTTGAATTTATTTTTAAATTTAGAAAGACTCATAATAGAATATTCCCATTAATTGATACTTTGGGTTTCAAATATTCCCATTAACATGCTAGGTGATAGAAAGCGTGATTTAAATCGAAAAAGACAACAAAGTTTTAGAGATCGACAAAAAGAAGCTCTAGAAAGCAGAGATCCATTGAAGTTGCAAAGAATGGAAAAATATCACTTACATCAAGGAAGGTGTAGGAAAGAAATGCAGCAATAATAGTTGGAAGAAATTGAGGTATATAGATGAATTTTTTTTTAGTTATACATAAGCTTTTTTTGTATTTCTAAGTTAATATAGCTAACTATATTAGAATATTTTGTATAATAATATTTCATAGAAAAGAAGGGATTGTGGATGAGGATGAGGAAGAGGATGTGGATGTGGATGTTCTAATGAAATAAGTAGTACATATTCAATAGACATGGAAGATTCAGTGAATGAACATGATGAAAATATGGAAAAGTGTGCTTAACAACCATTTAATATTACACAACGGAGACATGAATGTGGACACGGACAAGGATATGATAAGAACATAGAGATGAATAAGAAAATTAGTTAACAATCATTCCCATTAATGAAAATGTACATGCACCTACATTGCAACAAGAAGTTCTTTAAAATAGAGGATGTGGTCATGGTTATGATTCTGGACATGGTCATGGTCGAGGACATGGTAGGATGTCTACACATAATGATGATGTGATGGTAGAAGATGAATTACTTATAAATCTAGTAGAGCTTAGTACTATAGAATGAGAACATGCATAAGGTCAAGAAAGAAAATAGCATTCTAGGCAATAAAAAAACAAGCAAAGTTGACATAAATGTTAGATTTGGTTGCAAGACTTGATCACGAATAGGCTCGACCAAGATTGCAAATGGAACATCAACATAATTTTTCAAATACAATGAATCAACAAATACCTTCTGAACATATGAACAATCAGGTATTCTATCCAAATCTTCATAAGTCAAATGCACAAATCATGCATGCAATTATAAGATTTTTGAGTGAGGTTGCTAATTTTAGTGTTCCTCAATCATGTAAAATCTAAAATAAAAGTTTTATAAGTATTTTTATGAAACCTATATAAAGGCTTGGTCCAACATGTTCAAGGTGTTTAGAAGAAAAGAAAATGAAGATCTTGAATTAGGATGGTGAAGAGATTAAATGCTTTTCTGTTGATAATAATATGGATCTAGAACCCCAACCATTAATCTTATTACAACTATTAGAAGTTAAGGAAATGATTATAGTAAGAATTAACCCTATTTTTCAAGTTACACATGCTATAGGAGGTTAATTACAATATAAAGGACATACCATTAGCTTTATGCAAGACATATTTGAAATTGCAACTAGGCTACCTTTGAGGATCCATGAGATTCCAATGTTAATACTATGAAGAACTAATCAAATTGGAACAACTTATGACTTTGTCATAAATAAAAAGTGTGTATGTTGCCTTACTATATAAGAAACAAAATGATCCATTCTATCAGATATAGAAATAGATGAGCATGCTTTGGAAGATGTTAGTAATATAGGAGATGTTAATGTATTTGAAAGTATTTGTTACATTACATTATCTGAGGAGGATGGTGAGATAAGATTGTAGTTTGATGATCCTTTGGTTGAATTAAAGGAAGAAAATATTATTAGGCACACATCATCTATAGCATTGCACTTAGTTATTCTAAAAAAAGAACTTGATTTGGTAAGAGCTTGGTTAGAAAATCCAAATGTTAAAAGTTCAAATTATGCATAATGGCCAACACTTTTAGAGTCATCCATCAATGAGTTCAACACAATTGAAATGCTTCCAATGTCATTTCCAATGTTTTCTCCATGTGAAAAATCTATCTTCTTGACAAGAAGATCCAAGGATGTCATGTTACATGAATATGCTAGACATCTAATTCAATATAAGGATGGAATATTATTTTGAAATATTGAATCAGCATTTACTTGCATCAATTCATTTTCAATGAAGTGAACATGAAATGCTTCGGTTAAGGGATCAATATAGACAACATGAATGGTCAATTAGCTATCCTAGAGAAGATGTTATAAACATTACTACATCTTTCATTCATAGTCATAGATCACATGGGATAATAACACCTTCAAGAAATGACTACAATGAGGTGGACTTATCTTCCCTAGGAGTTCAATAGAAGAAATGCTATAAGATTATCACCAACCATCTCTATATGCAACAATTTGAACTCAACGGAGTTGATCCCCTATTGATGATTATTCAAGGTACAATGGCAATAAGAAAATCATATCTCATTGATACTATTCATAAATAATTTTGTTGAAGTTTTCCATCAAGAAAAAAATATCTTATTGGTGCTCACCCTTACTGGTGTTCTGGTGTATAATATTAAGGCAACTACAATACATTTTGCATTAAAGATTGGAATTGGGGAGTACAAACCATTGGCTACATCAGGTTTGGCATCATTACAAAACAAATACAAATACATAAAGTATATTGTTATAGATAAAATGAGTTTTATAGGTGGAAAATTACTTAGCAACATTGACAGAAGGATTAAGGAAATATTTCCAAAAGACCAATTAGATAATTTTGGTGATAGATCAGTGATACTCATTAGAGATCTTGTGTAGCATCCACCTATGAAAGATGTTATACTGTACATATCATCTTAAATGCATGTGAAGAATTTGTGGTTGGAATTCAATACATTTGTAACCTTAGATGCTGTGTATTGGAAAAGGGGTGATGATCCATGAAAATAGAGACTTAGAGAAGTTTTGATGAATATATGAGAAGGAAAGATCAATGATGATTATTATGATTTTTTAATCTTGAGAGTGTTTCTTCCGTCAGCATTGGATGGGTGAGATGGGTTTGAGAATTCTGTGCATTTGTTTGATACAAAGGATAATGTGCATATGCATAATGAAAGGGTATTACTATAAATGCATATGCCAGTTCCATGGTGCATAGTAGATATAAACACAAATGATGTCAGATTTTGGGATGATGTAGAAGGTGAATTAGATGGAGTAGTGTTCATTTGTGAAGTTGCAAGGGTTATGCTTACTATTAATTTATGGCCAGAAGTAGGATTGGTTAATGGGACATTGGGAGTTATTAAAAAAAATAATTTATAGTCCACATTGTAAACCTCCACAGGTGCCATCATATGTTATCATTGAGTTTGACTCTTACATTGGAGTACTATATGATCATGAACATCCTCGACAAATACCCATTCCACCAATCATACATGGAGGATCTCACCAACTACTGTTGAGATTATCATGGGCTTTAACTATAAATAAGTCACAAGGAATGACCTTGGAGAAAGCATGTGTAGATGTTGGTAGTAAAAAAATAGTAGGTCTTATGTTTGTGGCACTATCTCAAGTAAAGAGTATTAATAGTTTGAAGATATTTCCTCCAATTTCGAAAGAAAGATACATCAAACTATCCAAGGCTTCTCACCTTCAAAGTAGATTGGATGAAGAGCAACACATTAAATCTAATGAAGAATGATTTTACAATTTTTTATTATGATGTATTTTTGCTATTGTGGATGTCAAAACATTTTCCTTTATGCATTTTTTTAATTATGCAAGCTTCAACATTGATCATTCATGGCATATTGTAAACATTTCTTAGTCAATAATGGATTCTAATGAGTGGCTAGGTACCCCTATACTCAACCATATGAATCAGAAGCATTCACACATGATCTGGTCAAATTTTGTGGATGGTACTAGTTGTGGAATCTAGATCATTAGGCTCTAATAATAGTTTGTTGTCTTCCCACTTAGATTAGTGGTAGCTTTTTCATGTATGATTTAGTCCAAAGTAAGGTGTATGATGTTATCCTAATTCTACAGTACTCTTGGTAATGAAAAGAGATAAATTGATTAATCTAATAAATAATGAAGAAAAAATTCTAAATTAGCCTAAGGCAATGGTATTTGCTCTTAATCATCCATACACATCTTGGACTTTGTGAAGCTACTACTGGGATTGCCCAAGTGCATGTCATTGGTTATGCCAAACAATACACCTTTGGACTACCAAGTATTTACACTTAAACACTCATGATTAAGGCGTACACATTCCACTTAATAATAGGAACAATAAATAATAGTAAATGAAAATGTTTAACTTAAGAAAGCATTAAATAATCAAATCAACAATATTAAGCTAAGTGGATGTAGCAATGATGGAAGTAATCTCAATCTTTATTGCCAGTCATGTAATTTGTCCAAGTACATCACACTTGAACAAAGGTGTTGTACAATTACAAACATCACATTGCAGGCATGCACTAGAAATAATAGACTTTAAAGAAAATAAATTGAAAAATAACTATTTCTAAGATCTAAGTTATCTCATATAGAAGCCAAAGTATAGTATTTATAGGCAAGGCCCAAATGAGGTAATTTTGGGTATCTAACATCACTTATTAGCCCTAACATTAAGTACATGATGTCGAGACTCTGACGTTGCATATCTGATGTCAAGGCCCATCAAATCACAACTCATCATACCTCCACAACTAACTAAAAAAATGGATAAAATAACTGACTCCTTGCATGCCATAGTGGTGCAGTAAAAAAATGGAACACATTAGGTCAAAACAAGATAAAACAAAACAAGACTAGGAAGCTCGTAGTGCCCAAAGGTGGTGTCTCTTCCATTGGTTGTTTCCCTTTGTCGTTAGGCCACTAAAATTTGTAATGGTTGAGCAAGGCCTACAATTTTTCCTCCTCCATCCTTGGGTTATGCACTATCTAGGCTACTATTCTGATGTGTGCTAGTGTCAGTACATCCCAAGGACATGGCAGTTGTGGAAATATTTGATTTACCTTGATGTACCATGTCACGACCTTTTATTGTTCCTCCTTGAAGGCCCTAGCTTTATCCCTTAGCTCATGATAGTTTGTTAATATCTAAGCTAGGTTTGAGGCTACATATTTCTATCTTTGGTAGTTGGCTTTGACCATCTCTAATTCTAAGTTTTCCACTTGTAACTTTTGCAAAGCATCCTTCCAGTTTGCAAACTCCTTCTCATACAGTGCGTAGGTGGTCACCACTTGTTTCTCCAACTCACTTTGGGGATGACCTACTATTAACATGGTAAGGTTGACATATTTTTGAGGTTAGCTAATACCATGTATTCCTTCAAATCTTCTATCTACATGTCCTTATTTTTAACTTCCACTTTTTGAACCATGGCATAACTATCGAGAATGGCTTGCCATTCATAATTTTGTGTTTCCAAGGAGATAATGTGGGCCTTGGCAATCTTGATTTCCTTCTCATTAATTTCCTTATACATGTCAACCTAGACCCAGAAGTGTTGTTTTAACTTATCATGTTTCTTGGCCTCATTCTGCCATGCGTTGATCTCAATTGCTATCTTTTGATGAATAGTGCATACCTCCTTCATAGAGAGGGTTCTATTTTCTCAGGTTAATTGACTCATATCCTGGTTGACCCTCACCCAGTTGTTCCTTCAATTGGTGGACACTCTCTTCCAAGATGTTTTTTTGCTTTTCCACTATGGTCAATTGGGCATTCTCTTTAGCAAGTTTCTTGTTTTCTTCTGGAACAATGGTTAATACCTTTTTATGCACATGAGTTTGTGCATATATAGTGGAGGCATTCTAGACCACCATCTCCTTTTCTTGCTCTATAGCTGCTCTCTCCTTTTCTAGCTTGGTAAGCTCCTTCATTCAAAACTACTCAAGTTGGTCTAGTGTGATGAAATGAGTAGGATCCCATTGTTCAATGTGCAAGATAGCCAACTCTTCTTATAGTCTTTTCACCTCAGCTTTTGCATGTTCTACCCTAGCCTCAACCATGACCAACTTTTCTTTTGTAGTGATGAGGTCCAACTGTGCTGTAGTGACATCACTGAGGATGTTGAACAGAGTGGTCATCACTTGACTTATCTATGGCAAATGATCAACTACATCCTCATGCACTACAAGAGTCATTGAGATCTCAGCCAACATTTTTGCATCTCTTGTCCTTCCTAGATCAGTTGAAGGCACAACAAGAAAATTGAATAATTCCTTAATGTGATCAATGATCACCTCTACTACGCCTACTACATTCTTATGTTGTAGAATAATGATTGTGGCACCTTCTCCTATTTCCAATGTGATTGAATTGATATCGTTAGGGTTCCTCTCTTCTTGACTAAATCAAGATCTTTCCTATTGTTGGATCGATTAATATGGGGTCCATACGGCATCATCCATAACCTAGAAGAGATTGGCCTCATCCCTACTTCCCTAGTTGACAGTCTTAGTGATTCTTTGTAGGTGGCTCATAAAATGTCTATAATCTTGTGGTAGTGATGGTGGAGCTTGTGCTTATGGGCATTGCTGAGGATCTTTTTGCATTTCAGTTCTTGTTTCTACCTTGTTTTCACCTTCTTGCTCTTCACCAAAATCTTTTCTTGGTGTTGCGATTTTGAGGAGCTTTGCAAAGGAGATGTGTTGAGCCTTTTGAAGGATATAATTGGTATATCCTAAGATTCCCATGTACTTGCACAGCTTTTTAATTACATAGGGAAATAGAAGTGTTGGTCTCTCTAACTTCATTTCTTCAAATTGCCATTGAATCTCTATGAAATAGTATTGGGTAAAGTTAACTAAAAATGTTTCCATTAAAATGGAACATCCCCTAATTGCATAAATGGAAATGTGATTGAGCCCTTTTGTGGGAAATAGGTGATATGTCCTGATGGTGAAGTAATTTCTCTCTTCTAAGGTTGTCTTATGGTATGGTGAATGTAGTCTTTGAGTATCATCATGGTGATCATAATCATAAGAAACCCTTGCATAGGGTCAATTACTCCAATCTTCTTCATTGTATATCTCGTTAGTTCTCCAATGAATGTGTTCGCTATGCAACACATAGTCACTTCTGTGTGAGAGAGACATTTTTCATGGTTTATGATGTGTGTGAATCAATATCTTCTAAAAGATATATCATTAATTCCTTTACATCGCTATAATATAACTATTCTAGATAATTAGCACCATCTTAGGCAATGATGCCAATGATGAGCGACGAGGTACCCCTATGCTCAACTATACGAATCACAAGCATTCACACATGATCTGGTCAAATTTTGTAGATGGGACTAGTTGTGGCATCTAGATCATTAGGATCTAATTGTAATTCACTATCTTTCCACTTGGACTAGTGGTATCTTTGTCACATATGATTTAGTCCAAAGTGAGGTGTATGATGTTATCCTAATTCTATGCTACTCTTAATAATGAAAAGAGATAAATTGATTAATCTAAGAAATAATGGAGAAAAAAGTCAAAATTAGCCTAAGGCAATGGTATCTACTCTTAATCATCCATACACATATTGGACTTTGTGAAGCTACTACTAGGATTTCCCAAGTGCATGTCACTGGTTATGTGAAACAATACACCTTTGAACTATCAAGTATTTACACTTAGATACTCATGATTAAGGTGTACACATTCCACTTAATAATAGGAATAGTAAATAATAGTAAATGAAAATTTTTAACTAAAGAAAGAATTAAATACTTGAATTAACAATATTAAGCTAAGTGGATGCAACAATGATGGAAGTAATCTCAATCTTTATTGCCAGTCATGTAATGTGTCCAAGTACATCACACTTGAACAAAGGTGCCATACAATTACAAACATCACACTATGGGTATGCACTAGAAATAACAAACTTTAAAGAAAAGAAACTAAAAACTAACTATTTCTAAGATCTAAACTCTCTTATCTAGAAGCCAAAGTGTAGTATTTATAGGTGAGGCCTAGATGAGGTGATATCAAGTATTTGACATCACTTATTATCCCTAACATTGGGTACACAATGTTGGGACTCTAATGTCGAGGCCCCTTAAATCACAACTCGTTAGATTCTATGGTCTTATAAGCTACTTTATTTATGATTTCATGAATTATTTATAACTTTATAAAAACAATCTATAACTAAACAACTTCCTTCCAAAAAATGGATTTGAATGATGCATAACTATAAATAGAATGTTTTTTATTTGTTATGTTTAAATAATCACTGTAGGAGATAACCGGAAATCACTAACTTAGTTATATATTTATAATATATATCTATAATTTGGCCAAGAGAATCTTATTTGTTAACAAGTCATAAGTTATTTGAGGAAAAAATTTCACAACTTTAGGATGAAGAACAAGATTTAAAGATTATAATATTCATGACTTCAAGATGAAAAACCATATTTGTGTATCAAATTTTTCACAACAACAAGTTTTTGAAAAAAAATATTTGCATTAGTTATTGTATGTTCTCATTCTTGGCCAAATTTGTTATTTTTATATGCTTTGATAGGCAATGCAAATTTAGCTGGGAATGAGAACATACAATAACAATGCAAATATTCTTTTTCAAAAACTTGTCGTTATGAAAAATTTGATACACAAATCTTGTTCTTCATCCTGAAGTCATGAAAACTATAATCCTTAAATCTTGTTCTTCATCTTGAAGTCATTAAATTTTTGACTCAAATAACTTATTACTTGTTAACGAATAAGATTCTCTCAACCAAGTTATAGGTATATATTATAATTATATAGCTAAGCTAGTAGCATTACCAATGACCTCTCTTGAGTGTCATGAATAAAATATTATTTAACATTACTAATAGCTTCTTTCTATAGAGTTTATGATCAAAATATTATGTTTTATATTTAGTGTTACTGATCTATGACTATTAGTTGACCTCTCCACCAACAAAAAAAATCAAAACATTTTTTAGCATTACCTATAACCACCCCTTGAGTGTTATGGATGCAATATTATTTAGCATTATTGATAGCTTGTTACTATATAGTTACAGATATAATATTATATTTTATATGTATCATTACTAATCTAGGATTGGTAGTTGGCCTCTTGGTCATTGAATTTCCTACCTTGGTTGAGATGGAGTAGGTAATGGTTAGTTTTAAAGAAAAAAATGGCTATTTGTAAGAAAAAAATAAAAAAAATTTAAGAGATATAATAGATATAATAAAAACAACTAGTTGTAAGAAAAGTAGTATGAATAGAAGGATAGTGAAAGTAAGGAGTACAAAGAGTTGTTGTTAGGTTAATGGGTATAAAGGAATAGTTTTTTTTAAAAGCAAAAGTAAACATACTATTTTAAAAAAATTAAAATATAATAAAGAAAAAATAATCAAAATAATTAGTTAAAAATATAAAAGGTTCAAGAGGAAAACAATAATAATATAATGATAGCATTTTTAAATAATGGCAAGTTGGTTATCATCAATGCGATTCTTACTCCAGAACAAAAAGACAAGCTATTGATGATGGTCAACAAATGGCCAATAGCCTTTGCTTGGTCATATCTTGAGCTAACTAAAATTGATCCAAGGATATGCCAACATTGTATCTACATCGATCAGGTCATGAAGTAAAGAAGGTAGTTGTAGAGGCAAATGAACCCCAAATTGAAGCAAATTGTTAAGGAAGAAATAGAATAACTCCTCAAGGTGGGGTTCATCTATCCCATCATGGATAGTGAGTGGGTTAGCCCACTCATAATTGTGCTAAAGAAAGGTGGTAAGTGGCAGGTCTACATCAACTTTAGTTTGTTAAACATGAAAACATTTAAAGATCATTTTTCATTGTCATTTTTGGACCAAGTGTTGGACACTATCTCTAAGCATTGCTATTTATAGCTTCTTGGATGGTAATAGTGGCTATAACCAAATCTAGATTACACAAGAGGATCAGGCCAAGACAACATTCATGAGTCCCTAGGGTACTTTTTCATACTGTAAGATGCCATTTGGTCAATGCAATGCCCCTCCAAAATTGTAATGCTTAGTCTTTAGTATTTTTAAATAGCATATTGGTAGTGGGGTAGAAGTATTTATGGATAAATTTTCTACCTATGGGGCTACATTTGAGCAAGCCTTAGATTTGAGTAGGTACTAAAAATATGTGTTGAAACAAATCTTAGGCTCAATTGGTAGAAAAGCCATTTAATGGTCTAGGAAGGCATAATACTAGGGCATAGAATTATGCAAGCAAGGATTGAGGTAGACCGAGAAAACATAAGGGTCATCCAAGGAATCACATGCTAAATAGAGATAGTTAAAGATGTTTGATCATTCCTGGGACACACTGGCTACTATCTATAGTTTATAGAGAATTTCTATAAGATTGCAAAGCCATTGGTTGAACTTACAAAGAAAGATGCTCCATTCATTTCAACTAAGAAATGTCAACATGCATTCCAATAGTTAAAGGATAAACTTATAGAAACTCCAATTCTACAAGCACCAAACTGGTTTAGACCATTTCGCATAATGATGAACACATCTAATTATCCCTCGGGAGTCATTCTTACATAGTTGGATGATAAGAAATGTTCATGTTACATCCATTGCATGAGCTAAAGCATTGTGGATGCATAGTTGAATTACATCAGTACTGAGAAAGAACTAATGATAGTGGTGTATGCTCTCAAAAAGTTTAGGCACTATGTGCTTGGCTGTAATGTATTTGTACACAAAAATCATAGTGCCATCTTCTTCCTAATGAACAAGCCAATGATGAGCCCCTATATCATACGGTGGCTATCGATTTTGTAGAAATTCAATCTCACAATTGTAGATCAAAAAATAATTGAGAATGTGGTTGCTAACCATTTCTCTTGGTTAAGATGTGAAAATAAAGAGGAGGAGAGCCTACTCTTTGATAAAATTTCAAATAAACTCCTCTTTACAGGAGCAATGAATGAACAAATGCATGTGGAAACAAAATAATATGACAACATCCTCACTTACCTTCTTACTCAGTAGATGCCATAAGATTTGGACTTTAGGAAGAAACAATAGTTTCTTCATTCAGCTATGTACTTCATGGAAATCAATGGACACCTTTACAAGATGTGCACCGATAGCCTAGTTTGTTAGTGTGTACCTGATGTAGATCAATTGTGCATTCTCAAAGATGTTCATGAAGGTTCTTGTAGAGGCCACAATGCTGGGAGGCACATGATCATAAAAATCTTGATGTAAGATACTATTAGCCTATAATCATCAGGAACATCCATCAATTTTTTTGATTCTATGAGAACTATCAATGAGATGGTGGGATGAATGCTTGCATGGAGGGTCCTCAATAATGGATTCAACCACTGAAGCCATTTGACATATGGAGCATTGACTTTCTGGGTTCTATCACATCCATGTCCAATGGAAAGACATATATCATCGTAGCAATCAACTACTACACCAAATGGATAGAAGTAGTAGTCATCACCAACTATACATCATCCACTACTACTAGATTTGTATACCAAAATGTTGTAAATAGGTTTGGGGTGCCACATGCACTAAGTTTTGAGAATTGAACTCATTTTATAGGTGCCACTTTTCAAAAACTCATGCAATACTTTGGGGTCAAACATAAATTAATAACACCCTATCACCCCTAAGCCAACAGTCAAGTAGAGGTAACTAATAGAGGATTACAAAGATTCTAATAAGAACTATCAACAAATATAAGAGAGATTGAAGCATAAAACTCAACAATGTTCTTTGGACCTACTACTCAAAATGAAACTCCCTATTGGATACTCTCCCTATGAGTTAGTGTATCGAAAACTTCCAATGCTCTTGATTCAATTTGAGCTTCATACACTCTCAATAGCTTGTGATCTAAATATTGACCAAGTTTAGCACAAAAATAAAGACTAATCAACCTCAACATGCTAGAAAAAAATTGATTAGTAGTCCTATGTTTAAATGAAGTGCACAAGGCATTCAACAAACAACAACATGACCTTAGAATATGGAAAGTAAAATTTCAACCTAGAGATAAGGTTTTCTATTGGAACCCCACACACGTACCCAAGAAAAAAAAGTTCCAAACATTGTGGGAGGGATCTTATATAATTGATGAAACCATTTCTTTTGGGGCCATGACCATATATAAACCTGAGAGCCCAAATAAAAAGCATTTGGTCAATATCCAACAAGTAAAACCTTTCCACAATCCAAAGAAAGCTAGTGTAATGAATACCTTAGCAAATGAACAGCCATGTTCAATATTTTGAATCTCCTCCTTCATACTCAATCATGGGGGAGATGGCCATCCATGCTAATCATCTATATGGCTACTCAGTTTTTCTATTTTTTTCATGTTTTTGATTTTTCAATTTATTTATTTTACACTTGTTTGATTTTCAAAATTTTTTCTATTTTATACCATTTTTTGGTTTGCACCATTGTTAGTACATTTAAATCTTTCTTGAATATTTTAAGCTTTCTTATATATTTTACATTGTTTTTTTTAATGTGATTCTCAAATTTTTGCTAATAAATGTTATTTGTGCCAATAGGACATAGTGGTGCTATAGTTGTTATTAATGGTGATTTTTGTTTTATGTTTTTTTACTAATTTTTGGTTTCAATTTTTGGATTTTTGTACCAATGGCTAAGTCATGGTTTCTTTTCCATAAAATGCGTAGTGAGCCTATGACATCCACCCATTCAAAAACTCTATGGATTTTCTTGTTTTGAAGGTTTGAGGTCATTTTCAATAAATAAAATTTTAATAAATTGGTGACCTTGGTAGTTTCTAGAATTGGGAAGGATTCAAAGGTTTGTATAGGGTGTGACTTCAAGAGGACTTAATACTCTTTATACTCTTCTACTTGGTTGCTTGAGTGTTTTCATGGACTTCTTACCATTCCTTTTGACCAATAACAAGAAGTTAGGTAAAGTATTTGCATGGTGTGGTTACCATCCAAAAATAATAAAAAAGAGAAAAAAATTAAAAAAAAATAAAATAAAAAATAAAATAAAAATAAAAACATGATGGGAATTCAAAGCACACCTCTTAGACAAATAAACAGGCTACAAGCATTGGTTATGGGACTAGAAAGATAAGTCCCCTCTAACTAAGACCCTCTCTCACTTCTTATTTTTTCTCCTCTTTATGGAATGGTGGTTGTTCTATGGGTGTACTCTTGTATCTTGATGGGGTGGATTGGTCTTGGAGTGACAAAGTGAAGGCACTAAAAGAGGTTGGTTTTGGCTTGGACTAAGGATGGATCTTCTCAAGTCATTTTAAACACAAACTTCATAAGGGACTTCTTATGACCTTATTTTGGAATTCCATTCCACCTTCTCCACCATTCATCTATGCTAACTGTAACTCACCTCACTACTGAAGTGCATGTTCTTGATCTCATGTCTTAGTTTGACGTATTTGAATTCTTAGGTAGAATCTTTTGGTTTGGTTCTTAACTTTCATTGACCATTACTCACCTATGGGGCCCATGGACTCCTTAGGTTAAGGTTATGCAAGGACAAATAAGATATGTGCCTACTATGGGAAGGATCCACTTGCATATCTCTTGGTTGAATTCATTAAGTACCTTATCCTTAGACATTCTTGTAATTAGAATCTTTCGTACATTCATCTTCTACATCAGACCATGTGCTCCTTTACATATTTTTTTCAACAAATACTTTCTTCATCAAAGTTTTCAATTTTTAAGCTTTCAAAGACCATCTTCAACAATTTTCTCATATTCTTGGCTTTCTGGAACTTCATAGATTCAAAATTCATTGAAAAATTCCTTGTATTTTTTAAGATATTCAAATCTCAAAATTTTGCCCACGAGCCCCATATACGGGCCCTATCGATGAAACAAACCCATATATGAGGCCTAGTATATAGGGCCTTGTTGATGTGGTAGAAAAACACTATCTATCAACATGATCCCATTTGGAAATTTTTACATTTTCTTATAACTGCCAAGGGTGTTTTTTAAACTTTTAGAGTCCAAAACCTTCCAGAGCTGATAACTTCCTAATTATTTATCCAAATCACTCCGTTCTTTGACCTTGCAGCTACTAAAGGTAAGCTTTTCATTATGGGGGCCACAAATGTGCCATTTTTAATAGATTTTTTTTTTCATTTTTCTAACTACCATAAAGTTTTAACTAAGAAATCAACTATTAAACACCAACATACAAGAGTTAAACCTTTCCAACAAGCTCTAGTGACATTTACAATAAATAATTAATAAAATAAGTAATCTACCATGGTTGAACCTTAGCCAAAGTGTAACTAACTAATGAGAGAAGGTATTTAAAACCTTAAAGTTACATATTATCTCTACTAATCCATGGATGTGTTGTGACCATAGATGGCACCAAAAGGAAAGCACATGTAGGAAGTAGGACCATCTCAACCAAGGAAGAAATAGCCTAGCACAAGAAGGGGTCAAGAATAGGCCTAGGAAGAATGGCTTGCAACCCATGCCATAGGTCCTCTTAGGGAAGGAGTAGAGGTGGAATCTATTTAAAAAATTCTAGAACTAGTAGTAGCAACAAAACACTCCCATTAGGATGATCCACTAGCATTACAAGCAAATCTCGAGGAGACTTGGATAGAAGCTTACTTGAATCAGATCAAATTGAGGGAGGTCCAAGAAATGATGCTCCAATAGTTAAACTTTGGCCCTTTCCTAGAGCAAGCACCAAAAGAAGTGCAAGACCAATTGAAGATCTCTCCCATATGGTTAAGCATCACTTCCACTAGGGAGTGATACATGGGAGAGATATTTTTATTTTGGAACAATAGGTAACCCAGATCCATGGTAAAAGTCAAGGACATCTTAGTGTCCTATTTGGCATAGGCTATTGTTGTAGTTCTTGGGTTGCCAGAAAGTGGGGCAAGTCTTACTAAGATTCCAATGTAGGAAAATCCCAACATCAAAAAAGAATGGGTGTGATAGTGCTACAGTGTCAACCACAAGGAGTTTGACACACTCACACTGGCAGAAAGGATTCATTATAAGATTGTAGCATTACACCTTAATTCCATGGTGAGGCCAAGAAAAATCACCACATTTTTTGCTCTAACATGTGCCACTTTGAGTGGGAGATTCCCTATCAACCTTCCATAGCTGATCTATCTAGATATGGAGAAGTAGTTTAAGGAAAATGAATGTGGAAGGAAGGCACTCTCCTTCCCATGCCTCATCAAACAAATTTGTTGGAGGGGAGGAATAGTCCATTACACCAATGATGTTGTTAGGAATGTTCTAGCCACCAACTATGTGGAAATGATAAAAGATAAGATGCCTACAATGATTATTCAAGAAGAGGATCAATAACTACCACCTCCATCTACCACTTAAACAATTATGCTAGATATTGCTGCAACAACCCAACAGTTGTGCAAGTATTGAGAATGGATTTTGAGTGAACAAGAGAAATAAGTAGGCATGAGTGGTGGGGACCCATCCATATACTGACTAGCAATTAGTAACCTAAATGAGGTGGTGCAAAAAATTAGCTTGATGGGTAGAGGTGGGTCTATTTTCTTAGCCCAAAGAACGTAGTTTCCCACAAGGTCGAATCCTAGCACTAGAGAGGTTATAATATCTTTTGTAGAATAATAGTCACTTCCAAAAATATTTGAGAACACCACAACCTTCTCAATGTGCTTGGAGAAAGGTGAGAAGGCAACTGTATTGATGATGCAACACCAAGGGTAGGAGATAGTAATAGAGATGGTTGTTGATCATATTGCCAAAATGCTCAATGCACCTATGGCATTTGCACTGTACATCACTACACTTAAAGATGTGTAGAAATCCATAGGAACCACAAGTAGTAGAATAAATGTAGCACAAGATGAAGATTTACTGGACCAACTAGTAGAAACTAGAAAATTGCTTCTAGATGTCTTTGACCCTTCAGACAATATTACTGTAGCCCAATTAGAGCTACTAGAGGTAAGGGGCAAGAACATCATCTTGAAGGGATAACTCGAAACATCCAAGGAGGTAGAAAAAATGCTTGGCTACTGAAGTTTTTGAATTAAGAGCCCAACTTTTCAACCCTACATTTCTCAACCTAGCATGAACAAATCAACACTAGACTGAAAGGAGTTACGGGGGCAATGGAGATGGCAGTGTTCTACCAATTCTTGGTAGAGGCCACACAACACAAAATTTAGAAGGCCTTAGATTATACCTACTAGGAGAACATACAATTGACTGTAGAGAACCATCAACTATAGAATATTGATGAGTGCAAATAAAAATTAATTGATTTCATCCATTAATTGCAAGAGCAACTAGCTAGAGCAAACACAAAACTAAGGAGATTGAAAATAGAAAAAAAAAAACCTATCCATGGAAGAGGTCTGTGCTTTTCACTAGCAAACTATGATCAAGGTAGTTGCTTGGAAATTATAGGCTCACAAATTTGAGAGAGTCAAAGATCATTACAGAGAGCAAGTTGATCTACAAAGAAGTAAATGAAAAACACATCTAGTTGATAAAGGAAAAAGTGAATGAAACCCTCTAGAAACTTAGAGAAAAAGAGAAGTATGGTAGCCTATCATTGATGGGATAGATGCCTACAATAAGGTGAAAATTTTCATGAAGGAGTTGCAAATTGAGGAGATGATAGAATATATGAAGCTTGCCAATCACTAATATGCAAATCTATCCATGTTAAATGCTAGAAAACCATAGTCAGAACTAGAGAAATAAGTGGCCAACTCATACTTGTTTTATGAGGCCAATTTCAAGCATCACAAAGACACCAAGCAACTTGCTGTGGCAAATGCTAAACTTGAAGTTCTTAAGGAAAAATACATTGATCAAAGATCTACCATCAAGAACTTGGCCAAAAGGATGAATGACTACTAGAAGCTATAGAATTCAATAAGGGCATTTGATGTTAAATGCAAATAGTTTGCTGCCTGGTTTCTCAATGTAAAGAAGATGTTTCCAATAATGCCCCATACATGGGATGTCCCAATTCTAGCCCACAATGGTGATGTCACGTGGACTATTAATGATCCCCAAAGTAAGGAGGAGAAGATGCAGGCATTACTAAATGCCTTTTGCCTTGCATTAGAGATTGTAGCTATAGTAGAACAACCACAGCCGCTTTATCCATTGCACATGCTTGAAGCTGGTGAAGGTCCTTCAAAACCTTAAGAGCCTCCACCACTTGGGACTATTTGATCTTATCCATTATCTTCATGCAATTAGAGGATGTGCTATCCAATTTTGTGTAGTCATGTCATGATGTTCAACTTTGTGTCATGAACATCACAATTTTTGTAATTTTTTGATTTGTACACTTGGGCACAAAGTTTTGTTATGTTAATTTGTTATGTCAAGAGTCAGTCAATAATCCCATACCTTTTCAATTTTGTAAAGAAACTCAAGGATGAGTTTTCACTTAGTTGTGGGGGTATGATGAGCATTAAAGTGTCACATCGATAGGCTCCTATTAATGTGGCCTTGTCCATAGGCCCCTATTGATGGGGCCCCGTTTACGTGGTGTTGCCCTATTGACTAGGCCATGTCAACATAGCATTTGCTACATCTATGACTCACTATTGATATATTCCTATAGCAAAAATTATAAATATGAGCTCCTATCCATGTTTATGCGACATCAAGTCATAGTAGTAGTAGAGCTCTTGTAGTTTTTTCATTTGAAAGTTAGAATATTTCTCTGAGTGCCCATAGCATGAGTTAGAAAGTGTACAATTTATTCAAGCACTATTGTACCTAAACCACACTAGTTGTATGATAATAAAGATGAGCCTTTTGGTCAAACCTTGTAGCACTTAGAATATATTAATGATTTATTTAAGCATTCATTTTTTATTAAATATGCAATTAATTAAGCTAAATNNCATGTATGGAAAGTGGGACTGGATGCTTATGTTAAGACTAGTTAGAGACTAGTAAAGTAGTTAAATTAAATTAGTTATTAAAATACTTCATCTCTCTATTTAAGTGTCAAAGAACATAAAACATAAAATAATAAAAATCATGTGCCTTGATTATACTTAACTATACCTTTATACATTACAAGTGTAATTGGGAAGATAATGAATGACCTTTAGGGTGAGGTCACTTCCTAGAGAACTAGTGCACTAGAAACTATAAAGTCTATAGAATTTGACTAAATCATGTGTGAATGCTTTGTGATTTGTATGGTTGAGCATAGGGATACCTTTAATTGCTAATCAATCTCTTAATTAGAAAATGAACAAAGCAGTAGTTACTTCATGCAAAAGATTAGTATCATCACATTACAAGTAAATAATCTTATGTTATGCACAAACATGTATACATGCATGCAACACACACACACACACACACACAAACATAGATACATACACACATCCTAATAAGAGATAGTTACATTAGAGTAGGGTAGGAGATGGATGTGCTTGAACCTTAAGAATTCTTTTGAATAATTTCTTCTTTTCTTTTCTCATGCACCTAGCCCTTATGCTCTTTTTCTCTTCCTAGTTGATGGGTCGTGATATCGCGTACGCGATATTGCATTTGCGATATCGTGGCCTGCCTCAATTTCTATATATAAGAGGCGGTTTTCCTTGTTCTAGGGAGTAAGACTTAGACCCATAGGTAAACTCTTACATTTTTACCATTCTAGAGTTAGAATAATTTGAATGTGCCCACAGTAGGAGTCTTAAAATGAATGGATCTTTATTTGAGAAAATTGTACCTAAGCACACATTTGTGTATGGCAATAAAGATGAACTTTATGATAAACCTTGCAGCATATGGACTAAGCTAAATAGTAATTAATTATTGTTGAATGTTTAGATGCTTTCCTAGTTAATTAATCTCTCTCAACCCTTGACTATCCTAGTTAAGTGCACTCAATATGACCACTTCGAGCATGTGTGCAATGCTTGGTAATCGAGTAATGATTAGCGTTTAGTAATCCTAGTAGTGTTGCACTAGTTCAAAATGTGTGCAGCAAGTGGGAATGGATCCTGGTGTTAGGAACAATTAGAACTTAGTTAGTAAATAGTTAATGTAAGTTAGTCACTTAGTTCTCCTTACCTTCCCCAATTAGCATAAGACACTAAAAAGATAAAAGATATAAAAATCATATACCTGAAGCTTACTTAACCATACAACCTTGACAATACAAGTAAGTTTGGAAAGACAATCATTGATTAACCTTAAGTGTTCCATTAAGGTGCGTAAACACTTAGTCCTTGGAGTTCAACTGGATTGCACATGAAATGCTCGTATTCATATGGTTGAGTGTAGGGGTACCTCGCCACTCATCATTGACATCGTTGCCAGGGACTTAGTTGTTTGTGTGCTATGTAGAGCATAGGAAATCATTCATATAGTTGGGACACTAGAACAAACCCTTAGGGTTAATCAAGAAAAGATAAGACAACAATAAATCGCACACTAAACAAGATGAAAATGTCTTCTTCTTCACACAAGAGCACTTCACCACCTAGGACTAACACAAGAGATAGTCGACAGGATAACACACGTAACCAAGATCCGCTAGTTCCTCAATAGTTCCATGTGGTATATATTCATCACAATGAGTATGTACCTGACTTTACCTTTATTCTCCATCAAGATGAACAACTATATTGGAGAGACTTGGAAGGTAACATTGTGTTACCTCTAGACCGATTAGTCCCCAAGATGCTCCTTTATGCTCTCTCATGAATAGGCATGTCATTTTTGTATATAGAATATGTTGCATGCGAACATGACACAAGGGAATACCATCCCATAGAAGCGTAACGTCAAAGGGAGTTGCAACAGGAGAGATATCATACATCCTCGAAGGGTAAATGGCCACATAACGCTTCGCATGTCTTGAGCGAAATTGAGGGTGGTGAACTTGCTTCAACAAGTTCCCCACCAAATGATGTTCCCCCTCCTAACGATGCTTAGGAGGTGGTGTATCAGAACTTCCATTCCATGATTGACAACCCTAGTTCTGATCCCCATGAACACGAAGTGTTCAACGATGGAACACAAACACACGATAAGGATGGATGTTCTGATCATGATCATGATCGTGGCCGAGACCACAGAAGAGAAAGTAGAAAACACCATCATGGTGATGGTTCTCCTTCTTCTTCAACATCATCATCACATTTACCCTCTCCTTCAGTGTTCAAACACATTCATAAGGAAACTAACTATGAGGATAAAGGTAAACAGAGTGAAAAAAATCGATGAGACAGTTGAGAATGAGGACGAGGGCACTGTAAGGAATCAAGATATGGAAGAAGGGAGAGTAGAGAACTGCATAGACATCATAGATGCTATGAACGAGAGGACCATGAAGAACCCCTATTCACAACTAGAAGCATGCTAGACATAATGGAGGCCATAAGAGTTCCCACAAGGCACCAGAAATATATTAGGATCAAGAGGTTAGACATGAATAACATCCCATGGTTTGAGGGGGGATACAACGCTAATCCTCAAAATTACCTACAAGTATTTCATGATGCATGTGCCTTGCAGAACATAGAAAATGAATGGAAAAAACTAAAGTTATTCTTAAGGACACTAGTGAAAGAAGAGGAAAGCTGGTACTGGTCCTTAGAATTGGAATCCATTCGAAGGTGGAGTACAATGTTAGAACTATTTAATGATAAGTACCAAATGTACTCCCGAGTGTCTAACCTTTGAAAGAAAATCCAAGGATGGAAGCAAGGAAATCACGAACACTTGGATGCTACCATGGGGCATTATTATGCTTTATTACATCATTGCCTAGGCCATGGTTATTCACAATAGGATCAACTCCACCACAACCTATTGAGCAACACCAACAGTGGAAATACCCACAGTCATGGGGGATGCCACCACCAAGGTAACAATACCCCTACTAGCAACTAGATCCATATGGCTACTATGTGTAGCAGCCAATATCTCCACATGACTTTGTTGGTCACGTGACACCACAACGTCACTAACAAGTTGAGGAGTATTACAGGATTCCTTCTCCTAGGGGAGACAACCCACAGACATACCATCCTCCAAATGCATTTGCAACTCTCACACCAATAGCTCCATTACCACTTGCTCTAGGAATGCAAGGTGAACTCCCCACTCAACCATAGCAACACAATGCTACAAGGGCTATGAATCTTCAACCTGCTACTAGTTTTGACAACCACATAAAGAGAAGACCCTTCTTCAGAACCAACAGTCCAACCAAGCCCTCACAACCACAAGTGGTTAAACCTATGAATGCTTCTCCATCAAATAAGGATGCAGAGCTTCCTTCAAACCAAAAATTGAGCTCAATGCACATGGTTATGTTAACCCATGTCATTACTGACTGGATTAAGTAGGGCCACCTTCCCAAGAAATTCTCTAACCCTAGAATCCCTCTAATCTATCTTCAAGTTGCTAGGAATGAACCATGTAAAGCTCTTTTAGACTCAGGTTTTGGAGTCAACCTAATATCATAAGAGATGTACAGAGCCTGTAACCTACCTCCATTAAAGAAGAGAAATATTTGCCTAGAGTTGGTTGACTAGTCCATCACTATTCCCTTGGGACTGGTGGAGGACATCATTACCACTATGTGTGGGTGGTCATACCTAGCTGATTTCCTAGTGATACAAGTAAACAATGATAAAGGGGACTTTCCAATAATCATGGGTAGGGAATGGCTAAGTACCATAAATGTGCACCTAGGAATCTATGATCTTTCCTTGGAAATATCTAAGGATAACAATTTTGGGAAGATCGAGAAGAAGAAAGTTACATGCATCACATACAGTGATATAGGGTTTGATTGTATATAGGAATGTTCAGCATTGCTTGCATGCAACCGGTGTGCATAAGAAATTAACATAAAAAGTGCTTGTATGTAGCAACCACATGACAAGAAGACACCCAGTGGTTGGTAGCTGATCAAGAGAGCAACTCACCAATGTGCATGGAACTAACTGAGGGAATAGTTTGTGCTCACATGAAAATCATAGATGCATAGGAGCAAATGCATCACTAACTTCCAAACCTTAACCTAAAAACATCAATTGGGAGAAGTTGGAAACTCCTAAAAAATTCAAACAAGTGCTCCGATAAGAGATTACTAGTCATTGTGCAATAGACCAACCCTTACAATGAATCTAGAATGGTCAATGCACATAACACCTTGGAGAAGAGATGACCTTGCTCATTATTTTGGACCTTCCCCTTCCAATTTAGTCATGGGGGAGATGGCCACCTCTGCTGATCAATCAAGGCCCTCAATTCCTTTTTAAATTTTTGTTTACAAATTTCTTTAACTTCTTTTGTTTTTGTTTTGCAACATCATTTATATTTGAAACACCATATAATTTTAGGACCTCCATGTTTTGATGAGGTTTGGGAATTTAGGCAAGGGCTTTGACAAGTGCAGTGTCATGATCATTAGGTAATAAAGTGTAGACACCAAAGATAGACTGTGCAGTCTAGCAAGTTTTCTACTTCCACGATTGGTAGGCTTGCAAGGCTCACCAACCTGCCTAAATGGATAGTTGGCCCAGTTGATAGTCTACCCAGAGACCATGCCTAGAGTTGTTGATGGTATTCAGGATGGACAAAATAGTTTTGCAAGTTTTCTAGTAGAGAAGTTTGCTACGCTACACTATGCTATCTAGCATAGCAAGCCTTTGAAAAATTAATCAAGCATCTAAATACAAGTTTTGGCAAGATGTTCATGCAAGGCAAAGTTAGAATTTGACCAACACAGGCTGCTACACTATGCTACACTTGATATTGTTCATAAGGATAGGGAAGACGTAGTCCTAGGATGGAGACTTCATTTCTGCTTGCATTGTTAGCACATTAGATTCCAACATGTGTAGTTTTGACAACATGGTTACAGCATAGCAAAGTTTACGACTAGCACAACACACCCACATGGTACAGGCACGTTTGCATCTTGTGGGGTCCAAGACACATGGCATCTAGACCTCATTTTTCACTTGCTCCTAGCCCTATAAATACCTTGGAAAAAAACACTCAAAGGGTTGGCTTTTTGCATTGGCATTTTCACATTAGCAAGAACGAGTGACTTTTGGTGTAGTTGGCTTTTAAGTTTGCACTCGAGAGCATAGTTGATAGGTTCTGAGCATTTTGGTTACCTTTGAGATTTCTGTGCCTCCCAGTGTTGCACAACTAATTGTATCCATCTCAAAAAAGTAAAGCCACAATCTTGAGGTGATGCATTCTCTCACTCCAGTTTTCTTTACATTTCTATTTATTATCATCGTATTTTGCATCATTTTCATCCTATTGCATTTAATAATCATCATATTAGGTTACAAGCATTGTTTCTGAAATAAACATCTATGAAAGGTTAATTCATAGCTATTAAGTCCCCATTTGATCAACAAGACCATTTAGGGCACCTTGAATCCATTTTCTCCAGCACCACCCTCGTACGGATCTAGGGTTAAATTTTTTCTCCTGAAGACCTCTTGGTGTTTCTAGTCACCAACGTTTTCTGTCACAATACTATTTCATTTCTTTGTATGTTTATTTATTTTATTAGGTTAATCACCTAATAAGTGCTCCTAATCATGGTATGAATGGTATTCCATTGATTGCTAATGTTTGGTTTTTACCTTTGAGTTATAATGTCAATACTAAGATATGGTTCTTTTGATATAATAGACAATGAGTCCACATCATCGATGCATCCATGAATTTCTATGGTCTCTCTTAGCTTGGAACTATATAGTCCCTTTCTTAATAATAGAACTATCAATGAATTGGTGATTGAACAGTTCTCAAACTAAGGAAGGACTCAAGATCTAAAAAGGGTATGACTTCAAGGGGATTTGATGCATTTGTGCTGGCCATTCTCTTGGGTGCTTGAATGTTTTCTTCTTGGGTTTTCCTTACCATTCCAATGGTGCCCCATTATTGGGAAGTTGAGCTAATAAAAATAATAAGTCTTTGCATGGTGTGGTTCTCATGCAAACAAAAAAAAGAGAAGAAGAAAGGAGAAGAGAAAAAATAGTGAGAATTCAAAGCACACCCCTTAGACAAACATGTTTCCTCTAACTATGATCCTCTCTCACTTCCTACTCTTTCCTTTCTCATTTCTTTGGAATGGTGGTGACTCTTTGGCGGAAGCATTCTTGCTACTTCAAGTGGATGAATTGGCCAAGTGTATTAATGCGAAGTCACTGAATGTGGATTATTTGAGGCTGGATTTGGAATGAGATCTACTAAGTCACATTAAACATAAGTACACAAGGGGTTGTACAGCACCTTGTTCTTGGGACTCCATTCCATTCTCTTCTCCTCATCATTCTTCTCCATTTTTCCACCTCATTGCCAGTTATGTCAATAGTCTATATTCTGGTTGATACATTGTTTTCTTTTTGGGTAAATTCTTGTGGTTAAGACTTTAACTCTTGCTTGCAAATGAAATTTCCAGAGCCTATGGACTCTTTGTGAATGTGGGATTGTTAGGGCATTAAGGGTATGAGGCTGCTTTGGAGAGGACCCACTAGCCTTCCTATTTGGTGCATCAGTTAACTTCTTTCCCTTAAACATTTTCTTAATCAACATTTATTTTGTCCATTTCCACCTCTGACATCCATTTTATCAACGTTGTCATTGTTTTTTCCCCCATCTTTCTTATTTGTTCTAGTTTTCCATTCTATCATTACTGGAGGATCACTCTTAGTCATGGGTTCTTGGTCCAATTTTTTGAATTTTCTCCTAACCCTTACACCTTGGGTAGTCATCAATGTTATATCTCTAGAATTCGTATTAGCCATATCACAACTCAGCCAATAAACCATACACCAAGGAAAGGTATCAATTGCATTGTGATTTATTTATCATTGCTAATATGAGACTGTGTTGTGTGTGTAGATGGAAATCATACAACAATGGACTAGAGCTAGAGGAAACACTTAGGATGGATTGGTGCTGGAATAGTCATGCAAGGAACAAGATCGATGGCGCAGTTATGGATGGAGAACAAAAGGTGTAATTTTGGCATCGACAACAATACATCTTCTTCTTTTTTCTGTCTTCTCTCACAGCTACCAAATAAGGCCAGATCTCAAATGTGTATAGTGTTCACTCTTGTGGTCATGAACACTAATATTGCCATGTATTGTAATGATGATCCATTCACATGTCATCCCATTCATCATTAGTGTCATTCAAGTCAATAATCCCATACCTTCTGATGAGCTGCAATATCGTGTATGTGATATCATGTCCCATATTATTGTCTATAAATAAGAGGTGGCTTCCCTTGTTTTAGGTAGTTAGACTTAGACCCTTAGCTAAACTCTTGTAGTTTTACCATTCCAGAGTTAGAATAATTTCCATGTGCCCATAGTAGGAGTTTTAAAGTGAATGGATTTTTATTTGAGAAAATTGTACCTGAGCATACATTTGTGTACGACAATAAAGATGAACTTTATTATAAACCTTGTAGCATACAGACTAAGCTAAATAGTAATTAATTATTGTTGAATGCTTAAATCTTTTTCTTATTAATTAATCTCTCTCAATCCTTGACTCTCCTAGTTAAGTGCACTTAGTATGATTGCTTCAAGCATGTGTGTAGTGCTTGGTAACCTAGTAAAGATTAGCATTTGGTAATCCTGACAACATTCCACTAGTTCAGGATGTGTGCAGCAAGTAGGAATAGATACTAGTGTTAGGAACAATTAGAACATAGTTAGTAGATAGTTAATGTAAGTTAGTCACTTAGTTCTCCTTACCTTCTCTGATTAGCATAAGACATTAAAAAGATAAAAGATATAAAAATCATATACCTCAAGCTTACTTAATCATACAACCGTGACAATTGAAACACCCTAAATTTTCAAGGCATTCTTGCTTCACCAACTCCTTGGAATTCAGGTAGTGTCATGTCACTTCAGCAAGAAATGGATGCTCTAAGTTTAGACTATCCATTTCAACAAATTTTCTATGTCTAGTGTTGACAAGCCCAATGGACTCTTTGGCCTACCCATCTAGGTAGTTCATCCAGTTGACAGTCTAGTCAAAAGTGATGCATGGGATTGCTAGTGGTGCTCAGGCTACACAAAATAGTTTGGCAAATTTTCTAGTTAAGAAGTTTGCTATGCTAGACTATGCTATGTAGCATAGCAAGCCTCAGAAGATAGTTTTAGGATGAAGTGCTACGCTATGCTACGCTACGCATCGTAGCACAGCATAGATAAAGCAAGACAGAGAGGCCCAGGTTACTTAGTGATTTCAATTACACTTAGTAAGTACCCCCGACCTTTTAGAACCAGTTACTTTGCTCAACTTCAAGTCTTTCAGGAAAACTCCTTTCACTAAAAAAGTAGCAGATTAAGAAAAAGGAAGGCTTTGTTGGCTGCTACGCTACGCTACGCTACGTAGTGTAGCAGAGCATAGCGATGATGCAAGAATGACGAAAGGCATCTCAAAAATGTAGGATTAGCAAGTTCTCAGGCTTCACGTCACAAAGATTAAAGGTTACAAATTGTCAACATGATCTACAAATGTTTGCAATGCAAATCACAGTTAAGGCCAGTTGCTATGCTATGCTATGCTACATAGCATAGCATAGTGTAGCAAACATGTAGAAACAACTAGCACAGCTTAAAAGCTTCTAGCACTTGCAATTAACCCCAATGTAGATTTCTTCTTCAAACTAGTGTCTACACTATGCTACACTACATAGCACAACACAATGTAGCAAGTAGCTACGCTACCCTAACACGCTACGCTCCACAATGTAACACAGCGTAGCAAGCAGTGGGCCATAGCATAGCATAGTAAGTAGCCACGGTACGCTAACATGCTATGCTCCATAGCATAGCATAGTGTAGTAGGTGGCTACACTACACCAGTGTACTTCAGTCATTGTTTGCATCGTTCACACACATCTCTATGTTCTGATAGCGTAATTGCAACATGGCAGGCTCGTTAATCAGTTAGCTTTGCATGTCCATGCAGCATGGACACATCAACACCTTGTAGGTCAAGGGCACGTGGCATCCAAACCACATTTCTCACATGCTCCTAGCCCTATAAATACCCTAATGAGCAATGCTCAAAGGGTTGGCAAAAGTTGGCAATTTGGCAATTCAAAGGGCAAAACCAGTTTGCAAAAATTCACAAGTTGGCAAAAATTGTTGGCAAGTTTGAAAAAAATTTGGCTTGGCAAGAATCAATTTGGAAATCTTGAGCATTGTAAAAATTCTTGAGTTGACAAAAAATCAAACAATTAGCATTCTCGTTTGACATTCTATTAGCTCTTTTCTATTACACTTGTAGCCTTGTGCATTGTTAGCTCTTAAAACTGCATTCAAGCATACAGTTGGCTTACTTTTGAATGTCCTAGTTACTTTTGGGATTTCTATGTTTCCCAGAATTGCAAAACCAATTGTATCCACCATGACAAAGTAAAGTCATAATCTTGAAGCAGTGCATTTCTTAACTGCAGTTTACTTCATTCTCTTGCTTATTATTGCATTTTACATTGTTTTCGTTTCCTCGCAATATAGTGATTAATATTTTAAGATATAATTTTTTTTCAAGCTACACATTTGCAAAAGATTTAGTAACATTGATTAAGTCCTTGTCTAATCAACTAGACCATTCAAGACACCCCATTTTTATTTTATCCAGCATGGCCCTCGTGCGGATCCAGGGTTAAGATTGGTTGACCGATGACATCTTGGTGTTTCCAGCCACCAATGTTTTTGATCACTACATTTTTTTGGCACTAGAAGGAGGGCCTTTTAGTGCCTTTTCTATGTTTTATGGTAGTCCTATAAGAGTTCTGCACCCCAGCACGCACTAGCGTAAACTTGACACCCTTTTGTGGTTGTTTACACATTGTGTGGTATAGATCGGTTGCTTTGATGATTCCTTTGGAATCCTATAGGACATAAAGCCTTCAATTTCCATTCAACCTACTTGTTTCATGATAGTCTTGCATGTGTTCTATACCTTGTAATGCACCAACATAAATGTGACACCCTTTTGTGGTTGTTTACGCATCATGTGGTACAGATCGATTGCTCTGACAATTCCTTTGGAATCTGGCAAGACATAAAGCCTTTGATCGCTTTCCAATCTCCTTGTTTTTCTCATTTGCAAACCCATTTAGCTTTGTGACAATGACTTCCCCAAGAATTTTTGCTAACACCTCTAATGTTGAGGTTCCCTTCATGGTTCAAGTCATTAGAGGTGCCGAACAACCACTCAACTCGGGGCTGGGACCATGTCAATCCCTTAGGGTCCAAAATCGGGGACCTAAGGGCTTAGTTGAATGACATGAGTGATACAACTTTCTCTACACTAAGGCGTAGGTAAACCTACCTTTAGATGTGTAAGAACTCGAGGACAAGCATAGCTTCGAGTTCGCATACTACAATGGGAAGGAATTTATTCCCACTCCCAACGTTTCCATCCTATTAATGCAAACGAACTAATGGCTTCTAGATCAACTAATCTAGGTGCTTAGGCCTAGGGAGCCACAAGACATAGTATCTCATCATAATGAGGCATTCCAGGATGGACAAGAGGAACTAGATTTCCAATCTGATTGGGGGGGGGGGGGGGGGGGGGGTGGAGGGGTCAAACCAACCTTTCCACCATTCCTCCCACCCCATCCTTTTGGACAAACCTGCTCCATACCACTACTCCCTTCATGATCATGTCTGCATTGTCACAAATTGTGATTCCATCAGTAATGGGTAGTCATGCCATTCCATTGGCACATCAACATGCCCATGCCCTTGTCTCAACCCTAATCACTACTCCTTCGATGACTTTTTATCAATCCTTTTTTGCTTCACAACATACGCCAATCACGACCACCCTGCCACACATTCATATGATACCTACCTCACATTCATGTTTAGCTTTTAGCTCTATTTCTACATTTACACCTATCCCACTATCAGTAGTCGACCCAGGTCCATCCACATGGTGGACCCCATTCAGTTCTCCTCCTATTACGTTACCATCACATGTCTCATTACCTCGACCATTAGACCTACCAAGCCCTGTAAATGGTACAACCCAGCATGGGACTCTGGTCTACCCCATCAACCATGTAAGAGGCCCATCCCTTGGCACAACCTACGGCTACTGCTCCAATAGCACCACCTATTGGATGGTGGACAACACCAGTAGCACAGTTCATAGGGGCCACCCCAACAACACTGCCAATGGGTCATGTTGCTGCCCCTGCTACTCCATAGATGGGAGCTACCATGGTAGTTCCCAAAACATCTACATCATCTCTAGGTCTGACTCAAGTGTTCCAGCTTATCCAAACCCTTACTAAGGAAATAAAACACCTCGAGGCTATTGGGTCTGATACAGTACAAGTCATGGACTTCTACTAGGATGATCCCATCAACTCAGCAGTCCCTACACTAATGTTACCCACAAGGATGTTACTCCCGCATTTCATGAAGTACAATGGGGAAGGGGATCCCAATGCACACCTTGTTATGTTTAGGTTTGAGTCCCTTCTTCTACAACAATGGCCAAACATGATCATCCATGTCTTTGCCATGTCTCTAACTAGAAAAGCTCTAGATTGGTACTGTGCACTCCCACACTTCTCCATATCAACCCTAGAGGAGCTTCTGACCCTGTTCATGACACATTTCAAGTACCCGCTGGAACCAGTCTAGAAGTTCATCCAACATTTGAGTGCAACCCTTAACGAAATTTGCAAGCCCATTATGGAGGCCCACTGGCTGGTTGTCTTTAAGGGTGCAATGAATGACTTTATTAAGTCTAAGTTGTATTATCTCACTCCCTTCACTCTCAATCAGGTTTTTGCCCAGATGAAGAGCATATAAGATGTAGCTAAGGTGAGCAAAGACTCAGTCTACATTACATAAAAGAATACCTTCATGAAGAAGGACAGTGGTTGCTATGGTGAACAAGGTCAAACCCAAACCTAACAACAATAGTAACAAGAACAGCAAGAAACTGGCCAGACCTGTAGCTAACCCCATGCCCAAACAAGACAATGCACTGCAACATTCTACATCAGCACCTGAGACATCTGCACCACCCAAACTGAAGTTTGAGTGTAAAGATTGCTCAAAGTATACCCCACTACCCATCAAGCCTTCAGATCTTCTAAAACAATTACTAGCGATGGGTACATCCAACATAAGTGGATGTTGGAAGAGGGAGCCAAGAAGCATCAATGATACTGTGAACTCCTTAGGAATACTTCTTTGGCCTTGCCCAATGAGCCCCTAGTTCCTAAGGGTTCCAAGCTAGAGTAGTTCTGTGACTACCATCAATAGTGTGGTCACAACATAAATTACTGAATGGCACTGAAGGATGACATCCAAAGGATGATCAATCAGGGGAAATTGGTACTAAATGAAAGCAATCCAGTACGCCTTGAGAATCAATCCCTGGACATCTACACTAACCCTCTCAATGCCAACAATGTCGATTACATCATCAACACCATCGGCATTCAAAGTAATCCTAGACCACCTCAGTAGCCGTTTCTAGTCTAAGTGCCTTAGCGTAGCGCACCAACATCACCAGTGGCTAATCAAAGTCCAGAACAACCTTTTGTCCTGAGAGTCCCTCCCTAGGCATCCACCCCTGCACCACCTATTAGCAGAGCTACATCCATTCGTTATTAGGGGGCCAAGCCATGCAATAGCCGTCGCTCCTCATAAAACAACTTCATAGCCTTCTCGCCCTAAAAAATGAAAAGTGCACTTTGCAGGTGAGATGTCAAGGGAAAGTACTATCCTAGGTACTTCCAATCCTATGTCCTCACCCCCTGCATCTATGCCCTCATTGCTGAAACATAACATTGCTACGCATGCATAGTATTTGCCACCTCATCCAACAGGGTTTGAACCCAGACCTAAAGCTATCCCTCCTCGAGAAATTCACCTCTTGGGACGAATAGAAGACAAGAAGGACAGTAAACTGGAAAGTGGCTAGGACCTTTTGAGTGCCCTCACCCAAGTCAAGCAAGCTCAAAAACAAAAAAACACTACACTGATCTTGTACGACCTAATTATGACATCTACTACACACCATGAGGCTTTGGTCTACATGTTAATGACAATTTCGGTTGATGAGAACATGCCAATGGAAGAGAAGGCAATTCATTTGGTTTTGCTTCCTTTTGTGCTTGCAGAGCCAAAGCCATCCCAACTAACTTTTTGCAATAATTTCATTAGGGAAGACCCTGAATAGGGTTAGGTAACTACAACACCTCTCTTCATCACAATTCGGGTCAGCTAACATAAGATCTGAAGGGTACACATTGATGATGGAGCTGCCACAAATGTCATCTCTTTCCCTATTATGGATAATCTAGGTTTGGTCGACTAGATTAGACCCACAACAACATCATGCCTAAAGTTGTTCAATGGGGCATGGGTCATGGTGAAAGGCATAGTCCATATTGACTTTGTGGCAGGGGATCAGTTCCCCACAAATGCAATGTTCATTGTGGTCAAAGAGATGCCCAGGTTTAACCTGATCTTGGGGAGGTCATGGTTAGTGCAACTTAGGCTATCTCTTTGCCCATTCATTAGGAGATCCATCTACCCTATGCAGGCAAGGAGGTGGTGATCCATGGTGATGAGGTAGCGACACAAGCTCTCAATAATGTAGACATGGAGCAGGGCTCAGAGGTCATAACGTTTGGGAATGAAGCGCTTGTCCCTGTACACACTAACTTTTTAGTAGGAGAACCGGCTCAGCATGCCAGTTCAAAAAGTGAAAACGTGTGGGCTAAGTTACCCTTCCAAGCAGGGAACAACGATATAGATGAATGCCCTAGCAAAGTGCCTCAGCCTTATGCCTTGCCCAACCCACGATTGGTCAAGAAGTAGCTATGCATAGTGTAGCAACCTCAATGTTTCTTGCCCAGTCACCATCCTTTGTACATTTATCACCTTTTCATTTTGCATCCATCCATCTACACTAGGTACTAATTCACCATCCTTTATATCATTAGCATATCATTCCTTTACAACGCGATGGCCCGAAATGGCCTAAAACTACATGAGGCCCAGAATGGCCTAAAACTATGCTACTATGCCATGGCCCGAAATGGCCTAAAACTACATGAGGCCCAGAATGACCTAAAACTATGCTACTATGCCATGGCCCGAAATGGCCTAAAACTAGCGATGGCCTGAAATGGCCTAAAACTATATACAACCAGCTAAGGCCTAGAACTAGCAAAATTCCTTCTATTTACATTGCATTTGATGGTCCGAAATGGCCTAAAACTAGTAGGGGCCTGAAATGGCCTAAAACTAGCCATGGCCCAAAATGGCCTGAAACTAAAAAAAAATCAAAAAACAAAAACTTAACATAAAATGCATCATGTAGAAAATGAATAAGTCAATGTAGAACCAATTCCTGTGCAAAAATTCTCCTTTTTCATTCAAAGCTTTTTTCATTTAAATAATTTTTGCAAAAATTCTACAAAAAAAAATTCAAAATTTTAAAAATCCCATGCTGTCATGGGTTGTCTTCACCCACATTATCTTTGCCTACATCATTTGCTCCTACATCATTCCCTTCTACTTTGCCTTCCTCTACATTGTCCTCTACCACCTCTTCATTCCCACCCTCTATAGGTCCTGCATCTTCATTTGGAACCTGCATTGTAAAAGTTAGTCAGCTAGGGCAACACATGCAACCTAGAACAGAGCATAAGCATTAACACAGTAGAAAGTGACTAACCCAAGATGGCCCTACATTCATCTTGAAGGGTATGTGATCTAAAATGAGCCCAAGGCAATGCTAGAGCTCCTCCTCCATGATATTTGCCTAATGCCTATCGCTTGGTTCAACGTTTGCAGCAGATTTCTCCTTTTCGATGGTCATCCATCTCGGTGGTCCCAGAGAAAAGGAAGCGGTAGTGGTCTCACCTATGGGAAGATCCACTTCCCGTTTCGGAGATTCAGTGACCTTTACCTGCTCCATGAACTTGTTATAGGCCTCAGAAGCACCAATGACATTTACGAATGCTTTATAAGTAAACGCCTCCATAGAAGCATCCCTGTATAGTTTGCAATAGGTGGCATGTTCCGGCTTATACATGTGTTTATGGTTTTTTTGGGACTGCCCCCACTCGTGAACTCTGGCACTGTAATCTTTCTAGTCTTGGTTCTTCTAGGCCAACAAGTCCATCTACATCTGTTGTTCTATTATTTCTCAGGTGGCTTCATTGTTGCATTGCACGATTGTCCAATATATAGCATAATCTATCACAACCATGCACCAACTACCATCATTAGTATCATGGGCCATGAAGAATTCGTTCCTTGATTTGAGGTCTCCCAGTTCGGTGCTTAGTTTAGCCTTCTCTTTTTTAGCCTTTTGGACCTGTTTCCATAGGTCCTCATTGACATGCCTACACTCCCACAAGGAGCACGCCGAGTGCAAAGAGCATTTGCTAGCCTCATTGTATATGTGATGAGGTACCTTAGCTAATTCAGGTAGGAATGTAGGCATGGTGCCAACTTTCAATGTCTATGTCGAGTCCCATTTGAGTTGAGAGGCTGTCACCACACAAAAAGTGAATCAATCAAACTAGCATAGCAAAGTTAGCAAAAGTAGAAACTCTAGTGTAGCAACAAGAAAGAACCTAGCATAGATACTTTACTTACCTACTTTCAGATTGACCTATCTAAGATGGCTGATCATGTCTTCGATGACCCCTTGCATGAATGTAAGCTTGTCAAGGGTCTCGGCCCATGGCTCCATGCGAATCAGAGGAGGTTCTGCAGCATTAATAGTGGTGTCTATTATACAACTAAATGTGTTAGCAATGACTAAGGTGAACTATGATAAGGCTGTGAGTAAAAAAAATGACAATGTGAGGGCTCCTACCTAGTAAATCCTTGGGGGTGATAATGGGGGGGGGTTGCCCATAGATACATCATCAAATATATTGTCAAACTCACAAGCATCTCATTGTAGTTCCCCTCCTTTTTGACTCAAAACTACAGCAGCACCTTTAGCATTTTTCAGCTCCCCCAATGCTGAACTACATTCGACAAAGGAATCTCTAGTAGAAGTCCCTTCTAGGTTGATGTGGGCTTCTTCTTTATTTTTTGGTGCCTTTCCTTTTGAGGCATCAACATTCTCTTCATCCATAGGAGACTCCTCTTCATCTCCAAAAATGTCCTCCTTGTTAGAAGGATTTTCCTTAATAACAAGAGCCCCGTAGTGACAAGAGCTCCTTCCCTCTTGATTAGGGCCCTTTGCTCTGAGACTGGGGCCTCTGTGTCTTTATTTGTTGCCCTTTTTTGGGGGGGTTAACACCTCTTCATCACCTTCTTCCTCTTCCTCTTCTTCCTCTAGTAGAAAAAAAACATATTTGTATTAGCTCAAAGCAAGTTAACTTAAAGTAGATGCTACACTACACTTCGCTACTTAGCATAGTAGGCATTCACAAAATAGGCTAAGAAATAAACATAGGAATTTACTGATGGGAGGTTGCATCCTTCATAAATTAAACTACAATGTTTGCCCCTCCTCTTCTTTCATACAGAGGGTTTCCTTAGCTGAAGGAGGCCTCTTTCATCATGACATAATGGCCACTATCTTAGCAATGAGATGTTTCCCCTGTGATATGCTATCGGCAGTAGAAGGGGGTGCCTCTCCTATGGTATCTTGGCCACGAAAGTTGCGGGCCACCTGATCCTTACTCATCATAGAGAATGACTCCCCAATAGCTTCTGGGGGATCTTCAGCTCAAGTGGTCTAGAGGATTTGGTAGATCCACGGTTTGGAAATCTGATTGTGATTTTGCATAACCCAGACACCATTCTCATGGACTACCAAAACCTCTATGAAACATTGCAAATAGGCTATGTAAAAGGCATAGGTCACATTGAAATAGGACTCCTGCTTCTTATGAAGTGCCACAATATTAGTTTATAGGCCTTTGCATAGATACCTAGCCCAATTGTAGTGAGCCCCCTCTTCCATGACCTCCCACATCATCCAAGCTTGCTCAATCTCAAGGATCTTTCCTTGGAAAGGTAGCTAGGGGAACGTGCAAGCATGAAAGATGGGATAAANTCAAACTAGCATAGCAAAGTTAGCAAAAGTAGAAACTCTAGTGTAGCAACAAGAAAGAACCTAGCATAGATACTTTACTTACCTACTTTCAGATTGACCTATCTAAGATGGCTGATCATGTCTTCGATGACCCCTTGCATGAATGTAAGCTTGTCAAGGGTCTCGGCCCATGGCTCCATGCGAATCAGAGGAGGTTCTGCAGCATTAATAGTGGTGTCTATTATACAACTAAATGTGTTAGCAATGACTAAGGTGAACTATGATAAGGCTGTGAGTAAAAAAAATGACAATGTGAGGGCTCCTACCTAGTAAATCCTTGGGGGTGATAATGGGGGGGGGTTGCCCATAGATACATCATCAAATATATTGTCAAACTCACAAGCATCTCATTGTAGTTCCCCTCCTTTTTGACTCAAAACTACAGCAGCACCTTTAGCATTTTTCAGCTCCCCCAATGCTGAACTACATTCGACAAAGGAATCTCTAGTAGAAGTCCCTTCTAGGTTGATGTGGGCTTCTTCTTTATTTTTTGGTGCCTTTCCTTTTGAGGCATCAACATTCTCTTCATCCATAGGAGACTCCTCTTCATCTCCAAAAATGTCCTCCTTGTTAGAAGGATTTTCCTTAATAACAAGAGCCCCGTAGTGACAAGAGCTCCTTCCCTCTTGATTAGGGCCCTTTGCTCTAAGACTGGGGCCTCTGTGTCTTTATTTGTTGCCCTTTTTTGGGGGGGTTAACACCTCTTCATCACCTTCTTCCTCTTCCTCTTCTTCCTCTAGTAGAAAAAAAACATATTTGTATTAGCTCAAAGCAAGTTAACTTAAAGTAGATGCTACACTACACTTCGCTACTTAGCATAGTAGGCATTCACAAAATAGGCTAAGAAATAAACATAGGAATTTACTGATGGGAGGTTGCATCCTTCATAAATTAAACTACAATGTTTGCCCCTCCTCTTCTTTCATACAGAGGGTTTCCTTAGCTGAAGGAGGCCTCTTTCATCATGACATAATGGCCACTATCTTAGCAATGAGATGTTTCCCCTGTGATATGCTATCGGCAGTAGAAGGGGGTGCCTCTCCTATGGTATCTTGGCCACGAAAGTTGCGGGCCACCTGATCCTTACTCATCATAGAGAATGACTCCCCAATAGCTTCTGGGGGATCTTCAGCTCAAGTGGTCTAGAGGATTTGGTAGATCCACGGTTTGGAAATCTGATTGTGATTTTGCATAACCCAGACACCATTCTCATGGACTACCAAAACCTCTATGAAACATTGCAAATAGGCTATGTAAAAGGCATAGGTCACATTGAAATAGGACTCCTGCTTCTTATGAAGTGCCACAATATTAGTTTATAGGCCTTTGCATAGATACCTAGCCCAATTGTAGTGAGCCCCCTCTTCCATGACCTCCCACATCATCCAAGCTTGCTCAATCTCAAGGATCTTTCCTTGGAAAGGTAGCTAGGGGAACGTGCAAGCATGAAAGATGGGATAAACCTCTTTGGTAGGTCTTGGCTTGACCTTCTCCATAGGGATCCCCTTTTGCTCTTTTGCAACCCCTAACCACTCCTAAATATCCTTCTTCTAATGGTTCACCTATTTCTTGGTCTTTGACCCTATGAGGGGACCATCAACAGGGACATCGAAAAGGTCCACGAATAGCTGGTCATTGATTTCAATGACCACCCACACACTGTGTACACATGTGCGGAAGCAGTCTACCCTGTTGAAAAAGGAGTTAGCTAGGGCAAGCATCTCAATTGTGGGGATGCTTGGATTTGGGGTGAGGAACAAATCCATAAGCCTAGCATCTTGAAGATGCTTGACTAGGGATTCTGAGGCCATGTTGCATATCCAACATTGGCTCTCATCTACCTCCCCATACTTGAAGTAGATGTTGGCCTCCTGGTTCCCAGAGGTTATCACTGTCACCTTCTGGGACTTCTTTTTCCCTATAGCAGTTTGCACAGAAGCAGTTAGCACAAAAAAAACACAAAAAACACAAAAATAGTGATGACATTTGAGCATGCAGTAACTACTATTTAGTTTACCAGGCTTAAATAGTGATGGCAATGGTGGAAGATTGACCATGACATCTTCAACGATGATCGCTTTGAAGGGTGCCCATCCCTCATCCAACCAATTGGACTCCTTGCATCTATTGTAGAGTTTGGGATACTAGGTTGGGTAGGTTTGGTACTCATCCCCACACTAGCCTATCACACCTATGTGCATGTTCTCAGTAGAAGAAAACTCCTGCAACACCATTTGTACTAAAGTCAACACATTCGTATCGTTGTGAAGCACATCCTTGTTGATGTAAAACCTGGTAACAAAAACACACCATTAACATTTGGCTAGTGTAGCAAATATTACATAGTGTAGTGGAACATGGCTACAAAACTCACCTGCCAACACTGTAAAAGGTTCCTAGTGGATTTTGGAAGCACATTCCCATATGACATGCAATAAATAATGTTTTGTAGCGATAGTAGTAATTGTACTCAGGCATATCCCAGATCCAAGCCAAATGCCTCAAGTTTCTAGGGTGTTGACTGGATCCTTCTCCCTTCCCACTACTAATTGCTCCATCTGTCAAAAATCATAGAATACCCCAGTTTTCCCTAGGAAATAGGGTTTCTGTTATGGTGGCTACTACCTCCTCTGCCAAGATTGATAAAACAATCATGCTAAAGCATTGGACAAGAAATTGTAGGAACTCCTACGCTCCCTCTCACAACCAAGCCACCTACTTCCCCACACGTGTATGGGGTGGAGGAACATTGGCCACTAGTATGCTCACGTAGCACAGGACCCCTACAATTTCTAAGACAATCAAAATTGACCTTAGCACTACCCTACACAACACAATAGCAAATGTTAGCATCATGTCTGAGTGCAATAAACACATAGCATAGCAAAACTAGCATTTTAGCAAATAGTGTAGCACAATTCTCTTCATGCACATAGCGTAGCAAAAACACAAAGGCAATAGCATAGCAAAATTAGCTTAGCATAGCAACATAGCGATTAGCCTTAACAAAGGGATTAATATTACGCCCTGACAAAACACATGTCACACCATCACATCACACATGGCCAAACCCTCCTAAGGATCCTATGCTATGCTATTTGCATGCCAAGTAGCTCAAATCTTCTAGGCCTCTGCGGTAATGATAGCTGTAGCGATGGTGGTCTAGGACACCTTGCATGCAACCTTAGCATAGTGTCTGTACATCCACCGTGGCCAAAATGGCAACAAAGATGGTGTAAGGGCCAAAACAATGACAACGTGATGACAGAAAATGTAGATAGCTAAAACAAAATTGCAAAAACAAAAGCAAGAAAAAAAATAATAATAGAAGCATGAGAAAATAGAGGAAGCATAGCAGCCTACTGGGTCAACGGTGTCTCCTCTCACACCATGACACGCACCTGCATGACACACCCTAGGGTTTCCTTCACTTCATCGACCCTAGCGAGCACCGGGTGTTTACGTTCTTTCTTAGGAGCCATCGTCTTGCTTGTAGACTCTTTCCTCATTGCTATGTCGAAATTGCCTTGCTTTCTATCAGTACAATTGCTCTATGCTTCGAATGGACCGTACGCTCCGAATTTGGGCTCTACGCTGTTACGGTGAAAATGACGAGTTTACCAAGGGTTAATCCCTATTTATAGCCGCAATGGTGAAAAGGAAACTTGTCATTCTCTCTCTTCGTTTAATGTAGACATTGTAGCAGTATTTGCATTAACATAGGTGGGCTTGGGCAAAGAGCCTTGACACACTTCAAGCTAGCCATTTGCCTTCCCAAAAAAAATCTAGTTAATGGTCTGAAAAGACCTTAAACTAGCACTCCTAGCATATAGTTTCACTCTAGTTAGCAGCCCAAAAAGACCTTAAACTAGTATTTTTGACCTTTTACACGTTTGTAGTTTGCAATGACATTAAACTAGTGATTTTTCATCTTTACATTAGCAGTTTTACATTTTTACACTAGCAGCTTTCCACTCTTTATACTAGTAGTTTTGCACTTTAGGTCTAAGCAGTTCGCAATAACATTAAACTAGCATTTTTGCATTTTCACATCAGCATTTTTGCATTTTTTAGTAGTTTTACATTTTTACGTATTAGCAGTCCACCATGACCTTAAACTGACAAATTTCAAGATTTGCATCATACTTTATCAATTACATCTCATTGCTACTTTGCAAATTTTCACTATACACGATTACTACCAATAGGTATCTCTTAACTAGACTTTCATCTCATTTTCTTAGGTTGAGTAAGAATGAAAATCCACTGTGAACTCTCTTCGCCTTTAGCTTTTGCAGGTCCACATGGCAAGCTTGTGGGACAACTGAACCTAGATCTAATAGATTGGGAATCACCCACAGTTAGCACCATAATGTCCTTAGAAACATCCCTAGACTAGCCTAAGCATTTTGTCCAAACCCTAGATTTAGAGGCTGGGGATGTAACTGAGGATCCTCTCATCAAAACTCCTATGACCACATCCAGGGGGAGTGAAAAATGTTGAAACTTAGTTTCCTCCTAGATTTGCAAACACACAAAGATGTGGTCAAAATTATGCAAGATAACATTGAAGTCTTTTCATGGTCATACAACGACATGCTGGGTTTAGATCCAAGGTTGATACAACACAACATCGTCTTAGACCTGCACATGAAATTGGTTAAGCAAAAGGCTCATAAGGTTAAACTAGAGATTTCACTGGCCATACAGGATGAAATCACCAAGCTATACTAGGCTGGTTTCATTCAGGTAGTCGATTACTTGGAATGGATGTCCAACATCATTGTAGTTTCTAAGAAAATGGGAGGAATACGAATCTGTATAGACTTCCAAGATCTGAACAAGGAAATGATCAAACACGATTTCCCACTTCCAAGCATTGATCAACTCATTGAAACTATGACTAGTCATGCTCTGTTATCCTTCATGGATGGTTTCTCCAGCTACAACCAAATTCACATTAACCCAGAGCATCAGTTAACAATAACCTTCATGACCCCATGGGGTACCTTTTGATGCACTATGATTCCTTTTGGGCTTAAGAACGCTAGAGCAACCTACCTGTGAGCCATGACTTACATCTTTGGTAACTACATCTTAGAAATGCTGAATGACTATGTGCATGACATAGCGGTGAAATCTAAAGAAGCTGTTGATCATCCCAACAATCTAGGTGTAGTCCTCAAATGTTGCCAGATGTACAATTTGCACCTTAGTCCTAAAAAGTATGTCTTCAGGGTGAGAACCAGATGCATGTTAGGGTTTTTAGTATCGGAGGCTAGAATATGAGTGGACCCTGACAAAGTTAAGGCCATTGTCAACCTAGCACCTCCTAAAAACCTTAAAGAACTATGAGGGTTACTAGGTAGAGTGTAGTTCATCAGAAGGTTTATAGTAAAGTTAACTGACAAGTTACACCACATGTAACATCTACTAAAGAAAGGGGTTAACTTTGAATAGACACCACAGTGCCAACAAGCCATCGATGATCTAAAGAAAGACCTCTTGCACCTCCCAACTATTTATCCACCATAGAGGGACAAGCCTTTCTTCATCTACCTTGCCATCTTAGATAGGTCTATCACAGCATTGTTATGTCAGAAATGGGACGACGGTTTTGAGATACCAGTGTACTACCTAAGTCATGCACTGATAGAATATCAAGCGAAATACAATGAGTTAGAGAGAAAATACCTTACCTTAGTGTTTGCATTGAAGAAATGGAGACACTAGCTATTTCGTAGAAAAATTAACATTATTTGCAAAAGCAACATGCTCCAGGCTATCACAAAAAATCTGTATGAAAGTAGTAGGATAGCCCGATGGAAAGCAATAACAAAAGAATTTGATTTGCATTATGTGAGCCAATCGTCGATGAAAGGTTAAGCCATAGCAACACAACTTACGACCTCATCCATCGACAATCAAGAGATCATAGATCCTGAATTCTGAAATGAGCATGTTAGCACTATGAATGTTGTCCCATCACATCTTAAAGCTACTTTGCATTTTGATGGCACCCCGACCATGCGAGGGGGTAGTGCGGCTACTATCATTTCATTCTTCTCTGGGGAAATGCATCCTTTAGCTTATCATTTTGTGTTCCCTTGTAGAAACAACATGGTAGAGTACAAGGGGTTACTCAGGGGCCTTCTAGCTACCCAAGCATTAAGCATACAACACCTGGCAATTCGCGAAGATTCATAGTTAGTTGTGAATCAAATCATCAAGGTCTACACCTGCAAAGCTACACACATGCAACCCTATTGTGACTTAGGAAAAAGCCTACTCAAATAGTTTAAAATTACAGATGTGCAACACATGCCACACAACAAAAGCACTGTAGTAGACGCACTGGCCATCCTAATGTTAAATATTTCATCACACTTGTTCGCAAGTCTGCCAACCTCGATTACCGTGTGTACTGATCCTATCACTCAGGTGGGACACGTAGCCTCTATTAGTGCTGCGGATACTTAGGAGTGGTACACCAACATTAAAGCCTACCTACAACATGGCAAGCCCCCAAGTGGATTGACATTTACCAAGAGAGATGCGATTCGTAAGCATGCTCGACAATATGTGCTCATGGAAGACAACACCCTATGCAAATGCTCCTATGATGGGATATTGCTGGCATGTGTAAATGAGGAGTAAGTGCAGAAGGTGGTTAATGAAGTACACGAGGGACTATGTGGTGGACACATAGCACCAAGGGCTATGACTACAAAAATCATACATCTAGGGTACTATTGGCCTCACATGGAGCATGATTGCTTGGCCAAAGTCAAGATGTGTTACGTGCCAAAGATACAAAAATCTCATACATGTTTCACCTATAAAGCTGCATCTTATGTAGATTATGTGGCCTTTCCAGTGATGGGGACTAGACCTCATAAGACCTATCACGCCTAAGTTCTTCGCAAGGCATAGCTTCATCATCACCACCACTGAGTATTTTACCAAGTGGGTAGAGGTTATCCCCCTGAGGAAGACTACATCTTAGTAGATTTGCCACTTTATCTTGGGAAACATAGTGACAAGGTTTGGACTTCCCATAACTATTGTGACCGACAACGGTCCACAGTTTAGTAGTACAGAAAGTTGAACCTTCTACAACAATCTTGGCATTAAATAATCATTCTCCTTGCCATATTACCCATAGGAAAATGAAGAGGCAGAGGCTAAAAATAAGTCCATCATCAACTTGTTGAAAAGAATTCTTGACAATAGCAAGAGGCGATGGCATGAGCAAATCCTCTATGTGTTGTGGGCTTACATGAAGACATGCAGGATTGCAACAAGTAAGACACCTTATAGTATTATTTATGGATCTGAAGCGGTGTCACCTCTTGAGTTGCAGGTGCCATCACTCTAGATGATCCTATCTAATGTCATGAGTGAAGCCCAAAATAATGAGTTAAGACTCAATAGAGGAGGAGTGCACACAAACACTGAGTCACATAGAGCATTACCTAAATAAGCAATGACAAATACATCATGCAAATCTGCATCAACGGCTAATACAAAAGGGAGACCTCGTTCTCAAGGCTGTCCATGAGTATATGAACAAATTCTCAGCAAACTAGGAAGGTTCATACATGGTCACAAAATCCTTTGGGAATGGGGCCTTCAAGATGGTGGACATGGATGGCAACAAGTTTGCAAATCTGGTGAATCACTCGTATCTCAAGCCATACTACATCTAAAGCATGAACACGGTAAGCTCGTTTGTTATGTTGTAAAACTAGCAAACAAACATCCACTATGACATAAAATTGGCAAAGGTGAGAAAATGTGTATGACAACATTAAACTAGCAAAGAATCACCAACATCTGCTACGATGTAAAATAGGTAAAGCTCATCTGCTATGACATAAAACTAGCATAGACAGTTTGCTATGACTATAAACTAGCACAGACAGTCTGCTATGGCTATAAACTGGACAAATAGTCCGCTACGAATATAAATTGGCAAAGTGGTCTGCTAGGACCTTAAACTAGCACATATGGTCTATTAGGACCTTAAACTAGCTCATCCACCATCTGCTACAATGTTAAACTAGCAAAGAGGTCTGCTAGGACCTTAAACTAGAACAATGACCATCTGCTATGACATTAAACTAGCATATATGGTTTTCTAGGACCTTAAACTAGCACAGCGGTTTGCTAGGACCTTAAACCAGCACATCATGGTCTACCAGGACCTTAAACTAGGTTCATGGCACATCCTCAGCATGCATCTACACTAGTACACAATAAGCGAATGTGCACAGTGCCAACACAGGGTGGGACTTTGCAGTTTTAGAATTTAGTTCACGAAGCCATGGAAACACCCTCTAGAAGATATGGAGTGCTGATACTCCTAACATCTTGCTAATCCTCTAGAGATGTCACAAGACATCATGCTAACCCTTTGGACCTACTAGCACCATAGCTCATTTCCCTAGTAGTAGCTTCCTTGGTTAGTGCCTAGTGCTGGAGTTCTAGTAGTTTTGTGGCCTATCCATAGTATTGTTAACCTTCAACCCATGCCAACATCCAAGCTCAAGAGATGTTTGGCTGTTTAGTAGCCAATATCATAGCTAAATTGAGAATGCTTGCCTTTGATGGGGATTCCTGAGCATTTGCATTCATAACAACTCCTAGCCTCCTCAATGCCAGCTCCTCCACGTTGATGCTACCAAGGCCGCTACTGGCCTTCCTAGTTTGGACGTCACTTGTCTCAACAACAACATCAATTACTCCAATAGCATCCATAGCAAGACATTTTCCTTCATTTTGCATCATGGTTGTTTCTCTTGGTTTGTTCTCTATCATGTTTGTAGGGTGTAGACTAGAGGGGCGTTGATCGAAGGTGCGTCTCGCCATGGCAGCAAATGCTACAATGTTACAAGGTGGTTGTCTTGATTAGCTTGGCTACTTCAGAGTGCACATTCTATCCTCCCTCTCCCTTAAGCTCCCTTATCTCATTCCTTGCACCCATAATTTTCACTCTCTCCCCTCTTTTACAATCTTTCCGATGCTTGTCAAGCCCTCCCATATGGTCAACCACAAAGTCCATGATGCTTGTAACACAACTCATTGCATGGGAAGCATCTATAGGTAGGTTAAAGCCCCATGTCGATGTAACACAACTCATCCTAGGAAAGAAACACCTGTCTTGGGATAAGGTGTTTTGGCAAATGTAAAAGGAAAAATAGCAACGGCAAAAGTATAAGAGAGCAAGAGCTCACACGCAAGAAAATGTGCCTAAAACAAATGGCACATAAGTTGTTTCACAAGTACCATCTCTAAACATTTCTATGAGGGGTCAAAGGTCAGCAAAAGTGAAGATGACCATGCAAACAACTCCCTCACAAGCACTCCCACAAGGGATTCTGTTACATTTCATCTTTAGCATTTTCCCGAACCTCCTTCCCTCTCCGTTGAGCCCTTCTGTCTCCGCTGCATAACCAATGAAACACTCTCAAGCATAGCTAAGAAACATATTGGAGATCATCAAAAAAAACTATTACCATTTTTTCTTCCATGGTGTTTCATATTCTTTGTCGACGTCTCTTGGGTCCATCCTCCAGACGTCGACAAAGAGGGGCCAATGAAACACCCTAAATTTTCAAGGCATTCTTACTTCACCAGGTCCTTGGAATTTAGGCAGTGTCATGTCACTTCGGTAAGAAATGGATGCTTTGAGTTTAGAATATCTAGTTTTAGTAAATTTTCTATTTCTAGTGTTGACAGGCACACCAAAGTCTCTGGCTTACCCATCTGGGTAGTTCATATAGCTAATAGTCTACTCAGAAGTGATGCGTGGGGTTGTCGATGGTGCTCAGGCTACGCAAAATAGTTCATAAAGTTTTCTAGTCAAGAAGTTTGCTATGCTACACTACGCTATGTAGCATAGCAAGCCTTAGAAGACAGTTGCAAGATTAAGTGCTACGCAATGCTATGCTACGCAGCATAGCACAGCGTAGCAAAAGCAAGATAGAAAGGCCAAGCTTACTTAGTGATTTGAATTGCACTTAGCAAGCACCCCCGACCTTTAAAAACTAGTTACTTCACTCAACTTCAAGTCCTTTAGCATAACTCCTTTTACTAGAAAAGTAGCAGATTAAGAAAAAGGTAGGCTTTGTTGGCTGCTATGCTATGTAGTATAGCACAATGTAGCAATGATGCAAGAACGATGAAAGGTGTCTCAGAAATGCAAGATCAGCAAGTTCGTAGGATTCAAATCACAAAGAGAAAAGGTTGCATATTATCAGCATGATCTACAAACGTTTGCAATGAAAATCATAGTTAAGGCTAGCTTCTACTCTATGCTACACTAGGTAGCGTAGAAAACATGAAGAAACAACCAACACACTTCAAAGGCTTCCAAGACTTGTAATTAATCCCAATGCATATTTCTTCTTCAAACTGGTGGCTACACTATGCTATGCTACATAGCATAGCACAGTGTAACAAGTACCTATGCTATGCTATGCTACATAGCATAGCACAGCGTATCAAGTAGCTATGTTATACTAACATGCTACGCTCCACGATGTAACATAGTGTAGTAGGCAATGGGGCGTAGCATAGCGTAGCAAGTAGCCATGGTACGCTAACATGTTATGCTCCATAGCATAGCACAACATAGTAGGAAGATATGCTACACTTGTGTACTTTACTCCTTGTTTGCATTGTTGGCACACATCTGTATGTTTTTATGGCGTAATTGTAGCATGGCAAGCTCGTCAATTAGTCAGCTTTACATGTTCATGTAGCATGGATAGGTCAACACCTTGTAGGTTGAGGGCATGTGGCATCAAAACTACATTTCTCACATGTTCCTAGCCCTATAAATACCTTGACGAGCAATGCTCAAAGGGTTGACAAAAGTTGGCAATTTGGCAATTCAAAGGGCAAAACCAATTTGTAAAAATTCACAAGCTGGAAAATTTTTTTGGCAAGTTTTACAAAAATTGGTCTTGGAAAGAATCAATTTGGCAATCTTGAGCATTGTAAACATTCTTGAGCTGACAAAAAATCAAATAGTTAGCATTCTCGTTTGGCATTCTGTTAGCTCTTTTCTATCGCTATTGTAGCATTGTGCATTGTTAGCTCTTGAAACTATGTTCAAGCATACAGTTGGCTTGCTTTTGAATGTCCTGGTTACTTTTTGGATCTCTGTGCTTCCTAGCATCGCATGAACAATTGTATCCACCTTGAAAAAGTAAAGTTGTAATCTTGAAGTGGTGCATTTCTTAACTCCAGTTTACTTCATTCTCTTGCTTATCGTTGTATTTTACATCATTTTCGTTTCCTCACAATATAACAATCAATATTTTAAGATATAAATTTTTTTTTCAAGCTACATGTTTGCAAAAGGTTTAGTAACACCGATTAAGTCCTTTTCTAATCGACCATACCATTCAAGGCACCCTGTTTCTATTTCATCCAGCATGACCCTCACACGAATCTAGGGTTAAGACTATCCGACTGATGACCTCTCAGTGTTTCCAAATGTCAACGTTTTCATTTGCTACAATAATAAAAGTAACTTTGGAAAGATAGTGATTGGTTAACCTAAAGTGTTCCATTAAGGTGCATAAGCACTTTGTCCTTGGAGTTTGACTGGATCATGCATGAAACACTCGTATTCGTATGGTTGAGTGTAGGGGTACCTTGCCACTCATCATTGGTGTCGTTTCTAGGGACTTAGTTGTTTGTGCGCTATGTAGAGCATAGGAAATCATTCATATCATTGGGATGCTAGAATGAACCCTTAGGGTTAATCAAGAAAAGATAAGATAATGGTAAGTTACACACCGAACAAAACAAAAATATCTTCTTCTTCACATAAAAGCACTTCACCGCCTAGGACTCACACAAGAGATAGTTGGTGGCATAACACATGTAACCAAGATCTGCCAGTTCCTCAATAGTTTTTGGTAGTATATACTCGTCATGATGAGTATGTACCCAACTTTACCTTAATTCTCCATCAATATGAACAACTGCATTGGAGAGACTTGGAAGGTAACATTGTGTTACCTCTAGATCGATCAGTCCCCAACATGCTCCTTTGTGCTCTCTCATGAATAGGCATGTCATCTTTATACACAAAATATGTTGCATGCAATCATGACATAAGGGAATACCATTCCACAGAAGTGCAATGTCAAAAGCACTTGCAATAGGAGAGATATCATACATCCTCGAAGGGTAAATGGCCCCATAATGCTTTGCATGTCTTGAGTGAAATTGAGGGTGGTGAACTTGCTTCAACAGGTTCCCCACCAAATGATGTTCCTTGTCCTAACGAAGGTTAGGAGATGATGTATCAGAACCTACACTCCATAGTTCACAACCTTGGTTTTGATCCCCACAAACACAAAGTGTTTAACGAGGGAACACAAACACATGATAAGGGTGGACGTTCTGATCGTGATCACGATCATGGCCAGGACCATAGAAGAGAAGGCAGAAAAAACCATCATGGTGATTGTTCTCCTTCTTCTTCACCTTCATCTTCACATTCACCCTCTCCTTCAGTATCTAGCTATAGTCATAAAGAACACAGCCATGAGAACAAAGGTAAACAGAGTGAAAAACATCAATGAGATAGTTGAGAATGAGGACGAGGGAACTTGAAGGAATCAAGGCATGGAAGAAGGGAGAGTAGGGAACCACATAGAAATCATAGATGCTATGAAAGAGATGACCATGAAGAATCCCTACTCACAACTAGAAGCATGTTAGACATAACAAAGGCTATAAGAGTTCCAACAAGACACCAAAAAGATAGTAGGATCAAGAGGTTAGACATGAATAACATCCCATGGTTTGAGGGGGGATACAACGTTGATCCTCAAAATCACTTACAAGCATTTCATGATGCATGTTCCTTGTAGAACATATAAAATGAATGGAAAAAATTAAAATTTTTCCCAAGGACACTAGTGAAAGAAGCGAAAAGTTGGTATCGGTCCTTAGAATCGAAATGCATTCGAAGGTGTAGTACGATGTTAGAATTGTTTAATGATAAATACCAAATGTACTCCCAAGTGTCTAACCTACGAAAGAAAATCCAAGGATGGAAGTAGGGAAATCATGAATCCTTGGATGCTACCATGGGTCATTATTATGCACTTTTACATCATTGCCCGATCCATGGTTATTCACAGTGGGATCAACTATGCCATCTCATAGATTGACTTAGGCATGAAACAAGGAGAACCATTGGAACGTATGCCCAAGGGAGATTATGAGGTCTTAGGTCTCATCATGTTCATAGATTGCTAGAGTAGGTAGCCAAGGAAGAAGGGGAGCTACATAAGAGAAAAAGTGCAAAAGATTATAACCGAGATCCTTCCCTCTAAAAAATTGGAGTGAGATTTTTTGAGGAGAAGGAAGAGTTACCACTTGAAGAGATGATGAATAGGAAAACCTTGCTACTCCAAAAATTAACAATAGAGGTATTGGAAAAAATAGAAAAAATGTGGGACTCCCTGGATAGTGGGTTTAAAACTATTCTTAAAATCGTAGAGGAGTCTAGGGACTGAGGAAGTGACTATGAAAAAAAGAAAAAGAGAGAATTGACAATGCATGTAATAGAGGTAAGGGTAAAATGGCCATTACCGAAGAGGTTGTGGATTCAGATACAGACAATGATGGTGGATGTGAGATATGCCAATATGACCATCCTAAGAGATGTTGCCTAGTGATCTCACATCTACAAGAGTCTAGGGTGTATGCACTCAACCCATGACTTAACAAGTAGTAAGCACCTCAATGGTTACCTTATCCCCAAGGTAACCCAAGGTAGTTCCACCAACCTTCAATGTATTATCCAAGTAAAACTCCACCACAACCTATTAAGAAACACCAATAATGGCAATACCCATAGTCATGGGGGATGCCACCACCAAGGCAACAATACCCCTACCGACAACCAGATCCATATGGCTACTATGTGTAGCAGCCAATCTCTCCATGTGACTCTATTGGTCACGTGACATCACAACATCACTACCAAGCTCAGGAGTACTAGAGGACTCCTTCTTCTAGGGGAGACAACCCACAAACATACCATCCTCCAAATTCATTTGCAACTCTCACACTGATAGCTCCATTAGCGCCCACTCCAGCAATGTAAGGGGAACTCCCTACTCAACCGCAGCAATGCAATAGCATGAGGGCTATGAATCCTCAACCTATAGTTGGTTCTAAAAACCTTATGAAGAAAAGACCTTTCTTCAGAACCAATAGTCCAATGAAGCCCTCACAACCATAAGTAGTTGAACATATGAACACCTCCCTATCAAATAAGGCTTCAGAGTCCCCTTCAAACCAAACACCGAGTTCAACACATACGGTTATGTTAATACATGTTGTTACTGACTGGATTAAGGTGGGCCACCTTCCTAAAAAATTCTCTAATCTTGGAAGCCCCCTAATTTACCTCCAATTCACCAAGAATGAACCATGTAAAGATCTTCTGGACTCAAGTTCTAGAGTCAACTTAATATCATAAGAGATGTACAAACGCTAGAACCTGCTTCCATTAAGGAAGAGTAATATTCACCTAGAGCTAGCCAACTAGTCCATCACTGTGCCTTTGGGACTAGTGGAGGACATTGTTACCACTATGTGTGGGTGGTTGTATCCAGTTGATTTCCTAGTAATACAAGTGGACAATAGTAAAGGGAACTTCCCAATAATAATGGGAAGAGCATGGCTAAGTACTATAGATGCATGCCTAGGGATCCACAATCTTTCCCTAAAAATATCCAAGAAGAATAAATTTGGAAATATCAAGAAGAAGAAAGTTCCATGTATCACATGTAGTGACATAGGATGCAATTGCTTGTAGAGATCATAGGTTATGCAAAGTTTAGCATTGCCTACATGCAATCAATGTGCACAAGACATTAACATACAAAAGTGCCTATATGCAGTAGCCACACAATAAGAAGACACACAATGGTTGATGGTTGATCAAGAGAGCAACTCACTAACATGCATGGAACTAACTGAGGGAATAACTAGTGCTTATATTGAAAGCATAGATACACTAGAGTAAGTCTGTTGCCAACTTCCAAGCCTTAACCTTGAACACATCAACTGGGGGAAGTTGGAAATTCCTAAAAAATTTAAACAAGAGCCCATAGATTTGAAACCATTGCCCACTGGCCTGGAATATATGACCCTCATAAAATGAAAAATGGTGATCATCAATGCAATACCTATTCCCAAACAAAAAAAAAGACAACTGAAAGTGATAAACAAATAATCAAAAGCCTTTGGCTGGTCATACCCAAAATTAACTAAAATGGATCTTAGGATATACTAGCATAGGATTTACACTAATCCCTCCATGAAACCTCAAAAATAACCACAGAGGTGATTGTACCCAAAATTGAAGAAAATAGTAAAGGAAGAAATAGAATAGGTTCTTAAGGCTGGGTTCATATATCCCATTGCTGATAGCGAATGGTTTAGCCCTTTGGTGATCGTGCCTAAAAAGGGAGGTAAATGGAGGATGTGTATAGATTTTAGGCTATCGAACATGGAAACATTTAAGGATCACTTTCCATTTCTATTTGTTGACCAAGTCTTAGACACCATAACAGGGCATCACTATTTTAGTTTTCTGGATGGCTATAGTGGATACAACCAAATACGGATAGCCCTAGAAGATCAAGCCAAGACAACATTCACTAGTCCTTGGGGAATGTTTGCATATAAACAAATGCCATTTGGCTTGTGTAATGCCCTAGCAATGTTTCAAGACTTAGTTCTAAGCATATTCCAACAATAGATAGGAAATAGAGTGGAAGTTTTTATGGATGAATTCTCCACTTATGAAACAAGTTTTGACCAAGCCTTGGACCAATTAGAGGAAGTGCTAAAAAGATGCGTAGAAACCAACTTAAGGCTCAACTGGCAGAAAAGCCATTTAATGGTCCAAGAAGGTGTAGTACTTGGGGATAAGGTTTCACATTCAAAAATAGAGGTAGACCTAGATAAAGTTAGGGTCATCCAAGGAATCACTCATTAATCAAAAACTATTAAAGACATTTGGTCATTCCTTGGACACACTATCTATTATAGGAGATTCATTGAGAACTTTTCCAAGATTGTCAAACCATTGGTAGAGCTAACAAAGAAGGACGCACCATTCAAATGGACCAGGGAATGTGAACAAGCATTCCAAGCTCTGAAATAAAATCTTGTAGAAACTCCCATTCTGCAAACTCCTGAGTACTCCAAACCATTCCATATAATGACCGATGTGTCCAATTATGCCTTAGGAGTTGTGCTTACATAGTTAGATGACCAAAAATTCCTTATTACATTCACTGTGCAAGTAGGAGTATCGCCGATGCACAACTTAACTACAAAACTACAGAAAAAGAATTAATGGCTATAGTCTTTGCACTGGATAAGTTTAGACACTATGTGTTAGGTTACAAAGTATTCATCCGTATGGATCATAGTGCAATCTAGTTTCTCATGAACAAGCCAATGGTTAGCCATCATATTATACGATGGTTGGTAATCCTACAGGAGTTCAATCTAACGATGATTGATTGAAAGGGCACCGAGAACGTAGTTGAAAATTATTTATTTTGGTTGAATCGGGATAGTAAAGAGGATGAATATGTAATGTCTGATCATTTTCCCACTGAGGCCCTATTTGCCGGTGTAGTGAACAACCAACCCACGGAAGCAAACTAGTATAGTAGCATTCTCACCTATCTCCTTATCCAACAAACACCATAGAAGCTAGACTTTAGGAAGAAAAAAAAATTTCTTCATAGAGCCAAGTACTTCATGGAGATCAATAGACAACTTTACAAAGTGTGTCTTGATGGCTTGGTTTGATGGTGCATGCCTGAGGTGGATCAACTAAGAGTTCTCCAAGATGCTCGTGAGGGTCCTTGTGGGGATCACTATGTGAGGAGATGAATGGCTATTAAGATCTTGCTTGTAGGATATTACTGGAAAACATTATTTTGAGATGCCAATCAATTTTGTCCAATCTTGAGTGTTGCCAATGTGATGGAGGAATGATTACTAGAATGGAGGGTCAGCAACAATGGATTCAACCTTTAGAACCGTTCAACATTTGGGGAATAGACTTTATGGGGTCCATTACACCAATGTCCAATGGAAAAGCTTACATCATTGTTGTTATAGAATATCTAATGAAATGGGCTAAAGTAGCTGTTGTTACAAACTACACATCATCTATAGTTGCATGATTTTTGTAACAAAAAATCGTAAATAGGTTTGGTGTGCCATATGCACTTATCTCGGATAATGGAACACACTTCATAGGTGCAACTTTTCAGAAGTTAATGTAATGCTTAGGGGTCAAACATAAATTAACTACACCTTATCACCCCCAAGATAATGGACAAGCCAGGTTACTAATAGGGAGATCACTAAAATATTGACAAGGATAATTAGCAAGTATAGGTGATATTGGAGCACTAAACTGAATGATGCTCTTTGGGAATACCGCTCTACTTGGGAACTCCATATAGGCTACTCTCCTTATGAGTTAGTGTATGAAAAAATTCCAAAGCTTCTGATTCAAACTAAGGTTCGTACCCTATCCATGACTTATGACCTCCATCTCGACCTTGATCTAGCACAAAAACAAAGGTTGGAAACTTTAAACGTACTAGACGAAAATTGATTAGCTGCCTTGTCATCAAATGAGTTGCACAAGGCATATAACAAGAAACATCATGACTTAAAAATTTGAAAGGTTAAGTATCAACCAAGAGATAAGGTTCTCTACTAGAACCCCACACATGTGCCACAACGCACAAAATTTCAAACACTATGGGAAGGACCTTACATTATTCATACAACCTTTCCTTCTGGGGCCATGATCATATACAAATCTAAGAGCCCTAATAAGAGATTACTAGTGAATGTGCAACAGACCAAACCATTCCATGAACTCAGAATGACCAGTGCCCATAATACCTCTGAGAAGGGATGACCTCGCTCATTATTTTAGATCTCCCCCTTCTAACTTAGTCATGGGGGAGATGGCCACCTCTTCTGATCAACTGAGGCCCTCAGTTCCTTTTTATATTTTTGTTTTACACATTTTTCTTTTACAAATTTCTTTAACTATTCTTATTTTTTGTTTTGCAACATCATTTATACTCTTTCATTTCTTTGTGTATTTGTTTATTTTGTTTGGTTCGTCACCTAATAAGTGCTCTTGATGGTGGTATGAACTATATTCCATTGATTGCTAATGTTTGGTTTTTACCTTTGAGTTATAATGTCGATACTAAGGTATGGTTCTTTTGATATAACAGGCAATGAGTCCACATCATCAATGCATTCATAAATTTCTATGATCTCTCTTGGCTTGGAAATGTATAGTCCCTTTCTTAATAATAGAACTATCAATGAATTGGTGACTGGACATTTCTCGAACTACGGAAGGACTCATGGATTGAAAAGGGTGTGACTTTAAGTGGATTTGATGCATTTATGCTGGCCATTCTCTTGGGTGCTTGGATGTTTTCTCCTTGAGTTTTCCTTACCATTCTAACATTACTCCATTATCGAGAAGCTAAGCCAATAAACATAATAAGTCTTTGCATGGTGTGGTTTTCATGAAAAAAAAAAGAAAAAAAGAAAAAAAAACACACAACAGTGAGAATTCAAAGCACACCCCTTAGACAAAATAATCCTCTCGGCTACAAGCACTAGTTATGGAACTAAACAAACATGTTTCCTCTAACTAAGGCCCTCTCTCACTCCCTAATTTTTCCTTTTCTATTTCTTCGGAATGGTGATGACTCTTTGGTGAAAGCATTCTTGCTACTTCAGGTGGATGGATTGGCCAAGTGTATTAATGCNTGGTGAAAGCATTCTTGCTACTTCAGGTGGATGGATTGGCCAAGTGTATTAATGAAAATTCACTGAATGTGGATTATTTGAGGCTAGATTTAGAATGAGATCTACTAAGTCACATTAACCATAAATACACAAGGGGCTGTACACCACCTTGTTCTTGGGACTCCATTCCATTCTCTTCTTCTCATCATTCTTTCTCCATTTTCCACCTCATTGTCAGCTATATCGGTAGTATATATTTTAGTTGATACATTGTTTTCTTTTTGGTAATTTCTTATGGTTAAGACTTTAACTCTTGCTTCCAAATGACATTTCCAGAGTCTACGAACTCTTTGAATGTGGGATTGTTAGGGCATTAAGGGCATGAGCCTACTTTGGGAAGGACCCACTAGCATTTCTATTTGGTGTATTAGTTAACTTCTTTCCTTTAAACATTTCTACAATAACCATTTATTTTATTCATTTCCACCTTTGACATCCATTTTATTAGTGTTTCCATTGTTTCTTTTTCTCCATCTTTCTTATTCCTTATATTTTTTCATTCTTTCGCTACCAGAGGATCGCTCTTAGTCATGGGGGTGCTCATCTAATTTTTTCAATTTTCTCCTAACCCCTACACCTTACACCTTTTATAGTCACTAGTGTTATATCTCCAGAATCCATATTAGCCATATCACAACTCAACCAATAAACTATACATTGAAGTAAGGTATCAACTAAATTGTGATTTATTTACCCTTGCTAGTATCTAACTATGTTGTGTGTGTAGATGGCAATCATACGACAACAGACTGGAGCTAGAGGAAATAGTTAGGATGGACTGGTGCTAGAACATTCATGCAAAAGAACAAGATTGATGGCATGGTTATAGGTGGAAAACAGAAGGTGCAATTTTGGCATCAGTAGCAACACATCTTCTTATTTTCTTTCTTAGCTGCCAAATAAGGCTGGATGTCAAATGTGTATAGTGTTCACTATTGTGGTCATGAACACTAATTTTGCCATGTATTGTAATGATGATCCGTTCACATGTCATCCCATTCACCATTAGTGTCATTCAAGTTAATAATCCCATACCTTCCCAATATTTTGTAAGGAACTCAAGGATAAGTTTTCATTCAGTCATGGGGGTATGATGAGCCACGATATCACGTACATGATATTGCATACACGATATCGCGTCCCATCTTATTATCTATAAATAAGAGGTAGCTTCCCTTGTTTTAGGCAGTTAGACTTAGAACCTTAGCTAAACTCTTGCAGTTTTACCATTCCAGAGTTAGAATAAGTTCCATGTGCCCACAGTAGGAGTCTTAAAGTGAATAGATCTTTATTTGAGAAAATTGTACCTGAGCACACATTTTTGTACCTCAATAAAGATGAACTTTATGATAAACCTTGCAGCATACAAAATAAGCTAAATAGTAATTAATTATTGTTGAATGTTTAAATGATTTCTTAGTTAATTAATCTCTCTCAACCCTTGACTCTCCTAGTTAAGTGCACTTAGTACAACTTCTTCAAGCATGTGTGTAGTGCTTGGTAACCCAATAACGATTAGCATTTGGTAATCCCAATAGCATTACACTAGTTCATGATATGTACAACAAGTGGGAGTGGATACTGGTGTTAGGAACAATTAGAAATTAGTTAGTAAATAGTTAATGTAAGTTAGTCACTTAGTTCTCCTTACCTTCTCCAATTAGCATAAGACATTAAAAAGATAAAAGATATAAAAATCATATACCTCAAGCTTACTTAACCATACAACTGTGAGAATATAAGTAAGTTTGGGAAGACATCAATTGATTAACCTTAACTGTTCCATTAAGGTGCGTAAGCACTTTGTCCTTGGAGTTCGACCAGATTGCCCGTGAAACACTCGTATTTGTATCGTTGAGTGTAGGGGTACCTCGCCACTCATCACCTTCCCAATATTTTGTAAGGAACTTGAGGATGAGTTTTCATTTAGCCATGGGGGTATGATGAGCCACAATATTGCAGCCTGCCTCAATTTCTATAAATAAGAGGTGGATTTCCTTGTTCTAGGGTGTAAGACTTAGACCCATAGCTAAACTCTTGTAGTTTTACCATTCCAGAGTTAGAATAATTTCCATGTGCCCGTATTAGGAGTCTTAAAGTGAACGGATCTTTATTTGAGCAAATTGTACCTGAGCACACATTTGTGTATGAAAATAAAGATGAACTTTATGATAAACCTTGCAGCATATGGACTAAGCTAAATAGTAATTAATTATTGTTTAATGTTTAAATGCTTTCCTAGTTAATTAATCTCTCTCAACCCTTGACTCTCCTAGTTACGTGCACTCAGTACGACTACTTCAAGCATGTGTGCAGTGCTTGGTAACCCGGTAATGATTAGCGTTTGATAATCCCAATAGTGTTGCACTAGTTTAGGATGTGTGCAACAAGTGGGAATGGATACTGGTGTTAGGAGCAATTAGAACTTAGTTAGTAAATAGTTAATGTAAGTTAGTTACTTAGTTCTCCTTACCTTTATCGATTAGCATAAGACACTAAAAAGATAAAATATATAAAAATCATATACCTCAAGTTTACTTAACCATACAACCATGATAATACAAGTAAGTTTGGGAAGACAACGATTGATTAACCTTAAGTGTTCCATTAAGGTGAATAAGCACTTAGTCCTTGGAGTTCGACCGGATCATGTGTGAAACACTCATATTCATATGGTTAAGTGTAGGGGTACCTCGCCACTCATCACTAGTGGCTCTTCCTCCTCTTACTTGGTGTCCAAGGAGTAGGGAGATATTTATGGGTCTAAGATGGGAGATATCACTTAAGTTCTAGAGATTTTTTATTTAGTATGAATAGTTGGTGATTTGAAGATCTCACTTTCATTGGAAGTTACTAAGAGAATCTTCTTTTCTACTATCTTTTCCATCCCACCTACAACTTTTTTATCTTTTATGTTTACTTTACACTAATTATAATTTACTTTATTGATGTTACTATTCATTTATGATGAGACATGATATGTCGAGCAACTTTGTTGATGTATCCTTATCGATGAAGCCTTGTCCTTGCATCTTTGATGCTTGAGACATGTGTGGATGAAATGCATTGATGCAACCCAATTGACACATTCCCATCAACACATCTTGATTGATGCATCCCCATTGATGCAATAAATGCATTAACACATCCCTGTTGATTCAATGCTTGTATTTGCTTATAAATATATGAGAACCTACTACATATTTGACACCATTATAATCATTAGTGTAGCTAGACTCTTGCAATCTTCTCCTATAATCCTAGCAAATAGTTAGTAAGTGACCACAGTATGGATTTGAGTCAGTTGTACAATGTCTTATTTGAGTGGCATTATACCTAGATACATTCCATAAATAGTAATAAGATTGAGATTGATTCATATTCATTGCAACACTTTGACTTAGAATAGATTTACTTTTAATGCAATTTACTTTTGATGTACTTAGTTAATATTTACATTTTTATGCATCTTAATCAATTGTTGGAATGAGGGTAACTAGTTTTGAGCGTAAACACATATTCGCTTGGTAATCCTAGTAGCATTATTGCTTGGTTCAACTAGTAGCATAATACTTGGTAATCCCAGTAGTGGATGTGTGAGTTTAGGATGTGTACGGTAAGTTGGGAATTGATGCTCATTGTCTTTAGGCTAGATTAGAATTTATCTTCTTGTTTTTAATTAGATTAATTAATTAATTAATTTTTATATTATCATTAAATTAGTTTAAGGGCCACACAACTTTAATAATCATATGACTCATTCTGGAGTAAACCATACATGACAAAACTACCACTAGTTCAAGTGAGAAGATAGTGACCTGTGATTAATGCTTAACAATATAGATACCACACTAGTCCCATCCATGGAATTCAACTAGATAGCACATGAACACTTGTGATTCATATGGTTGGACATAGGGGGTACCCACTACTCAATCATTAGCACCATTTTTGAGGATGGTGCTAGTTATCTAGATTTGTTATATTATAAACAATCACTATAAAAGTATTAATGATTTATTTTTTTGAAAATATTAATAAGTGTGTGTGAAAAACCAAGTATAAACAATAGTCACTAAACCAAAATATACCCAATGCCTCAAAAATGAAAATACAAAACCCTTCAAAAGATGCATGAAAACATCCAACCCACTTGTTAGTTCTTGTTCTATGAAAATGATCCAAATAGAGAACTTAAAGAAGAACATCTTACACTTTGACTATACATCAAAAGAAGATGTTAAATAAGGAGATAAAAAAAAATAAAATAGAAAATAAACAAGGAAACATATATAGGCCCCTTAAAAAGAAAACATCTTCTAGTCCAGCTAAAGATATGTTTCAAATGATCAAAACATGATTATAATCAATGTTAAATGTGCTACCAAGACAAAAATTAAATCATTAAAGATGATAAATGGAAAAATTATGGTGTATAACCAAGGTAATATGTGGTTCATTTTTGAATTCTTTCCCATTAGCTTAGTCATAGGGGAGATGCCCCATCTTAAATCAAGAACTAATAAATGCATTTTCACTTTTTTGTTTTACAATTTTTGATTATTTTTCTATTTCTTTAAAAAAAATTTAAATCATTAATATGTGGGGGGGGTGTAGAGGGGGGAAGGAAAGGGGGTGGTTAAGGATGTGCTTTTTGAAATTTTTCTAACACCCCATTTTCAAACATTATGGTAACTAGTAGTAAAAATAGTCAAAATAACTTGAACCACTTGATGATTTTAGTTATCCTAGATCCTTGGGAAACATTATTATGGAATCATCTTTAGCTTACATGCTAAAACGTTTTTGAATTTTGAGCTAAGCAAGGATTCAAGAAGGGTTAATCATTAATGAAAAATTACCAATACTAATGTTGATTATTTGGTAATTTTAGATCATTCCAAATGGATTCCTTAAGGTTGAAGGTCTTCTAAAAGCAAAGGAAATGAGGCTAGGAGAAGAACAACAAAGGCTATGCCCATGGACAAATAGAATCACATACAAGGATTAAAGCTCAAACGTCATATGTTTGTTGGATCCATTGGATGATGAGAAGAAATTTTAGTATATTATTCAAAAATGTTTTGCATAAAAAGAGAAGCATCAACATAATAATCAAGGTTGGAAAGACTGCCACCACTAGGGAAAACAAGAAGATTCATCTTTGATGGATTTTTTGAAGACCTTTGCAATATTGTAAACTTTAACTTTTGTCTAGTCTTTTTGTCATTTTTTAATACATTGACTCAAATAAAATTTTGTAATATGACACTCCAATTTTGTAATTGTATCCAATCTAGTCTTGATCACACCAAAATTTCTATAATGAAAATTTTTCCATTTATATATATAACTTGAGGACAAGTTTTTAGTTAGTTGTGGTGGTATGATGAGATGTGATATGTCAAGAAACTTCATTAATGCATCTATGTCAATGAAGCCTCATCTATGCATCCTCATCAATGCATATTAAATGCATCAACACATATGTGTGGATGAAAATGCATTGTTGCATTTACAAGCAACACATCTTAGATGTGTTGATGCATCCCTATTGATGCAACTAAATGCATTAATGCATTCACATCGACATAATGACTATATTTTAGTATAATTTATTTATTAAGCATTCCAAGTACATCCAAGATACATTACATATTCAAATTACTACTTGGCTAAGATACATACTATTACATTCATATTATTGGTTGATGTGAAAGTAAGGTGTTATAGTTCTCTACCACTTATGATGATTTCCTCCTAGGAATTCTTTATTTACAATATAAAAACTAACTTATTTAAAGAGATAGGAGTAGAACCTTCTCATTTAATTTTCTAGCTCCCATGTTACTTCTTTAAATCTATGGTGATATCACTTAATATTATCTTAAGGGATTTTCTTGGTCCAAAGTTGAAGGATTCGATCATCTAATTTCTCCTTTAATTCCTTTGTAATTGAAAAATTGGGTTGCACTTGTATATTTTTCCAACTTATCACATGAGATGGACCAAAAATATATTGTTGTAACATATTCACATAAAATACATCATGCATGTGTGCCAAGTAAGGAGGTAATGCTAGCCTATATGCCATGAGTTCTAATTTGTCTAATATTTCAAATGGTCCAATGTACCTTAATGCTACTTTAGATCCTTTTACACCTCTAATAACTAGCTTCATAGAATGACTTTAAAAAATACATGATATTCATTATAATATTCTAATGGTCTACATATCTTATCTCTATAATGTTTTCACCAATATGAGGTTTCATTCATCCTTTACCTAATTACATTCATCTTGTTCTCTAGTTCTTGCATCATTTCTGGTCCTATAATCATTCTATCTTTAGGTTTAATCCAAGAAGTATGAGACCTATACTTTCTTCAATGTAAAGCTTCAAATGGAGCCATCCCAATGAAAATTCCAATAATGGTATGTAACTTTTCCAACTTTGTGGATCATCAAAATCACATGCTCTCAAAATATTTTCAAGCATTTGCTTTACTCTATTAGCTTAACCATCAATTTGAGGATGAAAGGAAATGATCATATTAAGCTTTGTTCATAGTGTTTCTTGTAATCCTTGCCAGAATGTAGAACTAAAGAGATAGCCTCTATTTAATATGATAACCTTGGGAATTTCATGCAATCTAAAAATTTATTCCAAATAGATTCTAGCAATCTTCTTAGCACCATAAGTTGACTTAACTAGAAGAAATTTAGTTGACTTAATTTCTTTGTCCATAACAACCATAATAGAATCATTTCCTTTTTGAATCTTAAGAAGTTTCAAAACAAATTCCTATTAATCACATCCCATTTTTATTTTGTAATGTCATTAGGATAGAGAAGATCTACTAGATTCTTGTGCTCTACTTTTACTTGTTGGTGTTCACACATTTTGGCCATTTCATGGAACAAGTTGGCATGATAAAATCTGCAAGAAAAAAAAATCTCTTTACAAACTTCTTAAGAGAAATAACACAATGAAGAGTTTTCTAGCAAGTCCAAAAATCTTTGATGACATTTATTTCTTTAAATATGGATAGTTTATGACTCAGGATTTTAGAACACAATAATGTTATATGATACTATGAAAAAGACATTTGAAGAATTCAAATTTCAAAGAATAAAAGGGTAAGAGAGTTTCAAAATCTCGTATGATTTCGTTCTGGGGAGAAATGATGGCCTTGTGTGTAAATGCATTGTTCGGAACAAGAGCTATGCAATGTACTTGTGCATTGTTGACTTTCTGGTCACCGTTGGTATTACAATTGGAATGAGGATTAACGACAATAAGAGGGTGCAATGCTCTCTTTTAAAATTGTTAAAAAGTGAGGCTGATGTATCCTTCCAAACACTTTCATGTACAAGTGACAACTAATGGATTACCATAGTTCCATTCAAAAGATAGATTGGTGCATTGAATACGACCAGCCAGTTTATATCTATATGGACGAAATAGAAAAAGATCTTCTCCATTCTCCCAGCTAACATACCAAATCAATGGTGGAAATTTTCATTCTTTGGCCAAGGCCGTGTCTCTACAACTTGATGTCTCTGCTTCAGAAAATGAGATCAATCCCACGATTGAAAAAGCTTTTCAATGATTCGGCAGTATACATGTTCTCATTAACAATGCTGGAAACATGGAATCTACCACAACTTACAATGCCTCTGCATGGCTACGATCAAGTGTAGGATCAAGACTAACAAATACTATTAACTGTGTCTAATGATGAGATGTTCTATGATTGTTTCACGTTTGGAAACAGAAAAATTACACGGCTCAAAGGGCACCCTAGTGTTTATAGTCGCATCTCCACCTTTGAAATTCTGAGCATGCACCTGTGGAAGCTTATAACCCATTTGCTCAGGTTTCCACTGAATTACGAGTTGCACTAACTGTAGATTCAGTGCCCTCTTAGAATGATAAACATTGAATCTAGAATTGATTGTGAAGAATATTTTGCAACCAAATGCAAAGATGAGGCTAGAATCATGTCTTGTATTGTTTATGGAAGGAATTATTCACAGCCATCAAATCGTCCATCTCTGGGATTCCTCGTACTAGCGCAAGATGCTATCCTCCTACTGTAGATAACTTTCGATGCTCTCAGAATATCTGCATATTGTTGCCAGGGAGCAAGCCACCAATGTTGGAGATTTTATAGGAATTAAGCCAAGGTCATCGCCCTGCTCCAATGTGTTTCTCGCTACTGAGGATTTCTGGAAAGCTGTTTCTGAGCATTGATAAATATTTCATGCAAGAATTTACTTTGTTCAAAAAAATGTACATTGTTAAGATATTTGGGTAACGTCCTATATAAAGGGGACATTTGGCTATTATCTCTTTTATTCCTATGGAAGTTGTAACTTCCTATGATAGTTACAACTATATATTTGTAACTAATTTTAATTTTGATTATCATGAAGACACTTGGCAATTAAAAAGACCACTTGTTAACTATAGATTTTTGTCTCCATGGTGACCACTTGGCGACTGAAGGGCCACTTGTCAATTAAATGGGACACTTGTCAGCTGCAGCTTTTTCATCTCTATGGTGGTTACAACCACCGAATATTTTTTGTAACTTGCCTAACTTGTTGGGCAAGTTACTTGGGAGAGAAGTTAGGTAAGATATTTTTGAATATGTAACTACCTTTTGAACCCTATAAAAAGGCTTCAGGGGTAAGAGGAAAAAAGGATCGTCACACACTTGAGCTCTCACTTGAACACACTTGGGGAATACTTGGGCTCTCACATATCACACTTGGGGTCTTGGAAGATTTGTAAAGAAGATTGCTTGTAAGATGGCTTGCTAAAGAAAAGATTTCAACCTATTTGTCATAGTCCTGTGAGTTATGTTTTTTATTTTTTATTTTGTTGAAATTGTTTAGCTAGTGGTTTAGATAGTATCATCCTTGGTAAGTAATTTTGGGATTTTCAGATTGCTCTTATTGTTCTTGTTGCCCAATAGAAATTTTCTATTAAAATTTTTCCATAGAAACGCTTGTGTTTGAAAGCCTTAAGAGCATTTTAGTAGTGAATTTGGTTATTATGCAACGTATAAGAACTTCTATACAGATCGTTGTAAGAGAGCCTCTACTTGTAGTCATGCCGTTGAACGATTCAGTAGTCAAGAGGGTTTAGAAAATCTTTGGTATTTTGATGGGACCATAATAGCTTCTTTTTATATTTAAAGTGAATCTCCGTGGTATTTCAATTAGAAATTGTCAAGTCTTTTGAAGGTTCTGTTGAATGCAATTGTTGAGATCCATTATCTAGCCAAAATGGAGTCTCGTACGTGGTAGATTACGCAGCAATTTTTTGGTAGCATAATAGGATTGTCTTAAAAAAATTGCTTATTTGAGCCTTGGAAGTTTGAACAATTCATAGATATTGAATTTGGGATAGCTTTATTACGAAGTGTTTACTTGTATCATTTTACCTTGTTTAAATATTTGAGGTCTTAACACAAATCTGCTTTCTTTTCTGTCTATTCCCATTGAATCTTTCTCTATTTCTAGTTTTCTTGTGGAACTATCTCTTTCTCTAGGGAAAATTAGAAGTAGATTCGCAGAGTTGTGCTCAAATGTTTTTGCAAAATTTTATTTGTTACAAGTAGGTATTATAAGGACTGCATAGACTAAGTAATTAAACAAAATAGGAACTCTCAACAACTCACAGTACTTGGCAAAGTTGGCTAAATCTCTTTAAAATAAGTCATTTGTAGTTTACACACAACACAATCGTTTCATATTTCACAACCGCACACTACAATAGCACACACACATACTTACATTAACTACTGAGTTTATTTGGAGGTATCTGGGCCTTGGTGTTGCCAGAGACTAGCAAGCACCTAAACCCTATTTAAGGACACTCGTTGGCAGTCGTGTCCCAAACGGTCGCCAATAGTTCTTTTGGCGCTAGAAGGAGGGTTGAAAGTTTAGCCTCTAAGTTCATAAGCTTTATAATTTTAGCACATCAACTATTCTTTGTTACTATAAAGGCTTAAGAAATTAGATACTATTTTCAGTTCATGAGCAAGAAGATTGATAGTTTGGAAAATTTAACAGTTTCAAAAGATATTCTAGATTCTAAAACTGATTCTTCATCAAAAGAAGAACAAAAGAAAGTTTTTGAATTGGGAACAAGTAGTGGAGTGAAAACTAGAAGATCAAGAAGATCACCCATTATATCTAGTTTATTGATTCATAAGAGAAGATCTAGAAAGTCTAAGAATTCAACTATCCAAAGGAATAGGATAGCAAATCCTTGGCAAAGAGTTACACCATTAGGATTTCAAAATTACAATGATATTTCTAAGGTAGCTTAAAAATATTTTCCTGAGCCTTTAATTCCTAGAAAAGCTTATTTAGCTAAAGAATATATTCACATGTTTGAGTTAGCTTTAGCTCATGCAAATATTCAACATCAAGATCAAGCTTGTAGGTTATTTATATCAAATCTAAAGGATATGGCTCAAATTTGGTATTCAAACTTACCAAATAATAGTATTACAAGTTGGGATGACATGAAGAATCTATTCTTGGCCCAGTTTGGTAATCAATTAGATCAACAACAACTATACTGTGGGTTGATACAAGCTAAGCAAGGAGTTAAAGAGTCAATTAGAGATTTCAACATCAAGTTTCAACGAATTTGTGGACTCTTTCAAAGACAATATAGGCCATCAGAAGAAATGCTTAAAGAAACTTATCTTAAGGCTGTCAACCCCAACATTTCAATTTGGTTAAGGAGAACTCCAAACTTAACTACACTAAATGACTACTTTAGTGAAGCTATACAGTTAGAAAAATAGTTGAACTTGAATCCTGAAGAAAATATTGCAATTCAAAAAAGAGAAGAAAGAGTTATGATTCCTATGCAAGATTTTGCTCAATTTAAAGCTTTACCAGGTCCATCTCATGTTAAGATAGAGCAAGAACATGAAAGAGTAGGATCTGAAAAAGGACAATTAATGAGAGATATGTCTAACAAAATAGTGAAGCTTGAAAAAGCCTTGGCAAGAGTTAATATCAAGAAAGAAAGGAAAAATAGAAAGAATAAACATCAAGAAACTAAGTTAGCGGAAGATGAAGATGAAAGTGATCTTATTATGTCCAAATTTCTTCATATTGAATCTGGTAATGAGTTATCTAGTGTTCATTATGTAAGTAAATCTTCTAGCAATGGATCAAGCGATACTTCTTCTCTATCAAGTTCTGAAGAAGATATGTATTTAGATGAAGAATGCAATAACAATGAGGAAAATGGATATAGTCCCTGATCCAAAGAAAGATTAACTACTTCTAGACCCCCAAATGTTATTACTGATCCATCTTCTAAGAGAAAAGCTTTTGAGCCAAATAGAAGAGATAAGGATAAAGGTAAAGATAATCAAGTAGAACAAAGCACTCCAAATCAATTTTTTAATACATGGATAAAGAGACCATGATTTATTGGTGATGGAGAGTATGATTTAAATGAAGACCTTAAACATGTCAAGTTCAATATTAGCTTTTATTAGTTGCTTCAAATAGGAGATCAACAAAGAAAGGCTTTAGAGTTCATTAAAGGTAAAAGGAGAGTTAGAGAATTAGAGTTAAGTTATGTGTCTAATAATGATGATAAATTAAGACCTCGTATGATAAGGAAGCTCCTCCTTTTCTTTTGACAATGAAATTAAAACATAAATATTTACACAATTGTTTGGTTGATTCTGGAGCTACATCTACTATAATGCCATTGTCTATATGTAAGAAACTTGTTTTGATTCTTGAAAAATCAAATAAAAAGATTGTTCAAGTGGATAAAAGTAGAGTGAAGATTGTTGGTCAATTACCAAATGTTCTATTGGAAATTACTTCCGAACCCTGCGTCAGAAGTAGAGTAACTATTCAAGTGACAGATATACTAGATTCACATAGTCTCTTATTGAGTAGAAGTTGGGGCAAGAATTTCTCAGGTTACATATCAACAGATTATTCTCACATGTGGCTACCTTGGAAAGGAGAACCAAATCAAATATACATCTATATTAAATCTTTCATGATTGATAACATTACTTCAAATGGAAAAAGTAAGATGGTTGAAAATGGAGGTGTTGAAAACAAAATTTGTACACTCCAAGAAAATTATAGTTTTGAGAAAGAAGATGAGAGGATTGCTAAAGAAAAAGCTCTAGAAGATCAAGTTAAAAATTCTAACAAGCCAAAAAATAATTGAGAGATTGCTTATGAGAGGGTTAGAGATATCAGGATTCCTACCAGAGTAATCCTCCCCATTCTCTTCTCATCTCAAGAATAGTCCATGAACAAAGGACTTAATAATGTACAGTTTGTTTGTTTTCCTAGGAATGAGGATTTTATACCATCAAACCTTATGTTTGATGGGAATTTTTCTCCAAAAAGATTTATCCTTTCAGTTGTAAAAAGTTCAATAAAAGTTTCAGTACAGTTAAGTTTTAAAGGGCTTGCATAATTTTTTAAGCTTTTAAAGGGGGCAGAAATGTTGGCACATTTTGGCCATTTCATAGAACAGGTTGGCATGATAAAATCTGCAAGAAAAAAAATCTCTTTACAAACTTCTTAAGAGAAATAACACAATGAAGAGTTTTCTAGCAAGTCCAAAAATCTTTGATGACATTTATTTCTTTAAATATGGATAGTTTATAACTTAGATTTTTAGAGCATAATAATGTTATATGATACTATGAAAAAGACATTTGAAGAATTCAAATTTCAAAGAATAAAAGGGTAAGAGAGTTTGAAAATCTCATATGATTTTGTTTTGGGGAGAAATGATGGCCTTGTGTGTAATTGCATTGTTTGGAACAAGAGCTATGCGATGTACTTATGCATTGCTGACTTTCTAGTCACCATTGGTATTACAATTGGAATGAGGGTTAATGGCAATAAGAGGGTGCAATGCTCTCTTTTAGAATTGTTAAAAAGTGAAGCCAATGTATCCTTCCAAACGCTTTCATGTACAAGTGACAACCAATGGATTACCATAGTGCCCCTCAAAAGATAGATTGGTGCATTGAATACGACCAGCTAGTTTATATCTATATGGACGAAATAGAAAAACATCTTCTCCATTCTCCTAGATGACATACCAAATCAATGGTGGAAATTTTCATTCTTCAACCAAGGCCGTGTCTTTGCAACTTGATGTATCTGCTTTGGAAAATGAGATTAGTCCCATGATTGAAAAAGCTTTTCAATGCTTCGGTAGTATACATGTTCTCATTATCAATGCTGGAAACACAGAATCTACCATAGGTTACAGTGCCCCTACACAGCTACAATCAAGTGCAGGATCAGGACTAACAAATACTATTAACCATGTTTGATGATGAAATGTTTTATGATTGTTTCACATTTGGCAACAAAAAAATTGCACAGCTCAAAGGGCACCTTGGTGTTCACAGTTGCATCTTTACCTTTGAAATTTTGAGCATGCACCTATGGAAGCTTAGAACCCATTTGCTCAGGTTTCCACCAAATTACGAGTTGCACTAACTGTAGATTCGGTGCCCTCTTAGAATGATAAACACTTAACCTAGAATTGATTGTGAAGAATATTTTGCAACCAAATGCAGAGACGAGGCTGGAATCATGTATTGTATTGTTTACGGAAGGAATTATTCACAACCATCAAATCATCCGTCTCTAGGATTCCTCGTACTAGTGCAAGCTGCTATCCTCCTATCGTAGATAACTTTCGATGGTCTCAGAAACTCTGCATATTGTTGTTAGGAAGCAAGCCACCAATGTTGGAGATTTTACAGGAATTAAGCGAAGGTCATCGCCCTGCTCCAATGTGTTTCTCGCTACTGAGGATTTTTGGAAAGCTGTTGCTGAGCATTGATAAATATTTCATGCAAGAATTTACTTTGTTCAAAAAAATGTACATTGTTAAGATATTTGTGTAACGTCCTATATAAAGGGGACATTTGGCTATTATCCCTTTTATTCCTATGGAAGTTGTAACTTCCTATGATAGTCACAACTATGATATTTGTAACTAATTTTAATTTTGATTATCATGAAGACACTTGGCAATTAAAAAGGCCACTTGTCTACTATAGCTTTTTGTCTCCATGGTGACCACTTGGTGACTGAAGGGCCACTTGTCAATTAAATGGGACACTTGTCAGCTGTAGCTTTTTTATCTCTATGGTGGTTACAACCACCCAATATTTTTTGTGACTTACCTAACTTGTTGGGCAAGTTACTTGGGAGAGAAGTTAGGTAAGATATTTTTGAATATGTAACTACCTTTTGAATCCTATGAAAAGGCTTCAGGGGTAAGAGGAAAAAAGGATCATCACAAACTTGAGCTCTCACTTGAACACACTTTGGGAATACTTGGGCTCTCACATATCACACTTGGGGTCTTGGAAGATTTGTAAAGAAGATTTCTTGTAAGATGGCTTGCTAAAGAAAAGATTTCAGCCTCTTTGTCATAGTCCTGTGAGTTATGTTTTTTATTTTTTATTTTGTTGAAATTGTTTAGCTATTGGTTTAGATAGTATCATCTATGTCAAGTAATTTTGGGATTTTTAGATTGCTCTTATTGTTCTTGTTACCTTATAGAAATTTTCTATTAAAATTTTTCCATAGAAGTGCTTATGTTTGAAAGCCTTAAGAGCATTTTAGTAGTGAATTTGGTTATTGTGTAATGTATAAGAACTGCTATTCAGATCGTTGTAAGAGAGCCTCTGCTTGTAGTCATGTCGTTGAACAATTCAATAGTCAAGAGGGTTCAAAAAATCTTTGGTATTTTGATGGGACCAAAATAGCTTCTTTTTATCTTTATAGTGAATCTCTGTGGTACTTCAATCAGAAATTGTCAAGTCTTTTGAAGGTTCTATTGAATGCAATTGTTGACATCCATTATCTAGCCAAAATGGAGTCTCATACGTGGTAGATTATGCAACAATTTTTTGGTAGCATAATAGAATTATCTTGAAGAAATTGCTTATTTAAGCCTTGGAAGTTTGAACAATTCATAGATATTGAATTTGGAATAGCTTTATTGTGAAGTGTTCACTCGTATCATTTTACCTTGTTTAAATATTTGAGATCTTAACACAAATATGCTTTCTTTTCTGTCTATTTCCATTAAATCTTGCTCTATTTCTAGTTTTCTTGTGGAACTATCTCTTTCTCTAGGGAAAATTAGAAGTAGGTTCACAAATTTGTGCTCAAATGTTTTTGCAAAATTTTATTTGTTACAAGTAGGTATTATAAGGACCACATAGACTAAGTAATTGAACAAAATAGGAACTCTCAACAACTCACAGTACTTGGTAAAGTTGGCTGAATTTCTTTAAAATAAGTCATTTGTAGTTTACACACAACGCAATTGTTTCATATTTCACAACTACACACCACAATAGCACACACACATACTCACATTAACTACTGAGTTTATTTGGAGGTATCTGGGCCTTGGTGTTGTCAGAGACTAGCAAGCACTTAAATGCTGTTCGAGGACACTCGTTGGCGGTCGCGTCCCAAATGGTCACCAACAGTTGGAAAGTTAAGCATATTGACACATATGTTGCTATATCTTATTTCTTTCTTGGACACCAAACATTACTTTTCATTTCTTGATAAATCTTGTTTTCACCTAGATTTCTAGGAATAGGAGGATGATCAAATTTATACATTAGTTTTTTCCTTATATCAACAACTTTATGAACAAACTACCTATCCTTAAATTAAATTATGTTTTCCTTTTTTATGGAATAATGAACTATATCTTTAGATTGTAATATTTATTCTTTTAATTCTTGACAAGTTTCATGCTTTTCTTGAGCTTCTTGAATAATCCTCTTGAGTTGATTTTAAATGTCTATAACTACCTTAAGATACCCTCTTCTATTAAGAGCAATCTTATTCCCTTTTTCCTCATGATATTGGATCTTAAAGTCAAAATTACAAAGGAACTTCATCCATCTTCATTGCTTGAGATTTAGATTGGATTACCTTAAAATATATCTCAAAAATTGATGATTAGTTCATACCTAAAAGTTGACATCATATAAATAGTATATTCATAATCTTAAAGCAAAAACATCTACTACAAGCTCTAAATCCTAAATAGGATAGTTCCTCTCATGCATCTTTAGTCAATGAGATTCATATGCTATCATCTTTCTTTCTTGTTCTAATAAACATTCCAATGCTTCTTCAAAAGCATCAATGTAGGCAATATAATGCCTTTTTTTTCATCTGGCATTACTAATATTGGAACATTAGCTAATAATTTCATTTACTTATTAAATGAGCCTTCACATTTCTATGTCCAATCATCAGATTTTTATTTTCTTAGTAATTTAGTTAATGGTCCTAAAAATTTTGCAAAATTGAAAATGAAGTGTCTATAGTATCCTAAAAGACCCAAAAAGCTATGTAACTCTGCCACACTAGTTGCTCTTAGCCATTGGATAAATGCTTTTATGGATCTACTGGGAACTCCATACATTGAGATTATATGCCTTGAAAATTAAATACTTTCCTTCTAAAAGGAGCACTTACTTTCACTTGCATATAATTTTTGTTTTCCTTATATTTGAAATACTATTCTAAGATGTTTTCATTATCCTCATAACTCTTAGAATATATAAGTATGCCATCAATAAAGACTATCACAAACTAATACAAATATGATTAGAAAATATGATTCATAAGATTCATAAAAACAATAGGATCATTCATTAACCTAAAAGTCATAACTCTAAACTCATAATTTCTATTTTTGTATGAAAAGTAGTCTTATGGATATCTATTATCTTACTTCTAACTTGATGATACCTAGATTTTAAATCTATTTTAGAAAACACCTTGGCTTCCTTTAGTTAATCAAAGAGATCATCAATCCTTGGTCATGGATATTTATTCTTAATAGAACTTTATTTAGTTGTCAATAATCTATGCATAGCCTTAATGTGTCATCCTTTTTCTTCTCAACTAGAATTTGTGCATCCCATGGTGATATAGTTGGATAAATAAATCATTTTTCTATAAGCTTCTTAAGTTGGATCTTTAATTCTTTCATTTCTTCTAGTACCATTCTACAAGGAGCTCCTAAAATAGGACTAGTTTCTAGTAGTAATTCTATTGTGAATTCTACTTCTCTATGAGGTGGAATTCCTTGGAGTTTTGTTGCAAAAAAATCTTAGTATTTAGTTAACACTAGAGAATTTCTTACCTTGGGTTCCTTTTCTTTGACATTTGCTACACTTAATTGTAATAAGAAAATTTGGGTTCCCCTTCTAAACTCATGCTTAATGTTTTTTTATCTTTGATTAGATTCCCTTCTAGTGATTTTATTTGTTTCTTTAGGCTCAATCTTTGACCTTCTACTTTCACTATTATGGTTCTTTCTCTACAATTTATTATAGCTCAATGCTCATATAGCCAATTCAGTCCAACAAGTACATCATAATCTCATAAATTAATAACTAAGGAATAAATAATGAAGTCTTCTCCACTTAATCTTAATCTACAATCTAAAACTTGTTGGCTTACTATAGTTGTGGATCCATTAACAAGTTTAATGATTCCCTCAATTAGCATACACTTTACTTTCTTAAATTCTACTATTCTAGGAGAAATAAAACAATGAGGGGCTCCACAATTAAACAACACATCTACTTCCTTAGAATTAATAAGTCCTTTACCTTCTATTATAGAGCTTTGATGAGAAACCTCTTGATTCTCTACCACTACTCAAAGCTTTCTTGCTTGAGATGGTATAGACTATTCTATAGGTGATGATGAACTCTTTCCATTTTTGACAATCCTGAATCAAATGGGGGCCTTGATATTTGAAATATCTTTTCTCCTTTGATAGTGCTTAACTATTACTAGCTTATAAGCCTTGCTCATTGTTAGCTCTTTTTGTATTATAGCTTTGAGTAGGAGTAGACCAAATTCTCTTCTATCCTTGCCACTTATGTTTGGGGTTTACTTCATCATTGTGATTGTTTATAGGAATCCATCTTCTTTCTTGACTAAAAACATAAGATCTAAAATGATTCTTTTTCTTAGCTTCATGAAATTTATGCCAATTATCTTTGTTATTTCCATTACCTTAGCTAATGTTTTTGGTATTGTGCTGACCACCTTCTCAAGTAATCTAGGATGACTAGAATCTATAAAATATTGTGTTTTCTTCATCAAATTTTTATGAGAAATGCTATAAGCTTTGCCTCATGTTCAGACATAGTGGTATAAATCCTTGTTTTAGTTCATTAGACTCCCTTTCCTTTTCTTGAATATAAAACCTACTAATATATTTTTTCCTTAAAAGTGTAGATAAAATTATCCCTTAGAGGCTCATCTTCATAGTTTCATTTTTCCATTTCAATCTTCCACAATAGATTTGCCTCTCCTTGAGGCATATAAATGGATAATGAAGATTTTTCATTATAATTATATTCAAGGGTAGCTAAAGCCTTCTCAATATCATTTATCCATGATTTTGCATTTGTGAGATTTGCACTTCCTTCAAACCTTAATGGTTGTAGCTTTAAGAAGATTTAGATGAAAATTCTTATTCCTCCTCAAGATTCTAGAGGATGTTACTTTCAAGGCTCTTGTGATTGTTGTAAAAATTGAGATATTAATTAGATAATAATATTTAATAATGTTGGGTCTATATTATTTCAGAATGGTGGTTAATTATTGGTTGATAACCCTATTGGTGCTCGAACCCCTTCTACTCATCATCTTACTTCAGTGGACATTGTATTCTTATTTTGTTGCTTAGCATTTTCATTTTTGGGTTTACTACCTCTTGTTGACATCTTCTATTAATCTAGAAAAATATTTTAGAGACTCTTAGAACCATGCTCTAATACCAGTATGTAATAACGTAACTCAGCCTAACTCCCATTTTACCCAATTCATGTCCTTGATAATGTATTTGTGAAAGTAAACAAGATATTTTAACATATAGAATAAGATTTGAAAAACTAAAATTGAAGCTAAAAGCTAAATGCATTGGTAAATTCTTCTAAATTATTAGGAATAACTTATTTAATTAGCTTTTAAATCATGAATCCTTTTCACAAGAAGAATCAAACAGGATCATATAACACCAATATTAGGTTTTAAATGTTATATACAAAATTATTCTTAATTTATAAATTAGTATACAACATAAAATTTTCATGCACACACTAAAACACCTCAAGAAAAATTCATGTTGCAAATAGATAAGCATAGTAGCTATATTTTAATTGTAGTTTTGATTAGATTTAAGAGCAAGAATAACTACCTTCTTTTCCCATTAAAGATGCTACCTTGTGGCCTTGTTTTGGCAAACATTATGATCATTTTCTAACATATAAAATGAAGTTCATGGCCAACATTATCAAAAAAGCTATGAATTTAATTATGCTAGTGTACTTGAGCTCAAATGTCAAAAATGCTATCAAATATGGTACAAAAAGTTGAAAATGCTAGTGGCCCATACATTGCAATTTTGGACTCTTGAAATTATCAAATATGTTGTATAACTACCTAGGATACTTGGCAGAACCTTATCAATAGAGTAACATCAAATGGTGGCCTATAAAAACAAGGATCAAGATCATTTTAGGGGAATTTTGGATCATTTTAATACTTCTCGAAATGAGAGACTATTGGAGCGTATTTGAAAGTCTAGGAACATTCTTCATTCCAATGCTAATTATCATGAGCACTGAGAACCTATTGCAATGACATCCATAAGTAGACTGAGTTAATTAAACACATTTAGAAGGACTGTTGGATACACACCTTATGCCCACAAGCTAGAGTTTTATCACCATTCTTTATGAAGACTTCCAAAACATTTAGAGTTCCACAATTTGTATTCTCTTACCATTGTACTTTGTAGTTAGTACAAAGTTTATAGTTTATTTTTGGCCACATTTTCTATTGTACTAGGCTTAATAATCCAATGTTGGATATGCATTCACATGTTTTCATTCATTTTCATACATTCCTTTTGGTGATAGATTTTTAAAGTCCTTAGGTGATTGAAAATATTATCTAAGGTGCCCCAAATCCTTTTGAGGCCTGATGAGTGATGAGGTACCCCTATGCCCAACCATATGAATATGAGCGTTTATGCATGATCCAGTTGAACTCCAAGGATTAAGTTCTTATGTGCTTACATAGAACAAGGATGGGTCATGCAATCATTGTCTTCCCAAGCTTACTTGTAAGGCACAATTGTATGGTTAAGTAATCTTGAGGTATATGATTTTTATGCTCTTTTATGTTTTATGTTCCTAGTGCTTAAAGTGGAGGAAAAAAATAATCTAATAACTAACTTGATTTAACTAGTTAACTATTCTCTAAATAGTCCTAACACTAGCATCCATGCCCACTTACTGGACACATCCTAAACTAGTGTAACACTACTGGGATTACCAAATGCTAGTTGTTACTGGGTTACAAAGTGTACATGTATGCTCTAAGTGGTCATACTGAGTGTGCTAATTCATGGGTAATTAACAATTAAATAAAAATAACATTAAAAATAACATTAATTAACTAATAAGAGTAGCAAATAATAGTAAATAACATTTAAATAAAATAATTAAGCTATTCTGAATATTGCAAGGTTTATCACAAAGTTCATCTTTATTTTCGGACACAAGGTGTGCTTAGGTATACAATGCTTGAATAAAGATTCATTCACTTGATGACTTCTACTATAGACACTCAGAAATAATTCTAACTTTGAAAAGGGAATATTGCAAGGGTTTGGCTAAGGGACTAATAAAACTAACTATGAAACCAAGTGCCCCTATCTCTTATTTATAGGAGATGAGACAAGTTTTGATATCATATGTCTAATATTGCTTTGGTGACTTCAATATCGCGTATTTGATATCGAAGGCCCGATAACGTGGGTTCAATATCGCGGGTCTAATATCGTTACTCATCATACCACCACAACTGAACTAAAACTCATCCTCAAGTTCCTTACAAAATACTGGGACTGTATGGGATTATTGACTAAATAACAACTAATAGTGACATGAAATGATAGACTCAAAGTGCCTGATGAACGAATTGACAAACATATTACAACCTTGGTGTTCATAACCATTTTGGTGAACACTGTACATCGCTACCATTGTCAAAAACATTCACACTATTATTCATCCACGGCCACATAATCAAGCTTGTTCACTACATAAATGCTTTTTGCTTTAGTCCATCTTGAGTGCTCCCTTCTATCCTAGTCCATTGTTCATGTGATTGCCATTTGCACACACAACACAGTCATGAATTAGCAAGGATAGAAAAGATATAATGTAATTGATACCTTACCGTTATAAAGCACATTGGATAGGTTGTGTGTATGGCAGATACTGAGTTAGAGGTTTATAACTGATGACTACCCAAGGTGTAGGGGTGAGATAAGTAATGGAATGGATAAATTTGTGATAAGGTCCCCATGACTAAGAGTTAACCTCTAGTAGTAATAGGATGGAAAAATTTAAAGAACAAGAAAGATGAGAGAAATAACAATGGTGAAGCCAATAAAACAAAAACAAAAATGCATGTTATTGGGTCCTCCCCAAAGTAGGCTCATGCCCTTTATGCCCTGACAAACCCACAAACCAAAGAGTCCATAGGCTCTAGGAATGACACATGGAAATAATGGTTAAGGACTTACCCATAAGAATTTACCAAAGAATAACAATGTGTCAACTAGGATATAGACTAATTATAAAACTAGCAATGAGGTGGAATATGGAAAGAAATATAGAAAGAGAGAATGAAATGGAATGGAATCCCAAAATCAAGGTTGTGTAAAGTTCCTTATGTATTATGTGATTAAGGTGACTTAATAAAATTCAACCAAGATCTAGATTAAAACTAACCACATCCGGTGACCTTGCATCAACACACTTGACCAATCCATCCTCCTGAAGCATTGAGAATGCTTTCACAAAGAAACCACCATTTCAAAAGAAGAATAATAGAGAAACAAGAAGTGAGTAAGGGCCATAGTTAGAGGGAACCTTTAGGCATGGGTAACATGTCTTTCTAGTGCCATAACCAGTACTTGTAGCCCATGGTTCTTTATTATGTCTAAGGGGTGTGCTTTGAATTCTCACCAGTATTTTTTATGAGTGAGAACCACATCATGCAAAGACTTATTTGATTTAGTCAACTTCCTAATATTGGTCAATAGTGAAATGACAGAAGACCTATGAAAAACATCCAAGTACCCAAGAGAATACCCAATAAAAATGTGTCGAATCCCCTTGAAGTCACAACCTTTTCAATCCATTTGGATCTTTCCTTGATTTGAAGAATATCAAGCCACCAATTTATTAATAAGTTTTTTTAGAAAAAGGGATAGTACATTTACAAAACAAGGGGAGACCATAGAGTTGTATGGATGAATGGGTGACGTGGACTCATTGCCTGTTTATCAAAAGAAACCATATGTTAGTATCGACATTAGAAATCAATGGTAAAAACCAAACATTTGCAATCAACACCATTATAGTACAATCCACCATCATGAGCACTTATTATACGAGAAGTGATATTTATTCAAAAAAAATGTAATATAGAAAGAAATAGTAAAAATGTTAATGATGGTGTAAAACAAAAATAAGTAAAGATGAAGAATGTGTAAAGCAAAAAGTCAAAGGAACCAAGGGATTTAGAATGGTTAGTATTAGTGGCCATCTCCCCCACAACTGAGTTAGAAGGAGGAGATCTAAAATAATGAGCAAGGTTGGTATTGGCTGTTTTAGGCTCATGGAAAGGTTTGGTTACTGGATGATGACTAATAATTTCCTGTCCAAGCTTTCAAGTTTATAGATCATCATGGCCCCTAAAGGAAACGTTTCTTGAATGATATAAGGTCCTTCCCATAGCATTTAAAATTTAGTTCATTGTGGCACATGTGTGAGATTCTAGTAAAGAATCTTATCTTTTGGTTGGTATGTAACTTTCCTAATCCTTAGGTCATGACGTGGCTTATTGAAGGTCTTGTGAAATTCATTGGATGACAGGGTGGCTTATTTATTTTCATCTAGCAAGTTAAGGTTCATCAACCATTCTTTCTATGCTAGATTGAGGTCAAGGTTGAGGTCACATGTTGTAGATGGTGTATGAAGCTTAGCTTAGATAGGAAGCATTGGAAGTGTATCGTACACTAACTCATAGGGAGAATAGCCTATAGGGAGTTTCCATGTGGAGTGGTATGCCCAAAGAGAATCATTCAATTTGGTGCTCTAGTCTCACCTATATTTGCTAATGGTTCATGTCAATATTTTTGTGATCTCCCTATTGGTGACCTCAGCTTGACCATTTGCTTGAGGATGATATGGTGTAGTTAACTTGTGCCCAAATCCTAAGTGTTGCATTAATTTTCAAATGGAAATAAGTGCACGAGGCATGCCAAACCTATTTATGATTTGTTGTTGAACAAATCATGTAGCAGTAGATGATGTATAGTCAGTAACACTAGTTGCTTCTACCCATTTTGTAAAGTAGTCAATAGCAACAACAATGTAGGCTTTTCCATTAGAAATTGGTATGATAGGCCCCATAAAATCAATACCCCATATGTCAAAGGGTTCTAAAGGTTGAATCCATTGTTTTGGACTCTCCATTCTAGCAGTCATTACCCCATTGCATTGGTAGCACTCACAAGATTGAACAAAATGATGAGCATCCCAAAACAATGTAGGCCAATAATGTCCTACAAGTAAGATTTTAATGGTTGTTCATCTCCTAGTGTAATGACCCCCACAAGGACTCTCATGAGCATCTTGGAGAACTTGCAATTGATTTACATCAAGAATACACCATCAGAACATATTTTATAAAGTTATTAGTTGATTTCCATGAAATATTTGGCTTGGTGAAGAAACTATTGTTTCTTTTTAACATCTAACCCTTGTGGTGTTTCTTGTGTGAGAAGATAGGTAGGAATGCTACTATACCAATTTGTCTCTATAGTTAATTAATTTTTTACTACACCTGCAAAGAGAAATTCATTAGGGAAGTGGTTAGAAATTGGATATTCATCCTCTTTGTTGTCCCATCGTACCTAAGATAAATGATCACGAAAAACATTCTCAGTGCCTTTACGATTGATCATCGTAAGATCGAATTCCTGTAAGATCACTAGCCATCATATGATGCAAGGGCTCACTATTGGTCTATTCATTAGGAATTGAATTGCACTATGATCCATGTGTACAAATATCTTATAGCCCAATACATAGTACCTAAATTTTTCTAGTTCAAACACCACAACCATTAACTCTTTTTCTATTGTGGTGTAGTTGAGCTATGCACCAAAAATACTTTGATTTCCATAGTGAATGTAATAGGGTCATTTCTAGTCATATAACTATGTAAGCATGGCTTCTAAAACAAATTTGGATGAATTAATCATTATGTGCAATGGTCTAGACCAGTCAAGAGCTTGTAGAATAGGTGTTTCTATGAGCTTCTACTTCAAGGTTTGGAAGGCTAGCTCACATTCCTTTTTTCATTTAAAGGATACGTCCTTCTTTGTTAATTCTACCAATGGTTTTGCAATCTTCAAAAAGTTTTTGATGAAGCATCTATAATAGCCAGTATGTCCAAGGAATGATCAGATATATTTTATAGTGTTAGGTTGACAAGTGATTCCTTGGATGACTTTAATAGTTTTAGGATCTACCTCTATCCCTATTTGTGAAATCTTATGCCCTAATACAATGCCTTCTTGGACCATTAAATGGCTTTTTTGCCAATTGAGCCTTAAGTTGGTTTCTACACATCATTTCAATACTTGCTCTAATTGGTCCAATGCTTGTCTGAAGTCTACTCTATAGGTGGAGAAATCGTCCATAAAGACCTCCATACCATTCCCTATTTGCTATTGAAATATACTTATAACTAGACATTGAAATGTCACTGGGGCATTGCATAAGCCAAATGGCATCTACTTATATCCAAATGTTCCCCAAGGGCTTGTGAATGTAGTCTTGGCTTGGTCTTCTAGTGTTATATGAATTTGATTGTATCCACTGTAACCATCTAGAAAACTATAGTAGTAATGCCCTACAATGGTATCTAAGACTTGGTCAATGAATGGAAATGGGAAATGGTATTTAAATGTTTCCATGTTTAATAGCCTAAAGTCTATACACACCCTCCATTTATGTCCCTTTTTAGGCACAATGACTAATAGATTAACCCATTCACTATTAGCAATGGGGTAGATGAACCCAACTTTTAGAAATTGTTCAATTTCTTCTTTAACCACTTGCTTAAGCTTTGGGTTTAGTCGTCTTTGCAATTGTCATTGAGACTTCATGGAGGGGTTAGTGTAAATTCTATGCTTGCATATCCTAGGATCTATTCTGGTTAATTCAGGATATGACCAAGCAAAGGATTTCAACTATTTATTTACCATCTTCAGTAGTCTTTCTTTTTGTTGGCGAGCAAGCTTAGTGTTGACGATTACCAGTTTTTCATTCTAGAGAAATGTATATTCCATACTGATAGGCAATGATTTCAATTCAAGGGGCTCTACCTTAAACTTGTTAGGAATTTTCAACTTCCCCTAGTTGATATTTTTGATGTTAGGACTTGGAAGTTGGTGATGGACTTACTCTAATGTATTTATGCTATTGATATAGGCACAAGTCAGGCTCTCAGTTGGTTCCATGCATAGAGTTGAATTGCTCTCTTAGTTAGCTATCAGCCACTAGGTGTCTTCCTATCTTGTGGCTACTGCATACAAACATCTTTGTATGTTAACCACTTGTGCACACTAGTTGCATGTAGGTGATGTTAAGCATCGTACAAACCAGGCCTTCTACATACAATTGGACCCTGTGTCACTATATGTGATGCATGGAACTTTCTTCTTTTCAATATTTCCAAATGTATTTGCCTATGATATTTCTAGGGAAAGATCACATATTTCTAGGTGCACATCAATCGTACTTAGCCATTCTCTTCCCATTATGATTGGAAAGTCCCCCTTATAGTTGTTGACTTGAATCACTAAAAAATTAGCTAGATACAACCACCCATAAATAGTGGTTATAATGTCCTCCACTAGTCCTAATGGGACAATGATGAATTGGTTGGCCAACTCTAAATGAATGTTACTCTTTTTTAGTGGAGATAGGTTCTAGGCTTTGTACATTTCTTGAGAGATTAGGTTAATACTAGAACTTGAATCCAAAATAGCTTTGCAATGCTCATTTCTAGCAATTTGCAAATATATATGAGGACTTCCAGGATTAGATAATTTTCTAGGAAGATGACTAGCTTTAATACAATTAGTAATGGTATGATTCAACATGATCATATGTGTTGGGTGAAATTTTTGGTTCAAAGGAAGCTCAAAAGATTCAAACAATGGTGAGGCATTTGGACAATTAGCCACTTGTGGCTGTAAGGACTTTGTTGGACTATTGGTTCTAAAGAAAGGTTTCTTCTTTGTGTGGTTGTTTAAACCAATAGTAGGTTGAGGATTGACAGCCCTTGTAGCATTATGTTGTTGTGGCTAGGTAGGAAGCTCACCTTGCATAGTTGGAGTAGGTGGTAATGGAGCTAATGGTGGAAGAGGTGCAGTTGGAGCAGGTGGTAATGGAGCTAATGGTGGAAGAGGTGTAGTTGGAGTAGAAGGATAGTACATTTGTGAAACATCACTCCTAGGAGAAGGAGTTCTATAGTACTTGTGGGTTTGGTAGTGAGGTTGATGAGCAATGTGACTAGTGGAGTCATGTGGAGAGATCGGCTACTGAACATAGTACCTGTATGGGTCAGGTTAATGATAAGGGTATTTTTGATGTGATAATGGTATTCCCCATGATTGTGGCTGTTGCCATTGTTGATACTATTCATTTAGTTGTGGTGGACCTCTACTTGTTTAATATGTCAAGGTTTGCTAGAACTACCTTGGGTTACCTTGAGGATAAGGTAACCTTCTGGGTGCTTGCTATCTATTTAATTGTGGATTTAGTGCATACACCCTAGACTCTTGTAGATGTGAGACTACTTGGCAACATCCCTTAGGATGGTCATATTGGCATATCTCACATCCACCATCATTGTCTATGTCCAAATCCGCAACCTCTTCAATGATGGTAACTTTTCCCTTACCTTTGTTACATACATACTTCGCTTCTTTCTTTTTCCTTCTCTCTTGATCACTACTTTGCTTTCTAGACTCCTCTACTATTTTTAGAATAGTTTAAAATTTATCATCTAGGGAGTTCCACATTTGATCTACCTTTTTCAATACTTCTAATGCAAATTTTTGAATGGGAAAAGTCTTCCTATTCACCATCTCTTTGAGTGATGACTCTTCTTCATATTCAAAAAATCTAACTTCCTTCTTTCAGAGGGAAGGATCTCTATTGTATTCCTCTATAATTTTTCTTTTCCTTAACTCACCTTCCTCCTTGGCAACTTGCTCCAAAAATCTTTGTGTTTGATGGGATCTGATCTTAGATAGCATTCCTTGGGCATAAGTCCCTAGGGTTCTTCATGTTTTGTACCTAAGCCCATCTATGAGATGATGTAGTTGTTCTCTTTGTGAGTAACCATGGCTAGGGAAGTGATGTAATAATGCATAATATCAGCCCATGGTAGCATCCAAGGGTTCATGTCCTCCTTGTTTCCATCCTTGGATGTGATTTGCTTACATAGGTTGGACACTTAGGAGTATGTTTGGTACTTATCATTGAATAACTCTAACATGGTACTCCATCGATGAATGGATTCCAATTCTAAGGACCAATACCAGCTTTTTGCTTCCTTGATCAGTGTCTATGAAATGCTTGTAGATGATTTTGAGGATCAACATGGTATCCCCCTTCAAATCATGGAATGTTGTTCATGTCTAGTCTTTTGATCCTACTATCCTTCTGGTGTCTTGTTGGAATCCTAATAGCTTCTATTATATCTAACATACTTCAGGTGATGAGTAGGGGTTCATCGTGATCGTCTTGTCTATGGTGTCTATGATGCCTATGTTGTACCCCACTCTCCCTCCTTACATGATGTGTTTCTCTAGAATGCCCTTGTCCCCTTTCTCAATTGCTTTGTCTATGATCTCTATTTTTCTTAGCATTTTCCTCATGGTCTTTCCCTTTATGACTATGTTCAGATCCCAAAGGAGAGGGGTAAGAAGATTATGAAGGTGAAGAGGAAGGAGGACTGGCATCATGATGATGCTTGTCACTTTCTCTTTGGTGGTCTCGGCCTTAGTTGTGGTTATAATCAGAATGTCCATCAATGTCATGTGTTTGTGTTAATTTTTTAGACCCTTTGTGTTTATTGGTTTCAAAACCTAGGTTATGAATAGTTGAGTGAAGATTTTGATACACAACTCCTTGACCGAAGTCAACGAGAGGAACATCATTTTGTCAAAAACCTCTTGAGGCAGGTTCACCCTCATTTTCACTTACGACATATGGAACATCCTGAGCCCACTTTTCCTTTATAGATTTGTAATGTCTCTCCTATTGTAAGTCCCTTTGACATTGTGCCTCTGTGGGTCAATACTCTCTTGAGTCATGTTCATGCATACTGCACTTTGCCTGTAAGTGCTGCATACTAATTCATGTGAGAGCACGAAGAAGCATGCTTGGGACTGAGCGATCGGGAGATAATACTATGTTACCTTCTAAATCATGTCAATGTAGTTGTTCATCCTGATGGACAATAAAGGTAAAGTTTGATTTATACTCATTAGGATGAACGTATACCATGTGAAACTATTGGGGCACTAGCAGATCATCATATGTACTCCACCTCTGATTGTTCATTGTGTCAGACCTAGTTAGTGAAGCACTCTCATAAGAAGAATGAGACTTGATTGATTATTTAGTATGTAATACTCTCTTTTTGATGATTGTAGGATAACTAACCCTAAGGGTTCATTCCAACAATGGAAAGATGTCCTAAGTTCTAATTAGCACACAAACAACTAAATCCCTAGCAATGGCACCAATGATGAGCAATGAGGTACTCATACACTCAACCATATGAATATGAGAATTTATGTGCGATCCAGTTGAACTCCAAGGATTAAGTGCTTATGTGCTTACATAGAACAAGGATGGGTCGTGCAATTGTTATCTTCCCAAGCTTACTTATAACAAACAATTGTATGGTTAAGTAATCTTGAGGTATATGATTTTTATGCTTTTTAATGTTTTATGTTCTTGGTGCTTAAAGTGGAGGAATGAAATAATCTAATAACTAACTTGATTTAACTAGTTAACCATTCTCTAACTAGTCCTAACAATAGCATCTGTTCCCACTGGCTGGACATATCCTAATCCAATGTAACACTATTGGGATTACCAAATGATAGTCGTTACTGGGTTACCAAGTGTTCCATGTATGCTCGAAGTGGTCGTACTGAGTGTGCTAATTTGTGGGATTTAACAATTCAATAAAAATAACATTAATTAACTAATGAGTGTAGCAAATAATAGTAAATACCATTTAAATGAAATAATTAAGCTATTTTGAATGTTTCAAGGTTTATCACAAAGTTCATCTTTATTTCTGGATAGAAGGTGTGTAGGTACACAATGCTTGAATAAAGATCCATTCACTTGATGACTTCTACTATGGACACTTAGAAATAATTCTAACTTTGGAAAGGAAAAACTACAAGGGTTCAGCTAAGGGACTAAGAAAACTAACTGCGAAACCAAGTGCCCTTGTCTCTTATTTATAGGCAACGAGACAAGTTCTGATATCATATGTCTGATATCAATTTGGTGACTTCGATATTGCGTATCTGATATTAAGGGCCCAATATCGTGGTTCTAATATCGTAACTCATCAAGGCCCATGGATCCTAGGGTTAAAATTATTTCACACGGATTCTTTCAATTTTCAAATATCAATTTTTTCCATTTTTGCACACACATCTTACATAATTTGTGATGTTGGAACCTAAAATAAGTGAAAAATAGGTACATCCAAGATTTAGAGAGGTTTATAACTCATTACTACCTAGTAGAGTGGAACCCTTCTTATATAATTTGAATCCTTCTTTGGGTCTTTTTAAGAAAATATAATAAATCCAATGCAAAGTTATATGTATAGACATATGAGAATTAGCAATATAACTATTAGATAATCAAAATATAAGAGGAAATGAATCTGCACAATGCACACCAACCACCTAATATATATATAAAGATAGTCTTTATTAGTAAAATCATTATAATGAGTTTTCTTTAGTAGTGAAAACCTCATACAACTTATCAATTCCTTTGGTATACACTCTATCTACCTTCTTGGGAGCCTATCCCACTGATGCAATCATAGAGCCCAATAGTAGGAACATAACCCATTGGTTACAACTCTATATACCATGTGGGCGCCTATCTCAATTGACACAACCACAAAGGCCAATAATAGGTATCATCATAATCATGGAAGGTCCATTGGTCACAACTATGGGTGCCATGTTAGAGTCTATCCCCATAGATGCAACAACAAAGGCTAATGGTAGACATTATATAATGAGATTCCCACCACTATAAGAAATAATTAACACAAGAATAATTACAGTTAATATTCAAGTAAAATTATATTTATAAAATGTGCATCAAATCAACAATTACATCTACAACAACTAACTATACTTGCCAATCTATAGAGTGTTCACAAAGAAAAGATATACTAATTAATTAAATCAAAATATTTTTAAAATTTTCTTTCACAAAAAAGGATGGGTGCTTACATTAAAGGCCATGGTCCTGGTTACCTATGTATCCTTGTAGAGTTAATAAGGAATCAAGGCTAGATAGTTTTTTAAATTACAAGATTAATCATCACATACATACAGACATCAAGAGATAATTGTCATTATTTATGTATAATTGATTATTCCTAATAACCTTCATTTGACATGATCAAAGAAACTTAAAGAGAGTATTATTATTACCACTTAAGAATTATATAATAAAAAAGCCACACCTAGATAAAGCTTCGATGTATCTTAATTATATAATGAATAATATAGTAACTTCATGCAAGAAATATGTATCATCACATTAAAAGTAAAATAATCTTATGTTACATGCATGTGCAATACACACTCACATACATGCACATATCCTAATGAGAGATAGTTACATTAGAGTAGGGGTAGGAGATGAACTTACCCAAACCTTAGAAATTATTTTGAGAAAATTTTACTTTACTTTTATCATACTCTTAGTCCTTATGCTCTTTTTCTCTTCCTAGTGGCTCTTCCTCCTTTTGCTTGGTGTTTAGGGGCTAGGGAGATATTTATAGGCCTAAGATAGGAGAAATCTATTGAGATTAGAGATTTCTTTATTTACTGTGGGTAATTGATGATTGGAAGATGTCAACTCCATTGGAAGTTTCTAGGAGAACCTTCTTTTTCTAGTATCTTCTCCACCCCACCAACCACTTTTTTACATTTTACATTTACTTTACACTAATTATGATTTACTTTACTAATGTTACTATTCATTTATCATCTTTGATCACAGTTACTATTCTTATACTGTATTTTACCATGGTATCTATACTTCTTCCTAAGTTCATACTATCTTAGCTTTTAGAGCCTTGTACTATCATAAAAATGGAATAACTTCTCTTTCTCATAAGACATTCAAAATAGCTTATTTCCAAGTACATCCAATCAAATTACTACTTGGATAAGATACATACTATTATATTCATATTATAGGTTGATGTAAAAGCATGGTATTATAAAAAGTCACATCAAATACAAAATGTTATCACATATTAGTCATCATAACTACTTTTTTGCTTATTGTTAAACTAATTTTGAGAATATTTACCATCAGATATAACATGTTTATCAATGTTAGTTTTAATATTTAACATTATTTTTATCAAATAAGGATAAATTTATCTTATGAACTATTTGTCTAGACTAATCAATACTTTCTATAGTATAAGTAAATATATTCATATAAGCTTCTATATTCTTTAGTTTTGGTCATTCTTATCATTGATATTAACTTGATTTTTCATATCTTCAATTTTAATTATATTTTTATCCTTAATTTTAACATGTTTTTTATGCATTTTTTTATTAAGAAGAAAATAAAAAACATTAAACAAATATCCTTACTAATAACAGAAGTACAAAAAACTATGAAGATTATAATATGTAATTGGTTAAATAAAAGTATTTTTGCCTAGTTGTAATATCGATTTATTTTTACAAGTAAGAAGATTTATTATAGAAAAAGAAAGAAAGAAAGAAAAACATCTACAAGGACCAAATGGTAAGGGAATAAATTCCATATGTTTAATGTAACTGAGAAAACTAAAAAGTTGTTACTCAACCATCTAAAAAGTTAATGGAAGATTAAAGAGCTTAACAAAATAGGAAGCTTTAGAATATTTTTTTAGGCTAGACATCAAAATATGATGTCCACTTACAAATGATCAATACTACATGCTTGTGTATAAATTGTTAAATATGTTTAATTATTAAACATTCTTTTGCTATTTGTCCTAGTCTTTAGGAACTATCCTTAGGGATTCGGTTGCTATTTTCATTATTTAGAAGTTGAATGGTTGGCCATTATAGAACTTAAAGGGTTTGTCGTTATAAAAGTTGAAGGATCGGTCATTACAGAAGTTGAAGGGTTGGCTGTTATAGAAGTTGAAGGGTTGATCATTATAGAAGTTAAAGGTTTGACCATTATATAAGTTGCTATTTTTTGTTAATATATTTGCCTATTTAAAGGTCACTATCAGTTGAATAAAAAAATGAAAATTCAATTGCCTCTATTTGCCCTTGTTTCATTATATTTTCTTTTTTTTCTTATTTGAGGCTAGTAGTGCATAGCCTTAGAGGCTCATAGTGGTATTGGTGCTTTGGTCAGGAGGCTAGAGAGAAAGCCTAGTTTGGGAGGCTAGATAGAAAAGCATAGTAGTGCAACTAGTTTAGAAGGCTTGCGAGAAGAGCATAGTAGTGCATAAATGGCCTCTAAAAATTTTGTACAACCGACCATCCCACATTTTAATGGTTACTATGACCATTGGAGCTTGTTGATGGGAAATTTCTTGAAGTCTAAGAAGTATTGGAAAGTTGTTGATGATGGTGTAGTAGCACTTGCAGCTGAGGCTACTCTCACAAATGAACAAAGAAAGGAGCTATAGGGATTGAAGTTGAAAAATTTGAAGGTGAAGAATTATTTATTTCAAGTAATTGATTGTTCTATCCTAGAGACTATTCTCATCAAAGAAACTTCCAAAGATATTTGGGATTCTATGAAGAAGAAATATCAAGGGTCTTCAAGAGTAAAGTGTGCATAGCTTCAAGCCTTGAGAAGGGATTTTGAAACTCTGCAGATGAAAGATGGAAAGTCTATTACCATCTATTGTGTAAGGACAATGGGGATAGTCAATAATATGTAATTTCATGGTGAGAAGATGGAGGATGTGATTATTGTTAAGAAGATATTATGTTCCCTAAGTTTGATTATGTTGTTTGTTCAATTGAAGAATCAAAATATGTTAATGCACTTTCCCTTGATGAACTTAAAAGTTCTTTATTAGTCCATGAATAGAAGATTAATCAAAATTAAAAATTTTAAGAGCAAGCTTTGAAGGCTTCTACTTTTACTTATTCCTCAAGAGGAAGAGGAAGAGATAGAGGTAGAGGTAGAGGAAGAGGAGATTGTGGCAACAGATATGGTAGCAAAAATTTCAAAGGGGATGGTGATAAATTTCAAGGCAAAGGCAAAGGAAAAGTTGAAAAATCTAAGGTGGAATGCTTTAGATGTGAGAAATATGAACACTATTATTCTAAATGCTACACTAAACTACCGAATGATAAAAGAGAGAAATCAAATTTTGTAAAAGAGAAGTATAAGACTTTGTTGATGGTCATTCAAGCCAATTGAGAGTCTTAGTCAAATGTATGGTATGTGGATACTAGCTGTAGCAACCATATGTGTGGATGTAAGTCTTCTTTTTCTTACTTACATGAAATTTTTCATTCTACAGTAAGTTTTGGTGATTCTTCTACCGTAAATGTAATGGGGAAGGGGGATATTAACATTAGAACCAAGAACCATTTTGTAGAAATAATTTCCAATGTTTTTTATGTTCCTGATTTGGAAAGCAAGTTTTTAAGTGCTAGTCAATTATAAGAGAAGGGTTATGTAATAACCATTTAGAAGTGTGCTTGTGAAATTTATGATCCTTCAAGAAGAGCTATTGTAGTTGTTCAAATGAGCTTCAAAAAATTATTTTCATTGAGGATTAAAAGTGCTCAATCTTTCCTAAAGGTTGAAGTAAAAGACCCAACATGGATTTGGCATTTTTGCTATGGGAACTTGAATTTTCGAGGATTAAAGACTTTGCAATAGAAAAATATCGTGACTGGTATTCCTCAAATTAGAATTCCTTTTAGAGGTTGTGAAGAATGTGTTGTTGGTAAAAGACATTATTCTTAGTTCTCTCAAGAAAAATAATGGAGAGTAAAGAATGCCCTTGAGCTGATTCACTTTGAAATTTGTGGGCCAATAAAACCATCTCCAAATGGAGGTAAGAGGTACTTGGTCACCTTCATTGATGATTATAGTAAAGAAAGTTGGGTTTTACTTTTTGCAAGAGAAGTTTAAAGCTTTTAATGTGTTTAAAACCTTCAAGGGTTGTGTTGAGAACAAGTCCAGAAAGATCATTAAGACTCTTTGTATAGATCATGGAGGAGAATATTGTTCAAAAGAGTTTGATGTTTTTTTGTGAGAATCATTGCATTCAGAGAGAGCTCATAGTCCCCTATACACCACAACAAAATTTTGTATTAGAGAGGAAAAATAAAACCATCCTCAATATGGTGAGAAGCCTCTTGGTAAGAGGAAGTATCCTAAAGAGTTTCTAGTTGGAGGCTACAAATTGTAGAATCCATGTTTTGAAAAGAAGTCCCACCTTTGCTATTCAAAACATGACACTAGAAGAGGCTTGGAGTGGGAGCAAACCAGTAATGAATCACTTTAGAATCTTTGGTTGCATTGCCTATGCACATATCCCTAATAAAAAGAGAAAGAAGTTGGAGGCTAATAGTGAAAAATGTGTCTTTCTTGGCATAAGTGAAGCATCCAAAGAATATAAATTGTATAATCCTCTAACAAAGAATAGTTTGGATAGTAGAGATGTCATATTTGATGAAGAGAACACTTGGAATTGGAATGGATAGTAGCCTACTTCAATTATTTTCAATAGTGAAACTGCAAACTCTGCAACACCTAAAACTATAGAACCTATAACAATAGACTTCGAAGCACCAAGAACCCTAGAGGCCCCAAAAGGCATGGAGGCTAAAGCACCAAGAACTATGGAGGCTGAGACTTCACCAAAAACAACAATAGTTGAATCCTGTAGTATTCAAAAAAGACACTTATGGATGCTGGATTATGAGGTAATTGGGATTGACCAATTTGATGACCCAATCATCCACTTGACTCTATTTGCAAATTATGATCCCAGAACTTTTGAAAGTATTATTAAAGAATCAAAATGGAGAAAGGTAATGGAGGATGAAATTTAATCCATTGAGAGAAATGGTATTTTGGGAGCTGGTTAATGTTCCAAAAGGGCACAAAACCATTGGTGTGAAGTGAGTCTTCAAAACAAAACTAAAGAAGAGTATTGAAGTTGACAAGTATAAGGCACGATTGGTGGCTAAGGGATACAAGTAAGCATATGGGATTGACTATAAAGAAGTCTTTACTCCTATTACAATACATGATACAATTAGATTGGTGATTGCATTGGTAGCACAAAATTCATGGCCTATCTTCCAAATGTATGTCAAGTCTACATTCTTGCATAGAGACATGGAGGAATAGGTATTTATTGTTCAACCCCCTAGTTTTGTAAAGCTTGGTAGTGAGCACAATGTCTATAAATTAAAAAAGGATTTTTATGAAAAAAAAACAAGCTCCAAGAGCTTGGTATAGTCATATAATTACTTATTTTTCTAAGAGGAATTTCAAAATTTCCATATGAGCATATTCTTTTTACAAAGATGATGGAGGAAAAGTGCTCATTGTATGTTTATATGTTGATGATCTTATTTTTAATAGGAATGATAGTGATTCATTTAAAATATTTAAGAAGTCAATGATGGATGAGTTTGAAATGACTGATGTTGGAAAAATGCGTTACTATCTTGGCATGGAAGTAGTGAAAGCCCTTGTTGAAATATTTATATCTAAAAATAATTATGTTAGAGAAATTTTGAAGAGGTCTAAGATGAAGGCTTGCAATCTTATAAGCACTCCAATTGATATTGGCTTAAGACTAAACAAAGATCCTAAAGGAAGTAAGGTGGAGGTTACACTTTGCAAGAAAATTGTTGGGAGTCTATTGTATTTGATTACAACTAGACCCAATATAATGCATGCTATGAGTCTTATCAATAGATATATGTAGTATCCAAAGAAGATGCATTTGTTGGTTGCTAAAAGAATATTTCATTACCTATAATGGACTAAAGATTTTGGGTTATTTTACAAGAAAGGTAAGAAATCTAATTTTTTGGGATTTACTAATAGTGATTATGTAGGAGATCAAGATGATAGGAAGAGAACTTTGGGATATGTTTTTATGATGGGCACAGGGTTGTTTCATGGTCATCCAAGAAGCAATCAATTGTTGCATTGTCAATCGTAGAGGCTGAATTTGTTGCTGAAACATCTTGTGCTTGCCAAGATATTTTACTAAGAAAAATTCTTAATGAGCTATATTTCAAGTAAGAGGGGGGGGGGTAGGTACTACAATTCTCTATGACAACAATTTTATCATAAAGTTATCCAAAAATCCTATGCTACATGGAAGAAGCAAGCATATTCATGTTAGATTTCACTTCTTGCGTATCTAAGCAATGATGGTGTTATTGATTTGGTGTTTTGTAAGCATGAAGATCAACTCACTGATATTTTAACCAAACCCTCAAGTTATCAACATTCTAGAGGCTGAGAAAGTAGCTTGGAGTTTGCACATTGAATGATTCTTCTTAAAATGATATTTTACAAAATTTTAGTTTATGGGAGGGTGTTAAATGTGTTTAATTATTAAACATTTTTTTTTTGTTTGTTCTAGTCTTTAGGAACTATCTTTAGGGATTTGGTTGCTATTTTTGTTCTTTAGAAGTTGAATGGTTGACCATTACAGAAGTTGAATGGTTTTCTGTTATAAAAGTTGAAGGGTTGGTCATTATAGAAGTTGAAGGATTGGTCATTATAGAAGTTGAAGGGTCAGTTGTTATAGAAGTTGAAGGGTTGACCATTACAGAAGTTAAAGGGTCAATTGTTATCAAAGTTGCTATTTTTCCATTGATGTATTTGCCCATTTAAAGGCCATTATCAATTGAATAAAAAAGTGAAAATTCAGTTACCTCTATTTGCCCCTATTTTTTTTTCTTTTTTTATTTGAGGATAGCAATGCCCACCGTAGAGGCTGACATAAAGAACCCTATATCAAGGACATGTTACATCATCAAAGCATTACCTAGCTGAACAAAGAGAAAAAAATGAGAATAACACCTAGCATGAATGATTTAAATGTTATGTTTTCCCATCTTACATCATTTAACTATGGATTATGAGAAATGTAGCCCAAAATTTAAAGGAACATATCTTGTTATGTAAGATCGACAAATAATGACTCATATACATCATTAGGAAGAACAAAACGAAGTGTCTTATTTGAACAACATTATTAGAAGAAAGCATTACAAAATTCTAGTCATCATATTGTAAATCTACATTTTGGAAATCAATAAAAATTTGCATCAACTAGAAAAGAAAAAATCTTAGCATTATTATAAGAAGTTGAGAGTAATTTAGAATTTACCATTACAGAATAATATTTTAGAGAAATCAGTTCCATGAATGAAACTACCATGATGATTATAAAAGTGGAATCAAAACTTTTAAATTGAATTTGTAATTTAAAATTGGAGTCATTGTAAGAAGAAAACTTGAGATGGGTCACACCATATTGAAATCCATCAGCTTTAAATAAAAATCTAATAAGATTATGTACCATGATGAATGTTAAATGATAAAATATGATGATCATAGATCCAATAAAAACCAAACTAAAACTTATCTAGACTATTCAATATTTAAACACAAAGTTTATAATTTTAATTAAATAATTTTTGAAGATACAAAGGGTGAGCATAGTTTTTCCAAGGGATATAATGATTGAAGAGTTGAGATATTTCATTAGATAAGCTACAAAGTAATCCATCATAAATTGGTTCGATAGTAAGTTCTAACAAAGTTATAATCAAACATAAAAGATTAAAATAATTATTTGAAACACATAAAGAGGTAACCAATTAAACTCATTTTACTAACTATCAACTCTCCACTTAATAAAATGTTATATTTTCATCAATAACCTTTATTTGAATTAATATCATTTTAGGATAGAAAGTAGAAGATAAATGGAACTTTATATAGAGGAATACACATGTATGCTATGTGGATTAAGAGATATTAAGGATGAGCATAACATTTTTCTTAGTTTCTAATGAACCATTAATAAGATAGGTTGCATCGATCCATGCCTATTGATGCAGCCTTATTGATGTATCCCCATTGATGCATGCTATGATGTGTTGACAGAGGTACATTGATGCTAACATAGTCATTGCCTATATAAATGCACACATCCTTTGCATTTATGGCACCTTTAGATCATAACCTTAGCCAAATTCTTCCAGTTTCTTCTTGCAAAAGTTAGAACATTTTCCTTCTTAGTGCCCATAGCATGGATTTAAGAGATTTTAAGGCATTTTATTCAAGTGCATATGTAACTAGACACATTTGCATGGACAATAATAAAATCCAAATCTCTATCCATTAGAGCACTCAGACTATCATAATTCTACTTTTCAGTAATTTACATTCTTACTCTTATGTAATTAATATTACTGTTCATAAGCAATGTAAGTATTTACACTTTGAGCATAATATATTAATGCTTGGTAATCCTAGTAGTTCATACTTGGTATACCTAGTAGTATACACTTGGTAACCAAGTAGTGTTAATTATAGGTTTAGGATGTGTACGATAAGTGAGAATGGATACTCTACATTAGGATAGTTAGTTAATCAAGTAATTAATGAGTTAGTTAATTTAATTATTAAATATTTATTCATTTAATCAATTATAAATCAAGAGAAAATAATACAAAAATATAAAAATGAACATCTTATGGATCAACTACACTTAGCTATACACATAGATTAACGCAAGTGTGAATTGAGAAGATAACAACTTACAACTACATAATTCACCATTTAGAAATATTAGCTACTTGGGAAAATAAGTCTATGAAATTTAATTGGATCACATGTGAACACTTATGATTCATATGATTGGGTGTTGGGATTACATGTTGCTCATCATTTTCATTGTTACTGAAAACTTAGTTTAGCTAAGTGTACTAAGTGTTATCAAATATTGAATCCATATAAAATCATTGTAAGAAAAATATAATGAGTTGTCTTTCATAAAAAATAATAATAATATAATTATACTAAGGCACACTTTATCTACATCATTAAAATTACTTCTTCTTGTAGGAATGAATCACCACCCCATGTTGATGACTCTAATCAACAACAAGATAGGACTAAAAGGACTACCAATGAGAAACCTCAATAATTGAAAGTAGTTTATGCACATCTAAATCCCTACTATCCATATTATACATTTATTTTCCATTAATATGAATAGTAACATTCAAGAGATATGGAGGATAATATTTCCTTACCTCCCGATTAGTCTGTTTTCACCATGCTTAGGGCCAATATCATCAAGCTCTGAATTAAATCATTAGGCCTAGAGTAGGAGGTAACAAACCACACCTCAAGAGTATCAATGCTCAAAATTCCAGCTCATAAAAGATTGATACATGGATACATGCCATGAAGCATCCAAGGGCAAGAAGTTCCCAACACCTCAACCCTGGAAAATAACTAAGGTGAGGGAATGGTAGAGTTTAAAGCCTAAAGAACATTAGGGAAAAGATATCCTAGTTGTTCATACAAGAAAAAAGAGAAAGAAAAAGATAAGAAGATAGAACAAGAAAAGGACCATATGAGTAGGACTAGTAGGCACCATTCTGCTAGTCCTCCATCTTCACCATCCTCCTCATCATCAAATTCTGATAGGAGGAGTCATGGCTAAGATAGAAGGAGGAGTGATTAGGATTTAGATGGAGATGATCAAAAGTTCCATCATGATGAGAAGAACCAGGAGCATAGGAAATCACAAGAGAAAGAGGAGGATCATCAATAATAGAGGTATAATAGGTCTCATCATAGAAGACATGAACATGATAGGATCCACAATGAATGTAATGACTACAATGAATCATTGTTGGTTACAAGGAATATACTTAATATTTCAAAAGTATTTTAAATTCCTACCAGGAATCAAAGGGATAGTAGAATTGAATTCTTAACATGAGTAATATCTATAAATTTGAAGGAGGATATAATTTTGATCCTCAACATCATTTATAGGCCTTCCATAATGCACGTGCCTTCCGAAACATTCAAAATGAATGGGAAAAGCTCAAATTGTTCCCAAGGATACTTATCAAAGAAGCTAAAAGTTGGTACTTATTCTTAGAGCCAAAATTCATTCATAGATGAAGTACCATGCTAAAGCTATTCATTTATAAGTACCAAATGTACTTCAAAGTGTCCACTTTGAGGAAACAAATCCAAGGATAGATGCAACATAATCATGAGTCCTTGGAAGTAGCCTTGGGTAGGTACTACCTTCTCTTACATCAATGTTCAACCAATGGATTTTCTCAAAGGGAATAGCTTTGCCACACTATAGATGGGCTCTAAAACAAAACCAGATAAATTATTGGTATATATTTCCAAGGGATACTTTCTAAAATAAGTGTCCATGATATCCAAAAGATGATTGATCAAGTAGCAAAGAAAGAAGAAGAGTTGAAAAGAAAGAAAGTGGAGAGGAATATAACATGAACCCCTCCATTCACAAAAGGGAGCTATGTTTCTATAATTCAGAGGAGAATGCACCACTAGAAGTGGTGGAAAGGAAAACCTTACTAATTTATAAATCTGTTACTAAATTTTGGCTAAGATGAACAAAATATGAGACTTATTAGATGGGAAGTTCCAAACTACTCTTAAAATTATGGAAGAGAAAATGGAGTAGGGAAGCGGAGATAGAGATAGAAGGAAAAGAAAATATATAGATAGGGATTACTATCAATAGAAAGAAAAGGTTGTAGTAGTGGGTGAGGTTGTAGGTTCATAAACTAATGATGGAAAATGTGATAGTTGTCAATATAAATATTCCAAGGAATGTTGTCCTATAGTGTCACATCTGCAAGAATCTCGGTTATACACATTGAATCCAAAATTTACAGGAAAGAAGCCATCTCAAAGATTGCCTTATTCATAAGGCAATTATAGAAAGCAGTTCAACCCAACATAGTATTATCCAAGTGGAGTGTTATCTCAACCTCATGAGTAGTATTAGCAATGAAAAACTTCATAGTCATGGAGGATGCCACCACTATAGTAGTAATATCCTTATCAATAGCTAAACACTTATGGATATTATGTCCAATAGCTTGTACTCCTTATGGCTCTACTAGCCACACTCCTTTCTCTCAGCACTACTACCCCCTCAAATATCAAAAAACACCCACTTTGTGAACTAATTCTCCTTTCACTTATCATCCTTCGTATCTACTAAGTCATGCTACATCATCTAATACCAATTCCTTACCACCTACACCATTTATGCAAGGGAAAATTTCACTAGAACCCCAACAATGAAATTCCATGAGGGTAGTGAACTTATAATTGAATGACCATCTAAGTGGTTCTAAGCGTAAGCCTTAAAAGAGGCCTTTCTTTAGGTCAAATAGTTTACAAAATCCCTTGTAGACATCTATGTCTTCTAACCCTATATTAATTGCTTCCAAAATTACCATCAAGCTAACTTTAAATCAAAAGTCCTCAAATGTGCATACTATCATGTTGATCTACATAGTCACATATTGGATCAAGGAAGGCCACCTTCTAATGAAATGATATGATCCTAGGAGTCCCTTAATGTATTTATAGATAATATGAAATGATCCATGTAAGGATTTACTAAATTTAGGTTTTGGGGTAAACTTAATTTCTCAAGAGATCTACAAGACTTGGAACCTACCTCCACTCAAGAAATGCAACATCAGGTTGAAGCTTGTAAATTAGTCCATCCTTATTCTTTTGAGATTGGCAGAGGACATTGTGATCACTATCTATAGTTGGTTATATCCAGTATATTTTTTAGTGATCCATATGGATAATTGTAAGGGAGACTTCCCTATTATCATGGGAAGGGCATGGCTTAGTAAAATTGATGTTAAGATGGAAATTAGAGATCTTTCCTTGGAAATATCCAAGGAAAATAAATTAAAAAATCTTGAGAAGAAGTGAGTTCCATGCATCACATATAGTGACACAAGTTGACATTGTGTGTAAAAGATATGGGCTATGAAAAGTACATTCATCATAGCATGCAATAATTATGCTGAGACATTAAAAATTCAATGATGCATATATGTAGAAGCCATAAAACAAGAAAGTACCTCATGGATAATATAAAAAAAAACTCTAGATCAATAATATGCATGAAATTAATGAAGCTTCTCACAAGTGCTTGTATAGTTAACATGCATGGATTGGACTAGATTCATTACCAACCCTTTCACAACCATAAAAAAAATGAATTAGAGGAAGCTAGAAATCCTTGATGATTTTAAGCAGGAGCTCCTTGAACTTAAGGCTTTATCAAAAAAATTAGAATATTATTTTCTTGATAATGAAAAATCAATAATTATCAATGTTAATCTCACCTAAGAATAGAAAGGGAAGCTGTTATGAGTAGTAAACAAATGGCCTACCTTTGCATGGTCATGTCATGAGTTAACAAAAATATATCCAAGGATATGCTAACATTAAATCTATATGGACTCCTCTATCAAACTAAGGAGGTAGCCAAAGAGGATATTAAATCTAAAGCTTAAACAAGTTGTTAAGGATGAAGTGAAATATCTTTCTAAGGTAGGATTCATCTATCATGTAGCAGATAGTAAGTGAGTAATCTTACTCGTGATCATACCAAAGAAAGAAGAAAAATGAAGAGTCTATATAGACTTCATGATATTGTATATGAAAATATTTAAAGATTATTTTCCATTACCTATTGTGAATCATATTTTTAATGAAACATCTTAAAATTTCAAGATCCTCTTGCTTCACCAGGGTCTTGGAATTTAGGCAAGGGATTTCCACAAGTGCAACGTCATGCTAGTTTGGCAAGAAATGCATGCACTAAGTTTAGACTATTCATTTTAGAAAGTTTTCTACATCCATTGCTGACAGGCCTGATGGACTCTCTAGCTTGCCCACCTAGATGTTTCACCCGACTGATAGTCTATTCAGAAACCATGCTTGGAGTTGTCAACGGTGCTCAGGATGCACAAAATAGTTTGGCAAGTTTTCTAGTGAAGAATTTTGCTACACTACGCTATGTTATGTAGCATAGCAGACCTTGGAAGATAGTTGCTTAGGCAATCAAGTGTAAATCATTGCAGAACAAAGTGCTACACTATGCTACACTATGTAGCATAGTATAGCATAGCAAAGGCAAATCAGAGAGGCCCAGCTTACCAAGTGATTCCAATGATGAAATTGCCCTCGGCAAGAACTTTGCCCTCCAAAACCACTTGCCTTGATTGATTTCAAGTCCTTCAACAAGGTCTCGTACTAGGAAGTGGTAGATTGAGCAAAAAGTAGGACATGAAAACTACTATGCTATGCTATGCTACATAGCGTAGAGCAGCAAAAGGTATCTCAAATGCAAGTTCATCAAGTTCAAATTCATCCCTTTGCAGAAGGAAAAATTTGCAACTATTAGCATAAATTTGAGCTCCAAGTAGGCATTTGCCACTCCAACACGGATCACAAATGAAGCCAACTGCTATGCTATGTAGCATAGCGTAGCGTAGCAAAAGATGCATATTAAACCAAGTGCTGCAAAATTTGACCTGACGTGCGATGAAGCTTCCAGCACATGCAATTGACTTCATTGCAAATTTTTTCTTCAACTTGGTGGCTACGCTATGCTATGCTACATAGTGTAGCATAGTGTAGCGAGCTGCTACACTTTGCCAACATGGTATGCTACATTGCATAGCACAGCATAGTAGGTAGCTACACTACTTTAGTATGCCCCATTCCTTGTCTACATTTTTGGCATATTTGATTCTAGCATTCCCAGTTTCGATAGCGTGATTGCAGCTTGGTAGGTTCACAATCAGCTTTGCATGTCCATGCAATATGGGCATGTTAGCATCTTGTGGGTCTAGGACATGTGGCATCTAAACTACATCTCTCGTGTGATCCTAGCTCTATAAATACCCCAACGAGCAATGCTTAAGTGGTGGGGAAAATTGAGCATTGGCTGGAAAAATTTTAGCGGTTGGCAATTTTGGGCAATTTTGAGCATTGTTGGCATTGATTGGTATTTTAGCAATTCAAAGCAAGTTGACACTTTTAGCATTGGCTCTTGGCATTAGCTTTTTCTTGTCAGTGTTTTGTACTATTGGCTCTCAAGCTTGTACCTAAAAACATGGTTGAGGCATTTTGAGTGTTCCAGTCATTTCTGGACTCCCTATGCCCCTTCAGCACTATACCACTTATTACACATTTTCAAGCAGAGAAGAGAATCGAACCCACGACTTTGCAGTGGTGCATTTTCTCATCCCAATTACTCTATTATTTCTACATTATTACCACTATTTAGCATCATTTTCTTTATCATTGCATTTATTAATCATCGATTAGATTTCACATATTTCATGCTTAAAATGATGTTTACATAAGGTTAAGTTACACCAAATAAGTTTCTATCTAATCGACTAGACCATTCAAGGCACCTTGTTTCCATGTTTATCTAGCATGGCCCTTGCATAGATCTGGGGTTAAAATTACTAGTCTGATAACCTCTTGGTGTTTCCAGTAGCCAATGTTTTCGGTTGCTACAATTTTCTAGTGCTAGAAGGAGGGCCTTTCAGTGCCTTTTCCATGTTTCATGGTAATCTTGCACATGTTCTATACCCCATCATGCACTAGCATAAACGTGACACCCTATTGCAGTTGTTTACGCATCGTGTGGTACAGATTGGTTGTTTCGACGGTTCCTTTGAAATCCTGTAGGATAGAAAGCCTCTGATTGTCACTTGATCTTCTTGATTTCCTCATTTTTAAATTCTTTTAGCTTTATGAAAATGATTTCCATAAGCACCGCAGCTACTACCTCTAACATTGAGATCCCCTTCTTGGTTCAAGGCATCATAGGTGCTGAGCAGCTACCCAACCCAAAGCTGGGATCATGTCAATCTCTCAGGATCCAAAACTAAGGACTTGAGGGCTTGGCTCAGCAATACAAGTAGTGTAACTTTCTCTGCACTAAGGTCTAGGAAAATCTACCCTTAGATGCACAAGAACTCGAAACAAACGTAGCTTTGAGTTCTCTTACTGTAACAGGAAGAAATTTATTCCCACTCTCAATGTTTCTATTCCTTTGACACAAACACATCAGTGGCTCATAGATTAGCTGATAGTGACCATTAGGCCTAGGGAGCTGTGAGACACGACATCTCACCATGATGAAACATTCCAAGATGGGTAAGAGGAACTAGATTCCTAGTATGAAGGTGGGGGTCAAACCAACCCTGCCATCATCTCTCCCACCCCATGTTTCTAGAAAAACCTACTCTATACCACTGCTCCCTTCATGATCACATCCACCTCATTGCAACCCATAGTTTTGTCGGCAACAGGTAGCCATGCCATGCCCTTGGTGTATCAACACGCCTACTCCCCTGTCTCATGCTCAGCCACTACCCCTCTGTAAATTATTCCCCAGTCCATTCATGCATTGTATCACACACCTATCATGGCTACTCTATCGTACATTCACACCATACCTATATCATAGTTGCATGCAGCTTCTACTTTCGTTCCGGTGTCTACACCTATCCCACCATCAGCAGTGGGCCTAGTCCCACCCACATGGTGGATCCCATTCACTTCTCCTCCTATTTTGTAACCATCACAGATGTCCTCCTATGCTCACCATCAAATGTACCAAGTCCTGTAAATAGTACAACCAAGCACGGAACTATGGTCCTTCCCACTAGTCGCACAAATGGCCTACCCTATAGCACAACCAGTAGCTACTGCTCCAATGGCACCACCTACTAGGTGGTGGATAACACAAGCAGCACCTTTCGTAGGCACCACCCCGATGGCACTGCCTATGGGTCACATCATTGCCCCTGCCATGCCACAGATAGGAGCTGCTCTAATAGCTCCCCAACCATCTGCATCATCCCCAAGTCTAGATCAAGCATTATAGCTTATCCAAACCCTTACTGAGAAGATCAAATCCCTCAAGACTATCAGTTCTAATATAGTACAAGTCATGGACTTCTACCAGGATGATCCCATCAACCCGACAGTCCCCACACTGACTTTACCCCCCAGGATGCCACTCCCCCATTTCAAGAAATACAACAGGGAAGGTGATCCCAATGCACATCTTTTCACATTTTGATATGGGTCCCTTCTTTTGCAAAAATGGATGCATACAATCATTCATGTCTTTGCTATGTCTCTGATGGGGAAAGTCCTAGACTATTACCGTGTGCTTTCATGCTCCTCCATCTCAACCCTAGAGGAGCTCCTGACCTAGTTCGTAATGTGTTTCAAGTACAACTTGAGAACATAAGTTATACTAGATCAGCTAATGAGTGTGAAGCAAGATCCACTAAAACTAGTCCAACAATTTATACTGTGGTGGAGTGCTACCCTTAATAAGATCCACGAGCCCATCATGGAGGCCCATTTGTTGGCTATCTTTAAAGGTGTAGTGAATGACTTCATCAAGTTCAAACTATACTATCTCACTTCCCAAACCCTTAGCTAGGCTTTTGTCTGGACAAAGAGCATACAAGACATGCCCAAGGAAAGCAAAGACTTGGCTTATGTTGCATACAAAAACACATTCGCAAAGAAGGATAAGGGCAAGGCTACAACAGCCACAGTGGTCATTGTGGTAAATGAAGCCAAACCCAACAACAACAAGAACAACAAGAAAGTAGTCATAGTAGCACCTAACCCTACACCCAACCAGGACAACATAGTTCAACCCTCCAAATCTACATCCAAAGAATCCACACCCCCTAAGCCAAACTTTGAGCATAAAGATCACTCCAAGTATACCCTACTACCCGTTAAGTCTTGAAAACTTCTAAAGAAATTACTAGCAGCGGGGTACATCTAACACAAGTGGATGTCAGAGGAGGGAATAAAAAAATATCAATGGTACTGCAAAATTCATACGAACCCCTCCTTGGCCTTGCCCAATGAGTTGCCAGTTCCTAAGAATTTCAAACTGGAGTGGTTCTATGACTACCATCAATAGTGTGGTCATGACATAGATTACTATATGGTGTTAAAAGATGACATCCAAAGGATGATTAATCCAGGGAAACTGGTTTTAGATGAGAGCAACCCAGTGCACCCAAAAAATCAATCTTTTCATGTTTACACAGATCCTCTTAACACCAACAATGCTGGCTACATTATCAACATCATCGGTGTTGATAGTAACCCTAAATCACCCCAGCGGCCATTTGTGGTTTGTGTGCCTCAACGTAGTGCTTCACCACTAGTGGCTAGACAAACTCCATAGCAACTATTTGTCCTGAGAGTCCATCCTCGAACATTTGCCCCTACACCACCTGTTAGCAAAACCACACAAATACCACATGCATTAACACTATTAGCACCGTTTTTCATTAGGGGGTTGAGTTATTCAATTGCCCCTAGCCCACATAAGATAGCACCTCAACCTTCTCATGCAAAGAAACAAGAAGAGCGTTTGATGGGTGAGGCATCTACATAACATATTGCCATAGGTAGTTCTAAACCTATGCCCTTGTCCTCTACATCTACGTCCTTGTTGCCAAAAGATGATGTTGCTACACATGCATGAACATCACCATCTCACCCGAAAGGGTTTGATCCTAGACCTAAAATTGTCCCTCCTTAGGAAATTCATCTCCTCAAATGAATGAAAGAGGAGAAAGATAGAAAATAGGAAGGTGGCCCTGACCTATTGAATGCTCTCACCCAGGTCAAGCAGGCTCTGAAACAAAAAAACACAAATTTGAGCCTTTATGATCTAATTATGACTTCTACTGCACATCGTGAGGCTTTGGTTCACATGTTAATAGCAATTCTCATTGATGAGAACATGCCAGTAGAAGGAAAAGCAATCCACTTAGTTATGCTTCCTTCTATGCCAATAGAACCAAATCTATCCCAATTGACTTTTTGTGATGATTCTATTAGGGAAGACTCTGAGAAGGGTTAGGTGACTACAACACCTCTTTTTATCATAATTTAGGTCGGTCAACACAAGATCTAAAGTGTACATGTTGATGATGGGGCTGCTACAAATGTCATCCCATTCCCTATGGTGGATAAGCTAGGTTTGGTCAACCAGATCAGATCCACAATGACGTCATGCTTAAATTCGTTCAATGGGGCATGGGTCGTATTGAAAGGCACTATCCACATTAACTTTGTGGTATGGGACTAGTTCCCCATTAATGTAATGTTTTTCATGGTGGAAGAGATGCTTAGGTCTAACATGATCTTGGGGAGATCATGGTTAGCACAAATTAGGGTTGTCTCTTTACCCATACATTAGGAGATCCATCTACCCTATGCAGGCAGGGAGGTGGTAATCCATGACGACAAGGTGGCAACGTAAGTGATCAATAACATAGATATGGAGCAGGGCTTAGAGGTCATAACCTCCAAGAATGAAGTGCCTATCTCTATAGATACCAACCACTTAGCAAAGGAGTTGGCACAACATGCTAGCTTAGAAAACAAGAATGCGTGGGCCGATTTGCCCTTCCAAGCGAAGGGAAATGATGTAGACAAATGCCCTAGCAAAGTGTCTTGGCCTTACGCTTCACACAATCCACAATGGGTTAGGAAGTAGTTATGCATAGCATAGCAACCCCACTACTTCTCACCTAGTTAACATCCATTGTACATTTATTGCTCATTTGCTTTGCATTCATCCATCTATGCTAGGCACACTAACACATTTTTCTAAAATCATTGACATAACTTCTATTCATGCCATGGCCCAAAATGGCCTAAAACTATACTATGCCATGGCCTGCAATAGCCTAAAACTAGATATGGTCTAAAATGGCCTAAAAGTATATCAGCACCATGGCTCGAAATGGCCTAAAACTACGCATGGCCAGAAATGGCCTAAAACTACACATGGCTAGAAATGGCCTAAAACTAAAGTGAAAAACATAGAAATCAGTTGCATAAATAACATTCGTAACACATAAACTAGAGTAGCATTAATCTTGCCATAATCCATTTTTAATTCAAAATTTTACTTAGACAATGTTTGCAATAGTTTTACAAAAAATATAAAAATACAAAAAATCAAAAGCTCTACTGTCATGCATCATCTTCCCCTACATTATTTGCCTTTGCATCATCTTCTACTACAACATCATTTTCATCCTCTAAGGATCTTGCTTCTTCATTTGGAACCTGCATAATAGAAATGAAGTAGTTAGCTAGAATTGCACACAAAAGCTAGAAAAACATAAACTATTGCATTGCAAAAAATGACTAACCCAAAATTTCCCCGCATCTGTCTCGGGGGGTATACGGTCCAATCCAATCCCGAGGTGGTGCCAAACCTCCTCCTCTATGATATCTACCCAATGTGTTTCACTCAGTTCAATGTCTACTACAGCTTTTTCCTTTTTGATGGCCGTCCATCTTAGTGGTCCCAGAGAAAAGAAGGCAATGGCAATCTCACCTATGGGAAGATTCACATCCTGCTCAGGTGACTCAGTGACCGTCACTTACTGCATGAACTTGTTGTAGGCCTTAGAAGCACCAATGACATCCATGAATGCTTCATAAGTATACAACTTCACTGAAGCATCCCGGTATTGTTTACAATAGGCAGCATGTTCTAGTTTATACATATTCTTGTGATTCTTCTAGGAATATCCACATTCGTAAACTCTAGCGCTATAGTCCTTCCATTTTTGGTTCTTTTAAGCCAACAAGTCCATCTACATCTGCTGTTCAATTATCTCCTGGGTCACCTCATTGTTGCACCGTAAAACTATCCAATATCTTGCATAATCTATGATGGTCATGTGTCAATTGCTATCGTTGGCATCATGGGCCAGGAGGAATTCATTCCTAGAATGAAGGTATCCCACCTCAATAGTTAGATTAGCCTTTTCTTTATCCTACCTCTAGACTTGTTTCCACAGGTTTTCATTCACGTGCCTACACTCCCACAAAGAGCGTGTTGAGTGCAACGGACATTTGCTAGCCTTGTCGTATACGTGATGAGGCACCTTGGTTACTTTAGGTGGGAATGTAGGCATGGCATCCACCTTTATTGCCTAATTTTCATCCCACTTGAGGCAAGAAGCTATTATCACACATAAAATTACATTAGCCATAGTAGCATAGCAAACTTTGGCAACTTAAGAAGTCTAGTGTAGCAAGCTAAAAGTCTAGCATAGCCACTTTACTTACCCACTTCTGGATTGACTTGTTTAAGACAGCTGGTCATGTCATTGACAACCCCCTACATGAACGTAAGCTTGTTAGGGATCTCGACCCATGGTTCTAGCTAGATCAAGGAAGGTCCTGCAATGTTAACATCAGTGTCTACCATATAACTAAACGTGTCAGTAATGATCGAGATAGACTACAATAAAATAGGTGAGTAACGCAAATGACAATATAAAGGCTTGTACCTAGCAAACCCTCAGGGATGATAGTGGGGGG
>MNCI01013865.1:351249-452945 GCA_015680685.1 Gnetum montanum | reverse complement strand
GGGGGGGGGGGGGGGGGGGGGGGGGGGGGTCTCCCATTGAAATACTATCGAATATACTATCAGACTCACTGACATCTTGTTGTAGCTCCCCTCGTTGCTAGCTTAACACTATAGCAGCACCCTCTACGTTCATCTGTTACTCCGATGCTGAGATGTGCTTAGCAAAGGGATCATTAGTAGAGTTTCCTTCCTTGTTGACATGAGCTACCTCTTTATTTGCTGGGGCATTTCTTTTTAAGGCACCAACATCCTCCTCATCATCAAAACTATCCTCCTCATTTGCAGGAGCATTTTCCTCGATGATGAGATCCCCTTCCTTTATGGTGGCTGTTTCTTCTCTCTTGACTAGGGCCATTGACCTTGTGGTTGGGACCCCCACATATTTATTAGTCTCCCCCATTTTGGGGGTGAAACACCACAAAATTCTAGGCTTAGCACTTCTCCAACAAGAATCAAGCTAAGTCATGATGCTCCCCAGCATGACTGAAGCTTGAGGGCCTCATAGACAGCTTCAAATAGAGATGAACTGAGTAAGAAATGGTTCCTTGGGATTCAAAGAAGACTACAGTGACATCTAGAATCAAACCTGGTAAATTTTGAGCTCAAAATACTTGGTTTTCACTATGTATGCATCCTGTATGCTCGCCTATACATGCCTAGCGTATGGCCCAGTGTGCAGAAAATTTTCATCCTTAAAAATTCATCAAAATATACTAGAATTGAATTTATAGACTCCCCATGACCTTCCCTAAGGTTTGAGGTAGGTTGCAGGCTCCTAAAAATCAAATTCTGGGAACCAAACGGGTCATTTCCTACCTACATGCTGGCTCACAAGCCCAGTGTGTACGCCTAGCGTATGACTTCAAAGGTGACCCAAAACAAGCACTTCAGACCAATATTTTTACAAGGAATCAACTCTAAAGGATAGAAAAATTTTTAGGCATCATCATGGGCTCAAGAAAATCAATTTTTGACCTTGAAATAATTCACTTTTGAGTTCACATGCTGAGCATGTACATCCTACACGCCCAACGTATGGCCCAGCATGCAGCAACTTTTGAGCCTCAAAAACTCATCAAAATATGCTAGAATAAAAGGTATAGACTCTCTAGGACCTTTCCTAAGGTCCTAGGTAGGTATCAAGTTCGTAAAAAGCAAATTTTGGGCACCAAACGGGTGATTTCCTGCCTACACGCTGGCTCACAAGCCCAGCGTATGACTTCAAAGGTGATCCAAAAAAAGCACGTCAGACCAAGATTTTCACAAGGAATCAACTCTCAGAGATAGGGAAATTGGTAGGCATCATCATGGGCTCAAGAAAATCAATTTTTGACCTTGAAATTATGCAATTTTAAGTTCACACACTAAGCATGTACATCTTGCACGCCCAGCATGTACGCCCATCATATGGCCCCAAGGACAAGGTCAAACAGGCACTTTAAGGAAATTTTTTGGCATGGGGATTATCCTTTGGACATGGGAATCTAGTATAAATCATCAAAATCTTTGAAAAATTCCATTTTTAACATCAAAAGTATCATTTTTGGCCTCACACGCTGGCCCATACGCCCAACGTACAGCCATCATACACCTCAAAGATGAGCCCAAAACCCCATTAAAACAAAGTCAAAATAAGCTCCTAGATGACTTAAAGGACCACCAAGACTCAAGGATCAATGTACACACATCAGCATACTATATTTGATTCCTAAATTTCAGTTTTCATGCTCACACGTTGGCCTATACGCCCAGCGTATATGCCCAGCGTATATGCCCAGCATGCTCAACTTCGGGCCTCCCAAAACCCTACCAAATCAAGGCCAAATGAGCCCAAATTTGACAAGAAGAATCCTTAGGACATTAGAATCTAGATCCATGGTCAAAAATTTCTTTAGAGATCAAAATATCAGTTGAAATCCTTCTTGTTTGACCACTTGTTGTCTAGCGTATGGAGCGTATACGCCCAACGTGTGAGGGTACAGAAACATGCCAGATGCCCAAACTCACATGCTGGAAGCTCTATGGACATGCCAGGATACTCTGAAGCTTATAATGACATGCTGAAGCTAGAAATAGGATAACAAAGCTCAAATCTATAGGCTAGAACTATGAAATCTGTTGTACAACCATCATTCATTTCATTTTTATGGGCATGAAAGGTCACAGGCTGAGGGTTTGCACACCCAGCGTGTGAACTGAACAGTGTTCACACTGGAAACTTGTAAAATTTTGTTCTTTTGCACTGGTCAATGCCCCACCTATCACCAGATTTGTAAATTTTCCCTCCCATAGCCAATCATCCCACTCCAGATCCGAATTCCATGCTCCCAGATCATATAAAAACCCCAATTTTTGACTAAATTTGGGTTGCAAGATCTGATTTAGGATGATACGTCCACCTTGTGTAGATCCACAACTACATATAGACCAGTTCTTTTTACACACTCTTTTTCATTACATTTGATACATTTGGCCAACTTTTATTACAGTTTACATCATTTTCTATGTTTACGCACGTTTACATTTTCTGTATGTTTCATACTAGTTTACATTTAGTTGCAGTTTACGTATAACCCAACGTGTTGTAGTGGCAAACATTGGGGAAGTTCTTCTTTGATTTGCGTGTGAACCATCCAAGGCACTCTACCTTTATCTATTTCTAGCTTGCCCTCAAGCGGAGGCAGGGTCTACTGTGCTTGTCTATGAATCTTTCGGTGCCTGTAATGTTCCAGCCCAACACCAACAATTTTAGACGGTATAGTTTTTGGCACTAGAAGGAGGGGCCTTCTTCATCATTTCTTAGATCTACTTTGATCCAGGCTTGATCTCTTTAGATATGCTACACCACCTTGTAGATCTTCTCCTCACGATCCTGGATCTACTCTCAGTTCCATCAAATCTACCTTCATCAGCTCTAGATATGAGTTTTCCTCATTCAGATCTGCACCCTCTTTAGCCAGATCTGCATGCTGCACCAGTCTATATGTTTTGAACCCTTCTTCATCATTTCTCAAATCTACTTCGATCTAGGCCTAATCTCTTTAGATCTACTGCACCACCTTGTAGATATGCTCCTCACGATCCCAGATCTACTCTCGGTTCCATCAGATCTACCTTCATTAGCTCTAGATCTAAGTTTTTCTCATCTAGATCTGCACCCTCTTCAGCCAGATCTACACACTGTACTAGGTACACGCTGTGACTTAGCCTTCCCCTTTGCAAAATTTCCATTTTTCTAGGATATACGCTACCTTATTCTTTCATTTTCATCTCAAAATGGTTAGTTTTTCTTACTGATAAGGTTGTATGCTGTACTACACCCTTGCTATACGCTAACCACTTACCCTGCACGCTGTAGACCCTGTCTACATGTTGCCCTATTTCTCTGCACACTGTACACCTTGTCTACACACTACCTTGTTTCTCTGCATGTTGTAGACCCTGTCTACATGCTGCCCTATTTTCTTGTACATTGTAGACCCAGTCTACACATTGCCACCATTTTTAGCACGTTGACCACTTTGTCTATATGCTGACCACTATGTCTGTACGCTGACTATTGCAGTCTGTATGCTGTGAACCCAGTTCACATGCTGTGACCAATTCCTGTACACCAACAATAGTACCTGTACGCTGTGAGAGTGACCTGTACATTGTGAATAGTGTTCACACACTGTGTATAACCCTCACATGCTGAGCATACAGGGTTATACGTTGAGTACGCTATGAATAATTTCATACTTAGCCAAATTTTTATCATTTTTCACTTAATATTATCTCATAATTACCTTGACACATAGATCATTCTAGACATGGATCCAGCCAACATGAACACTTCTAACATGCCCATTTCACATGTCAGTCCCTCCACCTCATACCCAGTCATCACTACTCCACCCATTGGGGTCCACGGTGAGGCTAACCCCTAGAGGCCACCTCGCCAATCCCTTAGGTTGCAAGGGAAGGATCCATCCTTTAATGTCATAACTCAGGAAAACTATAATTTCATATGTGTTAAGATCCAAGCCAGCTTGGTAGTGGATCCCACTGAGTTAGAGGCAAGAAGGCAATATGAACTGATTCACAAGGGAGGACTTGAGTTCATCCCCACACCATATGATATCATACCACTTCCAGAGCACTACAATGAACTCATCACTCAACTCCTTTTGGCAAGGAGCCAACCCCCCACCTCACATCCCATTATAGATCCTCAAACGGAGGACGAGGAGGATTACTTCGCTGCACAATCCGAACACAGAGGGTCATATCATGTGCCTAGCCCTCACTCCTGATTCAGTTCATTGCTTCACCCCTATTTAGGGGAAACCATGCCAATCCATGAAACTACCATCACCCAAGCCCCTATGTCCCAACAAGACCCTTACATCCACCCCTATCATCTCTAGTTCCAACATAGCATTCCATCCATCCATCGCCACTGTCCCACCAATCTGAACATCTCCATCTCTCTCTCACCTATAATCTCAACCATCCCCTTTGCAAGATCATACTGTTTCCACATTTAGGCCCCAAATCATTGTAATGCCTTCAATTATACCCGCTTCCACATCCACTCACTTCATACCACAAGTACAACTTTAGACTCCACCGGCAGCTCCTCCCTTGTAATCAGTTCAAAGTGCCTTCGTACAACCAATAGCTGGACAGTGACCCATACCCATTGCCCAACCTGAACAACCCCTTCAATCACAACCCACAGTAGGACAGTGGCCAGTTCCTACCCCTCAACTGCAGCAACCAGTTCCTTTAGCCACACCATCCTTCATTCCCCCAACAGTTAACATTCTGCATACCCAGTTTCCATTTGTACAACCTCCCACTTACCAACAGACTGCCCCACAATCCCCCTTATATACTACCCAAGTTAACCAACCCATGGCTTCATCGAATGCCCAAGACTGGGCTGAAGCTAAAAAACTGATGTAAGAGCTAACTGATGAGGTCAAACGCCTCAAAAAGCTACCAAAGAAGAGCTTAAGATAGTAGATTTCTATCAGGATGATCCTATCAGCTCTTCAGTTCCACCTCTAACATTACTTAAGGGTGTTTCCTTACCCACATTAACTAAATACAATAGGGAAACAGACCCCAACAACCATCTTGTAATGTTTAGACTAGAGTGCGTGTTTCTTCAGGCATGGCCACATGCCATCTTATGAGTGTTCCCCATGTCCCTCACAGGGAGAGCACTTGACTGGAATTGGGCTTTGCCCCAAAACTCCATATCTTCTTTGGAAGATTTATTACACCAGTTCATTACCAGGTTCAAGTATAACTTGAAGCCTGAAGCAACACTTGATAGCCTCATATAGGTCAAGTAAGCACCACTTGAACCTGTTCAAAAATTTATTCAATGGTAGAGTGCTACCCTTAATGAGCTCCATGAGCCAATCTCAGAGACTTATCTCCTCACTATTCTAAATGTGTCTGTTAATGATTTTGTAAAGTCCAAATTATACTATCTTAACACAAGCACTCTTAGCCAAGCATTTGTGCAGATAAGAAATATTGAAGAAGCTGCACAAAACAGTCATGACCCCACCTATTCAGCCTTTAAAAACCAACATAACAAAAAAGATAAAGAAAAGGCTAAAGTAACCATAGCAGCAGTAGCAGAAACATAACAAACGAGTATGGGATAACAAGGCGGACTGACTACTACCCCTACTAACTATGCTAGACTTGCTCTTGCTACTGCACCTAAACCGTCTACATCACAAACTGCTATGCCAGGTCATGCCCAAAACTTTGAGAGAAAATATCCCTCTCAATACACACCACTACTTGTGAAGCCTTCTCAACTGTTTGACCAATTTTGAATTCTGGAATGATAAAACACAAGTAGATGTCACCTGCAGCTATTCAAAAACATGATCAATTCTGTGAATTGGTCAAGAATCCAAGCTTGGCTACACCTAACGAGCCTCCTATCCCAAAAGGCTTTGGGCTGGATAGGTTTTGCGAGTACCATCAATGTAATGGGCATGGTACTGATTTTTGTCTCATCCTAAAACAAGACATTCAACGAATGATAGATGGGGGCAAAATAACTTTCGATGAGTCTAACCCAGTTCAATCGCAAAACCAATCCATGGACGTATATAATGACCCACTAAATACTAAGGAAGTACCATACATAATTAACACTATCTACTTAGATAACGAACAAGAAGCACCTAGGATTAACACCATTTATTTAGATAATGAATAGTAAAAACCTAGGAGACCCTTTGTAGTTCGTATTCCTCCTACTGCACAAACACCTGCACCTCAATCATCATACTCTCAATATAACTCACCTACCCCGCAAAGACCCTATGTCATCCAGATACCTCCTGCGGTGGTAGCCTCTACCATACCACCACAAGCTAAACCATACGTAGTGTGTGTACCTCCTACCGCTACTACCGCAAACATGCAACCACCTACCTGGCCCGCTCCCTTTGTAGTCCAGGTGCCACCTGCAGTTGCAACTATGGAGGTACAACCCCCAACTAAACCAACTCCATATGTTGTCGGGATACCCAAACATCCTAATAATCACCAATCTTCCACTCCGCAAACACAAAATAGATCGACCTCATATGTTCTTAAGGTGCCTAAGCATCCTGATAACCAACCCTCCGCACCTCAACTGTCTACTAGGCCAACCCCATATGTCATCAGGATGCCTAGGAAGCCTGGCACTCAACCACCATCAACCGCTCAACCGCAAGCCTGTCCTACTCCATACGTCATACGAGTTTTAAAGCAACCCAATGTTTAGAAACCAACTATTCCCCCATGCCACACGTAGGAACGCCTGGCAGATAGGCTGACACAGGAACACTTAGAGAAAGAATGTCAATGGCTTGCCTTAGGATCCTCCAAGCCTACTCCATTAAGTGCAGTACCCATGACATCATGTGCGAATGAACCAAACACGAGCTATAAGGGAGAATCATTGGGAATACATGATACATCCAAATCAATGGTTACAGAAGAAAACTTCAAACCAGCTATACATGAGATAAAACTGTTGGGCCCGATGGACTAGGTAACCACTAACAAGCATACACCTAATGGTAAAGATTTAGCAACAGCCCTAACACAAGTTACGTAGGCACTTAAATAGAAAAACACTTCATTAAGCCTATATCACCTGATGTTAACTTTTTAAACTCAACGCGAAGCCCTAGTACACATGTTGACATCGATCCCAGTAAGTGAAGACTTACCTCCAACTAAACCTTCTATTCATGCGGTAATGTATTCGCCTCAAGGATCGACTTCTAAATCACTAGACTTCCACACTAACAACATCAAAATTGATGAGAAAAAAGGAGAAGTAACAACAACACCTATGTTCATAACGATACAAGTAAATCAATTCAAAATACATAGAGTGCATGTAGATGATGGAGCTACCAAGAACGTGGTACCTTATCCTGTTATTGAACAATTAGGGCTTGCGAAACTAATTAGACCAACCTCCACCACTTTTTTAAAGTCATTTAGTGGATCACACATAGTAGTAAAAGCCACCATAACTTTGGACTTTATAGTAGGGGATCAATTCCCCACATTTGCTAACTTCGTTGTCATCGACGAGATGCCAGGGTTCAATTTAATATTAGGAAGACCCTGGCTAGCCCAACTGAAAGTAGTCTCTTCCCCGATACACCAAGAGATTTACCTACCTTATGAAGGTGGTGAAGTCATCATACACGGGGATGCTGTTACATATACCATCTCATCACATACGGATACAAACCAAGGCTCAGAGGTTAAGTTTGAAGAGCCTAAACAAGATGATAACATTCTTGATAAACCAAAACCAACTACCGAACAACCAAAACAAAAGGATGACACAAAAGAAAAACAAAGTTGCATGCAACCAATAAACAGTGATCCATCAGACATAAAAGAAACGTCGCCTAGCATATAAACATCCAAACCTAAAATTGTACATACACCGCCTATCATAGAAACTATAGCAAACATAGAAACTACTATACATACGGAAACACTAGAAGACACCAACATAGAGCCTATTCCACCAGATGTCCCTTGGGCTGAATTACTATTCAACGTGATCAGCGAAGGGGACACTGAGTATAGAATCATACCTATTAGCACCATTCCTAACGTTAAATTAATAAAAATAAAAAAATTACTAAACAGTTGACACACATTCATCATCCGAAATGACATTAAACTACATCCATCATCTGAAATGATGTTAAACTACATTCATCATCTGAAATGACATTAAACTATCACATGTCTGCAACGACATAAAACTAGCCATTGCCAAAAATGGCCAGTTTACTAAGAAATCTACCAGTATCACTTGAAACTTCTCTTGTTTACACATGGCCTGAAATGGATCCTTCTCCCTACCCATCCCTGATTGCTCCATCTGTAAAAAATCTTAGAATACCTTGATTTTCCTTGGGTAACAGGGTTTCTATTACTACGGTGGCTACCTCCTCCAACAAGTGTGACCAAATGATCACACTAAAGTGCTAGAGGAGAAATTGTAGAAACTCCCATGCACCTTCCCTAAACTAGACCACCTGGTGATCCACACATGTGTGGGATGGAGGAACATTGGCCACTAGTTCACTTAGGTAGCACAAGATCCCTATGATTTCTAGGAAGATGAAGATTAGCCTTAGTTCCACCCTACATAACACAATTACAAATGTTAATATCATGTTCGAGTAGAATTCGCATATAGCGTAGCAGAATTAGCAGTTAATAGATAGCATAGCATGACTCTCTTAATACTTGTAGCAAAGCAAAAAACATGAAGGTAATAGCGTAGCAAGATTAGCCTAGCATACCAATGAAAAGCTTAACACAAATCTTTTGAGAAGAAAGAATTTAATGCACTATACTAGTTTCAAAAAATCTTTTGCCTAACAGAACGATTTGCATTATGTTGTGATAGACACGTGTTACACTGTCAAATCATGCACATGGCCAAACCCTCCTAAGGATCATACGCTACACTATTTGCATCTTGAATTGCTAAAATCACCTAAGCTTTTGCAACAAGCTAGCCATAGTGATGGTGGTTTAGGCAACACTGCATGCAACCTTAGCGTAGCACTCATACACCCATCATGGCTGAGTTGGCAATAGTGATGGTGTAATGGCCAAAATAGCAGCAAAACAATGACAAAAAAATGTAGATTGCATAACAAAAATTGTAGAAAAAAAAACTAAGAAAGTAGAAGCAATAACTGCAGCATAGAAAAAGACAAAAGAAAATAGCATAGTAACTTATCGGGCCGATGGGGTCTCCTCTCGCACTGTGACACATACCTGCGACACATGCACTAGGGTCTCCTTCACTTCATCCACCTTGGCAAGTGCTAGGTGTTTGTGTTCTTTCTTTAGATCCATCGTTTTAGTTGTGGATTCTTTCTTGCATGCTCCATTAAATCACCTTGCTCTGAGTTAGTACAATCACTCTATGCTTTGAATCAAGGCTCTATGCTGTTATGGTAAAAATGACAAGTTTATCGAGGGTAAACCCTATTTATAGCTAAAACAGTGAAAAGGAACTTGTCATTTTCTCTCCTCAATTAATGAGGGATGTTCTATATGATGTAGCATCTCCCCATAGCATAGCAGTATTGTTTGCATTATGACAGGTAGGCCCGACCGAAAACTTTGGCCCACTCTAAACTAGCCATTAGCCTTTGAAAAAAATAACTAACTAGGTGGTCTGCAAAGACCGTAAACTAGAAGCTTCAAAATTTTGCATTCATATGGTTTGCAAAGACCTTAAACTAGCAGCTTCAAACTTTTGCATTCAGATGGTCCGCAAAGATCTTAAACTAGCAAATTCTAACCCATAGCCTCTGTCAAATTAATGGTCTGCAAAGACCTTAAACTAGTAGTTCTAATAGGTAGCTTCAATCTCATTAGCAGTTTGTAAAGACCTTAAACTAATACTTCTTAGTTTCACTAGAGTAGCTTGTTAGCGGTCTGCAAAGACCTTAAACTAGTAGTTTTACACTTTTGCATCTAGGCAGTTTTCTATGACTTTAAAGTGGCAAGTTGCAAATTCTACATTATATTTTATAGTTATTTTAGCTGTTCACATCTCATAGCTTCTTTATAGATGCTTACTACACACTATTGCTATAAATAGGTATCCCTTAACTAGGCATCGATCCTATTATAGCAAGTTGAGCAAGAATGGCAATGCACCATGATCTCTCTTCACCTTTAGCATTGGCAGGTCCACACAGAAAGCTTTCAAGACAACTAAACCCTGAGTCAATAGACTGGGGATCATTTGCAGAAAGCATTGTAGTGTCCTTAGAAACATCCCCAGACTGGCCTAAAAGTCTAGTCAAAGCCCTAGATTTAGAGGCTAGGGATGTAACTAAGGACCCTCTCATTGAGATGCCTGTGACCACATCTAGGGGAAAAATAAAAACTTTAAAGCCTAGCTCCCTTCTAAATTTACAAATGCACAAAGATGTAGCCAAAGTAATGTAGAATAACATTGAAGTATTTGCATGGTCCTATAACAACATGCTGGGTTTAGATCTGAGGCTCATATAGCACAATATTGTCTTAGATCCCATATTGGCTAGTACAATCTCTAGTTTAATAGCTTGATAGAGCAGTTAAGTAGAAGGCTCGCAAGATTAAACTAGAGATTGTACTAGCCATATGGGATGAAATTACCAAGCTCTATCAAGCTAGTTTCATCTGGGCAGTTGATTAATCAGAGTGGGTGTCAAGCATTATTGTGGTTTCCAAGAAAACTGGAGGAATACAAATCTGTATAGACTTCCGGGATCTGAACAAAGCTATAATCAAAGACGATTTCCCATTGTCGAGTATCAATCAACTCATCGACACTATGACTGTTCATGCTCTATTATCCTTCATGGATAGTTTCTTTGGCTATAACCAAATTCACATCAACCTAGAGCATCAGTTAGCAACAACCTTCATGACCCCATGGGGTACTTTCTATTCTATTATGATGTCCTTTGGGCTGAAGAACGCTGGAGTAACTTACCAAAGAATCACGACTTACATCTTTAGCGACTACATCCTAGAAATGCTAAATGACTACGTGGATGACATAGTGGTCAAATATAAAGAGGTCTCTGATCATCCCAATGATTTAGGTGTAGTCCTGAAGCATTGCCAGATGCATGATTTATTCCTTAATCCAAAAAGTATGTCTTCAATGTGAGAACTAGATGCATGCTAGGGTTTGTAGTATTAGAGCCTAGAATACGAGTGGACCCTAACAAATTCAAGGCCATAGTTAATCTAGCGCCACCTACAAACCTTAAAAAATTGCATGGGTTACAAGGTAGTGTACAATTCATCAAAAGGTTTATAGCAAAGTTGACTAAAAAGTTACATCCCATGCAACATTTGCTGAAGAAGGGGGTTAACTTCAAATGGAAAACACAATGCCAATAGGGCTTTGATGATCTAAGGAAAGAGCTTTTACATCTCCCAACTATGTACCTAGCACAAAGAGATAAGCCTTTCCTTGTCTACCTTGCCACCTTAGACATGTCTATCATGGAACTTTTATGTCAGAGATGAGATGACGGCTCTGATATTCCAGTGTATTATCTAAGCCATGAATTAATAGCGTATGAGGTAAAATATAATAAAGTGGGGAGAAATTTCCTTGCCCTAGTCTTTGCATTAATGAAATGAAGAAATTATTTGTTCTGTAGCAAGGTGAACATTGTTTGCAAGAGCAATGTACTCCAGGCTATCATGAACAATCTATATGAGAGAAGCAGGATAGCTTGTTGGAAAGCCATAACAATATAATTTGATTTGCATTATGTAAGCCAATCATTGATAAAAGGTCAAATGCAACTTAAGACCTCACCCGTTGATGATCAGGAAATCATAGATCCTGAATTCCCTGACAAGCATGTTAGCACTATCAACATTGTCTCGTTGCATCTTGAAGCTACCTTGCATTTTGACAGTGTCTCAATTGCATGAGGAGGTAGTGCAGCTGCCGTCATAATGTTCCCCTCTAGGGAAATGCAACCTTTTACTTATCGTTTTGCATTCCTTTGTACAAACAATGTGGCAAAGTACAAAGGGTTACTTAGGGGCCTCTTAGCAGCCCAAGCCTTAAACATTCAACACCTAGCGATTCATGGGGATTCACAACTTGTTGTGAATCAAATCACTAGGGTCTAAACCTGCAAAGGTACACATCTACAATCCTACTGCGACCTAGAAAAAAGTTGGCTTAAACAATTTATGATAGTGGATGTTCAACATGTGTCGTGCAACAAAAACACCATAGTAGATGCCTTGGCCACCCTAGTGTTAAATGTGCCACCACACCTGTTCGCAAGTTTGCCAGCTTCGATTACCGAGTGTACGAAGCCTATCACTTAGGTAGTACACGTAGCCTCTGTTAGCATTGTGGGCACCTAGGAGTGGTACGCCAACATTAAAGCCTACCTACAACATGGTGAGCCCCCAAGAGTATTGACATCTACCTAGAGAGATGCGATTCACAAGAGTGCTCAGTAGTACATGCTCATGGGAGACAACGCCTTGTGCAAATGCTCTTATGATAGGATATTGCTGGCATGTGTGAACTAGGAGCAAGAATAGAAGGTTATTAATGAAGTACACAAGGGACTATGTGGTGGAAACATAGCACCTAGGGCCATGGCTGCAAAAATTAGATGCCTAGGGTACTACTGGCCTCACATGGAGTGTGACTGCTGAGCCAAAGTCAAAACTTGTGATACGTGCCAAAGATATGCAAATATTATACAAATTTCACCTACAAAGTTGCATCTAACGTAGATCACGTGGCCTTTCCAGCAATGGGGACTAGAAATCATAGGACCTATCACGCCTAAGTCTTTTGTAGGGCATAGCTTCATCATCATTGCCACCAAGTATTTTACAAAGTGGGTAGAGGCTATTCCCCTGAGGAAGACTACATCCCAATAGGTTTACCACTTCATCTTAGACAACATCATGACAAGGTTTGGGCTTCCCATGGCTATTGTGACTGACAACGGGCCACAGTTCAATAGTGCAGAAACCAGAACCTTCTGTAGCAATCTTAGCATTAGGCAATAGTTCTCCTCGCCATACTACATGTAGGCAAATAGATAAGTAGAAGCTATGAACAAGTCCATAATCAACTTGCTCAAGAAAATTCTTAACAATGACAAGAGGTGATGACATGAGCAAATCCTCTATGTGCTATGGGCTTACAGAACGACATGCAGGACTATGACAGGTAAGACACCTTATAGTCTTATTTATGGATCTGAAGCTGTGTTACCTCTTGACTTGTAGGTACCATCATTTCGAATGATTTTTTCAAACATCATGAGTGAAGCCCAGAACAATGAGTCGAGGATCATCAACCTCCACTCCATAGAGGAGGAGCGTACACAGACACTTGGTCACATAGAGCAATATTAGAATAGGCAACGCCAGAAGAATCATGCAAACCTACATCAATGGCCGATATAGAAGGGAGCCCTCATTCTCAAGGCTATCCATGAACATGTAAAAAAATCCTCAGCAAACTGGGAAGGTCTGTTCATGGTCATTAAAGCTTATGGGAACGAGGCCTTCAAGCTAGTGGACATGGATGGCAACAAGTTCACAAATCTTGCAAATCATTCATACCTCAAGCCATACTACATCTGATGCATGAGCAAGATAAGAAAATGTCCACTATGACGTAAAACTAGTAAAGGTAAGCAATTGTCCACTATGACGTAAAACTGGCAAAGCTTGTCTGCTACGACGTAAAACTGGCATAGATCGTCCGCTATGACGTAAAACTGGCAAAGGTAGTCCACTATAACTATAAACTGGCAAAGCATGTCTACTACGATGTTAAACTAGCACAGATGGTTCACTACAAATTTAAATTGGCCTATCCACTATTTGCTACGATGTTAATCTAGCATTGTAGTTGAAACACCACAAAAAAATGCGAGGTCATTTTCGCTTCAACAAGAAAAGTACTTCATGCAGCATTATGGTAGTTCTCCAGGAGGAGAACACTTTGAGTTCAGGTTGACCAGTTCAGCAAATTTTCTACTTTGGGCATGAACAGGCTTTACGGCTCATCCTATTTGTTCATCCAAGTAGCTCGCCTAGTCGACAGCCTACTTAGAAACAACACACAAAGTTGGCAACAACATTCTAGATGTGCAAGAAATAGTTCGACAAGTTTTCTAAAGCATGAAGTTTGCCATGCTACGCTACACCCCACCATGCAGCGTAGCAAACTTCATAAAACATTCACAAAGTGAAGTGTCACACTACACTACGCTACAAAGCATAGCATAGCGTAGCAACGACCATGCAACTAGTTTCACGATCCAGCTTCAAGTCCTTCAAATGTCGCTTTCCATTAGGAAGTGGTGGACCATGTCTACTGGTATGCTACACTGAGCTACATGGCATAGCAAGGCATAGCAATCCTATGGAAGATACAAAAAACAACACGAAGAACAAGGCCAACAAAGTTTCAAGTTTTGTAGTGTAGGAAGCAAGGTTTTCAGATTGGCCAAGTTTTTGCAACTAAGGCCAGACACTACACTATGCTACGCTACATAGCGTAGCAAGCATATAGCATATGTGTAGCAAAAAGAAAAACAACATGCTACACTATGCCAAGCATGCCATGCTATGACACACAACGAAGCATGCAGGTGGTTGTATGATATGAATGCACTTCATCTAATTGGACTATTGGCACATGTATCTAGACACTGACTATGCAATTATGACATGGAAATCTCATAGTTGTGGCATTGCAGACTCATGGTCACAATGGTTATGCATGTCCAATGGTCATACTGGCATGTGTGGAACCAAGAAGTCAATGAAGTCTCAAGGCATGTGGAGTCCAAACCAGCCCTATTGCATGCCCTTGGTTCTATAAATACCTCGACAAGCAACACTCAAACTCTCTCTCTGGTTTTCTCGCTCTCTAGTTTCATTTTTAATCCTACTCAATTCAAATATTTTGCCAAGTGTCTCATTTCTCTTCTACTTGGCGAATCAAGTTATCCTCCTAGCACGTTGCAGCATCCATCATTGTAAGCTTCCTGTTCCACACTATGAACAACTAGCATTCCTAGATGACATTGCATTTTGTCCCCCAATCTACAACCTTGGTAGAATCCATGCATTGTCAGTGTTAAAGTTCACACCCAAGCACACAACCTACTTTGCTCTACATGTCCTAGTTACTCTTGGGATCTCTGCACTTCGTTGCACTATGCAACCAACTATATCCATCTTGATAGAGAAAATTTGTAGCTTCAGAGCATTGCACTTTTCTAACTACATTTTATTTTATTTCCTATTTACTGTCACATGTTGCATTGTTTCTTGTCTTATTTACTCTCAAGCAGCATTTCACTTATTTACTTTCAAGCATCATTTCACATTCTCATTCCCAGTTTCAAATTATATGTTGCAAAAGGCTATATAGATGTCAATTAAGTTGTTGTCTAATCGACAAGATCATTCAGGGAACCCCATATCTACACACACTCCCAACATGGCCCTCTCATGGATACGGGGTTGAGACTGTTGTGCCCACCGATCCCTCAGTGTTTTCTAGCCACTGATGTGTTTAGTTGTTACAATTTTCTAGCGCTAGAAGGAGGGCCTTTTGGTGCCTTTTCTGCATGTCATAGTAGTTTTGTGAGCCTTCTGCACCCTGATACGTGTAAGCACAAATGTGATACCCTTCCACGGTTGTTTGCACTTTGCACGGTGTAGATCGGTTACTTCGATGGTTCCTCGGAAGCCATATAGAACACAAGGCCTCTGATTGCCAGTTAACTAGCCTGTGTTATGGTAGTCTTGCATGCGTTCTGTACCCCATCGTGCATGGTACAGGTTGGTCACCTCGATGGTTCCTCCAAAGCCTCATGAGACATAAAGCCTTTTTTTTCACTAGTTAACTTACCCACCTCATGGTCTTGCATGCATTCTGTACGCCATCATGTGTGGTACAGAATCGGTCGCATCAACAGTTCCTTAGGGACCCTATGAGATCCAAAGCCTTTACCAGTTAGCTAAACCTATCTTATGGTAGTCTTGCACATACTCTGTACCTCATCACGCATTAGCGTAAATGTGACACCCTCTTGCGGTTGTTTATACTTTGTGTGATGTAGATCGATCACCTCGATGGTTCCTCAGGAACCTGGCAAGACATAAATACTTCTTTTGGTTGCCTTGCAGTTTCTTTTTTCTTTTTTTATTTTTTATGCTCTTCTACAAAACTACTCAGTTTGTAATGGATTTTTCAACTATTGCTACCCATACCTTCAATGTCGAAGTTCCCTTCAACATTGAAGTTCCCGTCATGGTTCAAGACACTACTTGTGCCAAAAAACTGCTGAACTCGACACTGGAAACATGCCGATCTTTGAGAATTCAAAATCGAGGACATGAGGGATTGGCCCAGTAACATGAGCACTATGGTTTCCTCTATGCAAAGGTACAGGCCAATCTGCCCTTGGACACACATGAACTCAAGGACAAACATAGCTTTGAGTTTGCTTACTGCAACGGGAAAGCTTCTGGATCAACTAATCTAGTTGGCTAGGCTTAGGGAGCAATAGGACATGGTGTCCAACCAAGATGACACCTTCCAAGATGGATAGGAGGAAATTGATTCCCAATTGAATGATGGAGGTCCAATCAACCCTGCTCCCATCCCTCCTATCGAGTCCTTCTAAGCCAAACCATTGTCTATTACCACTCCCTTTGTAATTACACCTATGCTTCCACAACCTACAATTGTAGTCACTATGGGTAGCCACACTAATCCCATGTCATTACAATTCCCTCTTTTGCCCATGTTTCCTATTCCATTTGTAGCTACTATCCCTTTGTAGGTTGTCCAACAGTCTATTCCTATGGCACATAACATGCCAACCATGGCTACCCTGTCGCATGTGCATGCCATACCGCCTTCGCAAACATATGCAATTTCTTCCTCTATTCCTACATTCATGTCTGTTCTACCCAATGTGGTAGGCCTTGGCCCATCCACATGGTGGACCGCATTTGCTTCTTTACCTATTCTGCAACAGTCGCAGATGTCTCATTACATGCGCTCACAGATACACCAAGCCTCATAGTCAGCACAACCTAACTTGGGGTTATGGTCCACACTGCCAGTGACACAAGCAGTCTATCTAGTAGCCCAACCCGTGGTCATCACCTTAACAACACCACCTATCGAGTTGTGGACAACATAAGTAGCATTGCTAGCAAGGGTTGTCCAAACGGTACCATCGATGGGTCACACCATTACGCCTACCACACCACATGAGGGCGTGGGTTCCATGGTGCCCCAATTGTCTACAACGTCATCCATTCTAGACCAAGTGTTTGAGCTCATCTAGACCCTCACTGAGGAAATAAAATACCTTAAGGCTGCTGGGTTTGACATGGTAAAAGTCATGGACTTTTAGCAGGATAACCCTATCAGTCCTACAATCCTTGCTTTGACATTACCTCCAGGGATGTCTCTCTTACATTTCACAAAATATGATGGGGAGGGAGATCCTAATGCACATCTTGTCACCTTCAGGTCTAAGTCTCTGCTACTACAGCAATGGCCACATACTATCATTCACATCTTCACAATGTCCCTAGCCAGGAAAGCCTTGGATTGATACCATGCATTGCGACACTCATCCATTTTAACTTTGGAAGAGCTCCTGACCCAGTTCATGATGTGCTTTAAGTACAACTTGAAGCTAGAAACCATGCTGGACCAGTTGATGAGTGTGAAGCAAGATCCCTTAGAGCTAGTCCTAAAGTTCATCCAGCATTGGAGTGCGACCCTTAACAAGATCCATGAGCCCATCGCAAAGTCCCACCTGTTGGTCATCCTCAAGGGTGTAGTGAATGACTTCATCAAGTTCAAACTATACTACCTTGCTCCTCGCTCTCTTAGTTAGGCTTTCACCCAGACTAAGAGCATACAAGACGTGGCCAAGGCAAGAAAAGACCCAGCCTACATCACTTACAAGAACACCTTTGCTAAGAAGGAAAAGGATAAATCCCCAACAACCATAGTGGCCATTGTGGCAGCCGAGGACAAACCCAAACCTAACAACAGTAGCAAGAACAGTAAGAAACTAGCCACACCCATGACTAACCCTGTGCCCAAAACGGGCCATGTGCTACAACCCATTGTACCCACGCCTAAGACATCTACACAACCCAAGCCCAACTTTGAGTGCAAAGACTACTCGAAGTACACCCCACTACCTCTTAAGCCTTCAAAGCTTCTGAAGCAACTACTGGCAGTGGGATACATTTGACACAAATAGATGTTGGAAGAAGTAGCTATGAATCATCAATGCTATTGCGAGCTCCTTAGGAACCCCTCTTTGGCCTTGCTAAACAAGCCTCTAGTTCCTAGGGGTTTCAGGCTAGACAGGTTTTGTGATTACCACCAACAGTGTGGCCACAACATGGATTACTACCTAGCATTGCAGGATGAGATCCAAAGGTTAATCAACCAGGGGAAACTGGTGCTAGATGAAAGTAACCTAGTACACCCCAAAAAAAAATCTATGTATGTCTATACAAATCCCATCAATGTAAATAATGTTGGTTATGTAATCAACATGATCAAGATCAATAGTGATCCTAGGCCATCCTGGCAGCCATTCGTAATCCGTGCGCCTTAGCGCAGTGCACCAGTACCATGAACAGTTAACCGAAGCTCACAACAGCCTTTCATCCTGGGAGTTCCTTCATGGGCATGCACTTTTGCATCACCTATCGCTAGGGCCATGTGGTCCCACCGACTAACACCTTTAGCTTCATTTATCATCAGGGGGCCAACATTCTCGATGGTCCCCGCCTCGTGTGAAATAGCTGAGCTTCCTTCTTGCCGCACAAAGCGAGAAGTCTAATTCATAGGTGAGACATCTAAGGGAGGTACCATCTCAGGTACTCCCAAGCCTATGTCTTCCCTCCCCACATTTGTGCCAAGAACAGAGGTCGACGTGACCACACAGTCTGCATCACTTGGTCAACAAGGATTTGAGCCCAGATTTGATACCGCCTCTTCTTGAGAAATTCATCTTCTGGGATCGATAGAAGAGGAGGAAAGTGTCAACAAACCAAGGGGTGGCCAAGGCCTCTTGAATTCCCTTACATAGGTCAAGCAGGCTCTATGACAAAAAAGTACTACCCTGAGCTTGTATGACTTGATCATGACATCTACTCCACATCATGAAGTTTTGATCTACATGTTGATGATGACTCCGGTCAATGAAGACATGCCAGCAAAGCAGGAAGTGATCTACTCAGTCATGCTTCCCTCTGCACCATTAGGGAAGACCCCGAGAGGGGTTAGGTGACTACGTTGTCCCTGTTCATCATAATTTGGGTTGGTTAACACTGGATCTGAAGGGTACATGTTGATGATGGGGCCGCCACGAATGTCATCCCCTTCCCCATTGTAGACAAGGGGCTTGGTCGACCAAATCAAATCAACAATGACGGTATGCCTAAGGTCGTTCAATGGGGAGCGAGCCATGGTAAAGGGCATCATTCACATAAACTTCGTAGCAGGGGACCAGTTCCCCATAGAGGCAACGTTCATCATGGTCAAGGAAATGCTCGAGTTTAACTTGATCTTGGGGAGATCATGGTTAACACAACTTAGGATTGTTTCCTTGCCCATACATCAAGAAATCCACTTGCCTTACACAGGTAGAGAAGTGGTGATCCACAGTGACAAAACAGCAACGCAAGCAATCCACAACATAGGCATGGAAGAAGGTTCAAAAGTCATAACTTCTAAGAATAGAATTCCTATTGCAACCTACACTGACTACCCAATAGAGGGGTCAGCCCAGCAAGTTGATCCCCTAAGTGAAAATGCAAGGATTGAGTTGCCCTTCCTAGTAGGGGGTGACAACATGGGCAAAGGCCTTGGTAGAACATCTTGGCCTTACGTCCCACTTAATCCACATCAGGTTAAGAAGCAGCTTCACCTAGCATAGCAATCCCATTGCTTCTTACCCACACACCATTCATATACCTCAAGGATATGGCCTGAAATGGCCTAAAACTAGCAATACGAGATGGCCCAAAATGGCCTAAAACTAACAATATGAAATGGCCTGAAATGGCCTAAAACTAGCAATACGAAATACCCTGAAATGGCCTAAAACTAGTAATACGAAATGGCCTAAAATGGCATAAAACTAGGGATACGCTATGGCCCGAAATGGCCTAAAACTAGCAATGTTACACTATGGTCCTAAATGGCCTAAAACTAGCACAAGTAATTGTTTAGCTATTTGTCCAAGTTGTCAATGCATCATTCCTATGGCATATTATGTAATGGCTCGAAATGGCTTAAAACTAGCACACAAAAGCATGAACATTCTACACCAAAATGTGCGTATGTAGTACACAAGTTTGCTCAAAATTTTCTCACTTTATTCAAGATTGCTATATTCCAATGCTTGTGAATTTTGTTGTACAAAAGTTCAAAAACTTTCAAAACTTCAAATTTTGAAAAAAAAATCCCATGCGTTCATTGGTTGCCTCTGTTCACCTTTCGCCATTCACTCCTACATCATTGCCTTGTGCATTGCCTTCTTCCTAGTTGCCCTCCACTAGCTCTTCATTCCCTCCCTCTACGGGTGTTGTGCCATTACCTGGGGCTTGCATCGTGGGGGTGAAGTGATCAGTTAGGGCAACAAGTGCAAATTACAACTGAATGCAAAATTTAACATAGTAAAATGTGACTAACTTGAGCAGGTTTTGCATCTATCTTGAAGGGTATTTGGTTTAAGCTAAATCCAAGGTGACACCAGACCTCCTCCACTGCAATATCTATCCAACGGCTCCTATCTTGTGTAGGATCTACTGTAGTAGCTCTCACCCTTTCGAAGGGTGTCCACCTGTGGGTTAGGATCCTTCGTCACCTTGACTTATTCCTTGAACCTGCTGTAAGCCTTAGAAGTGTCAATAGCATTTATGAACACTTCGTACATAAATGCCTCCACAAAAACCTCCTCATATAACTTGCAATGGGTAGCACTCTCTTGTTTATACATATACTTGTGGTTTCTTTGAGTCTACCCCCACTCAAAAATCTTAGCGCTAAGGTCTTTCAGATGTTGACACTTCTAGTCCACCAGGTCCATTTGCATGCATTGCTCTATCATCTCCAAGGTATTTTTTGACATTTTGGCACACAATTGTCCAAAACCTGGCATGATCCACCATGGCTGTGCACCAATCCTTGCTACTGGTCCCTTAGACTATAAGGAAATCATTCCTTGACCTGAGGTCCGCTACCTCAGATCTCAGGTTGGCCTCCTCCTGCTTCATCCTTTGGGCCCATTTCCATAACTCTTCATTAGTATGTCGGCACTCCTACAGGGAGTGTGTCGAGAGTAAAGCGCATCTGCAGGCCTCATCGTATGCATGATGAGACACCTCAGTTTTTTCTAGTAGGAATGAGGACACGACACCAACCTTCAAAGGTTGTGATAGGTCCCACTTGAGTCAAGAAGCTATCATGGCATGAGAAAATACACTAATCGCATTAGCGCAACATGATTAGTAATCATAAGAAAATTTAGCATAGCACTGCTAGAGCATATAGCACCACTACTTACCCACTTCAGGGTCCACCTGTTGAAGGTGCTTGATCATGTCATCAAAAACCCCCTGCAAAAATGTGAACTTGTCAGGGAATTCAACCTGAGGCTCGGTATGAGCCAGAGTGGGTCCTGTGGCATCAGCAGTAGCATTTTTTGCTTAACAAAATACATTAGCAATGACCAAAGTGGACTATGACAAGGTAGACATATTTCCAAACTCACCAACATCCAATGGCTATCTTTCTTTCAGTTGACCCAAGAAGATGGTGGAGGCCTGGTCGAAAGTTCCTCCCAGGTCCATATGGACCTCCTCTTCATGTGCTGGCACTTTTTCCTTTAGGAGACCAGCATCTCATTTATTCAAGGGGGACTCTTTAATGGGCAGATTCTCCCTAAAAATGAGAGCCCCTTCCCTAGTTGTAGGAGGTCCCCTCTTCGTGACTAAAGCCGTTGTCATCAAAACTAGGGCCTCTATGTCCTTATTCATTGTAACTAGAGCCCCTCTTCTCAAAACTAGGGCCTCCATGTCCTTATTCGTTGCTACCAGAGCCCCTCTCACCAAACCTGGGGCCTTTGCATCTTTATTTTCCATCACTATCTTGGGGGCCGACACCTCTTCGTCACTTGCTTCTTCTTCTTCTCTCTCTTCAGATAGTCAAACATGTTGGCATTAGTTCAAAGCAAGTAGCCTAAAATAGATGCTATGCTATGCTACCCCATCTAGCATAGCATGGTATAGTAGACCACAACAAAGTAAGCACTAAATAAAAAGCACTTACCAATAGGAGGTTGCATCCTCTACAGTTTGAGCCATAGTCTTCGCCCTTCCTCCTCTTCCAAGGGCAAGGTTGCGAGAGGCCTCTTTTGCCGCAACATGCTGGCAACTATTTTAGCTATAAAATGCTCACCCTGTGATACACTACCATCACAGTGGGGGGCATCTCTCCTACACTATCTTGGCCATGAACATTGTGGGCTGCCTAATCCTTATTCATTATATAAAATGACTCCCTAACTACTTCTGGGGAATCCTGGGCTCAGATGGTCCAGAGGACCTGGAAAATCTAAGGTTTTGAAATCTGGTCACGATTCCACAAAACCTATTTTCCTCTCTCCCAAACCACTAGGAACTTCACAAAGTGCTTGAGGTAGCCTATATAAAGGCATAGTAAATGTTGGATTGGGCCTTTGTCTTCTCACGGTGTCCCAAGATCGTAGTCCGCTAGCCTTTGCACAGGGACTTGGTTCAATTGTAGTGAGTCCCCTCCTCCATGACCTCATACATGATCCAGGCTTGCTCAAGCCCCAGGACCTTCCCTTGGATAAGAAGCTGGGGGAAAGCATGAGCACAAAAAATAGGATAGAGCTCCTTGATGGGTCCTTCCTTGAGTTTCTCTATGGGAAGCCCCTTACGCTCCTTGGTGTGCCCTAGCCACTCTTTGAGGCCCTTCTTCGCAAGGGTCAACTTCGTCTTGGATTTTAACCCCACCTCAATGCCTTCAGCAGGGATGCCAAACAGATCCACAAACAGTTGGTCAGTGATGTTAATGACCACCCACACACCATGCATGCTCAGGCAAAAATGGCCCACCTTGTCAGAAAAAGACCCAATCAAGATGAGCATCTTGGCCATAGGAATGTTTGGATTCGGGGCCAGGAATAGATCCATAAGTCCCACCCTCTCAATGTTCTGGCGGAGGGCATCTGAAGCCCCGATGTTTAGCCAACGTTGGCTCCCCACTACTTCTCCATACTTGAAGTAGACGTTTGCTCCTTGAGCCTCTGCGGCTACCACTGTCACCTCCTTGGGCTTCTTCATCCTTGCTACAAGTTCAAAAATGTTTAGCACAAAGACGTAAAAATTTCAAAATTTACAAAGGCATTTAAACATGTAGAAAATACTTCTTGACCTACTAGGTCAATATGGCAGTGGAAACTATGGGAGTTTAACCAGAACTTCTTCAACTATGACTATTTTAAAGGGTTTCATCCACTCCCTATCCAACCAGCCCTACCTCCTGCACTGCTCATAAAGGGGAAAGTATTTGGTTAAGTAAGTGTGATACTCATCCCCACATTGAAAAATCACGTCTGCTTGCATGTTTTGGATGGAAGAGAACTCCTGTAGAGCTAGCTATGTTATGGCCAGTTGGTCCAGTAGGTCATTAATGCCTACCTCATCAAGGAAGAACCTGGTAGCAAGCCCATACTATTAGCATTAGGCCACCTTGGCCAAAGTCATACAAACATAGCAGAACAAAGTTGCAAAACCCACCCACCAGCAACGTAGACCATTCCTTGAGGGTTTTGAAACCACATTGTCATTAAACGTGCAAGGAATAACATGTTGAAGTAGTGGTAGTAGTCATACTCGACCATCTCTCAGATCTAGGCCAAGCACCTTAACCCTATTGGATGCTAGGTGGATCTTTCTTCCCGCTCGCTCATGATCATCTCGTTAGTCAGAAACCTTAAGATGCCCTGGCTTGACCCAAGTAAAATGCTTTCCATGATGACAGATGTCTCCTCCTACTCTAGGGAGGACCAAACGATCACACTAAAGTGGTTAAGGAGAAATTGCAAAAGGTCCTATGCCTGAAGCATAAACTAGACCCCTTGCTCCCCCATATGCACATGGGGAGGAGGAATAATAACCATAGGCCTGCCCACATGACACAGGACCCCTTTGACCCCCAAAAAAATTAGCCTAGGTCTCAACCCTACCCTCCATAACATAATCAGTGAATGTTGGCATGATATCCTAAAGCAATGCACATGCAATATAGTAGCAGCGTAGCATAACCCTTTTCCTGTGCATAGCGTAACAAGGGTGTGAAGGCCTAGCATAACAAGAACATGCAAATAGCCTAGTGTAGCAATACACAATTAATGCCATGCCCTAGCAAAACAAGTGTCACATGGCCAAGCCCTTCTAAGGGTTCTATGTTATGCAATTTTAAAAGTTAGGCAACATAAACTGCTCAAGCCCCCGCAGTTATGATAACCATGATGATGGTATTTTAAGCGGTCTTGCATGCAACAATGACACAACATCTATGCATCTGTAGCAGCTAAAACGATGACAGCGGTGATGCATGGGCCAAAATGATGTTATGACAATAAAAAAACACAAGTAGCTGAGAACAAACACAAAGCTGATAGGATGCAGAGAAAAAGTAGAAAATAGCAGAAAACACAAAACAAAAAAAGGAGGCAGAGGAGGCGTAACTTACTGGGTCAACATCATGCTCCTCCACACCACAACACACGACTGTGTCATGCTCTCTAGGGTCTTCTTCACCTCGTCAACCTTCACAAGCATCAAATGGATCTTAGGAGACATTTTCCCAATGGTAGATGCACACTCTTCGTTGCAAAAATTTGCCTTATTAATTGATAACACAATTGCTTTGCGCTCCAAAATCACCTTGTGCTTCGATGTGAATTCTACGTTCTTACAGATAAAATGGAAAAATTTCCAGGGCCTAATCCCTATTTATGGTCAAGTGGGCAAAATGGGGAAACTGGCTATCCTCCCTCTCTGATTAATGCTGAGCATGTTGTACAGCGTAGCATGCTCACCAAAACATCGTAGCACTGTTAGCATTAAAGCCTTGACATGCTTTGAGTCAGTCACATGCTTTCCCAAGAATAAAAAAGGTATATATTTGTTTTTGTTACAAGTTTGAAAGGTCCTTAAACTAGCAATCCTAGCAACTGCAATGTGATTGGTCTGGAAAGACCTTAAACTAGCAATCCTAGCATAGTTACATTCCCAATAGTCTGGAAAGATCCTAAACTAGTGGTCTTGACCTATTACATTTGGAGTTCATAATTACATGGGTAGTCTTACATCTTTTCAAAGTTTCACACTTCCATATTGGTAGTATCATCACTTCTAGTAGTTTTGTGTCAGCAGTTCGCGTGTCCTGTCTTAATGGTTTTGCATTTCTGATACCTACCTTTGCTCATTCCACATACCATCACTCTGCATGTTAAAACTTTGCATGTTACAATCTGGCAATTCAAAATGACACTAAACTAGTAGCTTGGCATTTGCATATTAATAGTTTCATAGCTTCGCACTGTTGCATTAGCAACTTTACATCTTTAGTAGTTTTACACTCTCATGCCTTGACGATCCGCCATGACCTTAAACTGGCAAACTTTAATCTTTACATTGTTACACTTCACAAGTTGTATGTCATCATTACTTTGCATGTTTTTGATATGCGTAGTCTCTACCAATAGATGCCTCTTAACCAGGCTTTTGTCTCATGTTGGCAGGTCAAGCAAGAGATGGACGTCCATTGCATCCTCTCCATGCCTTTAATGCTAGCAGGTCCATAGGGCGAGCTCCTAAGACAGTTGAACCCCAACATGATTGACTAGGGGCTGACCACAGTTATCACCATAGAAACCTTAGAAGCATTCCCAGACTGGTCTGAGCATCTAGTCAAAGCCCTAGATTTTGAGGCTGGGGATGTGATCGAGGACCCTCTCATCAAGACACCCATCACCACCTCTAAACGGGAGATAAAAACATTGAAACTTAGCTCTCTTTTAGATGCACAAATGCATAACAACATAGCCAAGATCCTGCAAGATAATATCAATTCCTTCACATGGTCATACAATGACATGCTAGGTCTAGATCCATAGCTGATTCAGCACAACATCATCCTAGACCCATGCATGAAGGTAGTCAAGCAGAAGGCCCACAAAATTAAACAAAAAATTGCACTAGTTGTGAGGGATGAAATCACCAAGCTATACTAAGCTGGTTTCATTCGTGCGGTTGATTACTCAGAGTGGGTGTCCAACACCATTGTAGTTTCAAAGAAAATGGGAGGAATACGCATCTATATAGACTTTCGGGACTTGAGCAAGGCAACGATCAAGGACAACTTCCCACTCCCAAGCATCGATCAGCTCATCAACACCACGACTGGTCACACTTTACTATCCTTTATGGATGGTTTCTCTAGTTATAACCAAATCTGCATTAACCTAGAGCACAAACTAATAATGACCTTCATGACATCATGGGGGACCTTCTACTATACCATGATGCCTTTTGGGCTTAAGAATGCTGGAGCGACCTACCAACGAGCCATGACCTACATCTTTAGTGACTACCTCCTAGGAATGTTAAACAACTATGTGGATGATATAACCGTCAAGTACAAGGAGGCAACTGATCACCCACATGACCTAGGAATAGTCCTCAAGTGCTACCAAAGGCATGACCTATGCCTCAATCCTAAGAAGTGCATCTTTGGGATGAAAATCATATGCATGCTAGCATTTGTAGTATCAGAGACCGGAATATGGGTGGAACCTAACAAAGTCAAGGCCATTTTCAACCTAGCATCCCCCAAAAACCTTAAAGAGCTACATGGTTTGTAGGGAAAAGTACGATTCATTCAAAGGTTCATATCAAGGCTAACCGACAAGTTACACCCCATGCAACATCTTCTAAAGAAGGGGGTTAACTTTGAATGGAAAACCTAGTGTCAGCAAGCCTTCAACAACTTGAAGAAGGAGCTTTCACACCTCTGACTATGCATCCAACACAAAGGGGCAAACCCTTCTTCATCTACCTCACCACCTCTAACACATTCATCATGGCACTGCTATGTTAGAAATGAAACAATGGTTCTAAGGCACCAGTATATTACCTGAGCCATGCACTAATAGCGCACAAGGAGAAATACAATGAAGTAGAGAGGAATTGCCTTGCCTTAGTGTTTGCACTAAAAAAGTAAAGGCATTACCTTTTCCATAGTACAACCAACATCATTTGCAAGAGCAATATACTTTGGAATATTACCAACAACCTATACGAAAGTAGCAGGATAGCCCAGTGGAAGGCAATAACCGCAGAGTTTGATTTACACTATGTAAGTCAATCATCGACAAAGGGTCAAGCCATAGCGACTCAACTCATGACCTCGCCAGTCGACGATCAAGCAACCATTGATCCTGAATTCTAAGATGAACACATTAGCAAGGTTGACGTTGTCTCATTACATCTCAAAGCCACTTTACACTTTGACAGTGCATCAACCATGTGAGGAGGTAGTGCAACTGTCGTCATCATGTTCCCTTTTGGGGAAATGCATCCTTTCGCTTATTTTTTTATGTTCCCATGCACCAAAAATATGGCAAAATATGAAGGGCTACTTAGAGGCCTCTTAACTACCCAAACCCTACACATGTGACACTTGGAAATCCGGGGAGATTCACAACTAGTCATGAATCAAATCACTGAGGTCTACGCCTACAAGGCTACGCACCTGTAGCCCTACTACGCCCTACCAAAAATCCTACTTAAGAAATTTTGGACCACAGATGTGCAACATGTGCCATGCAATGAAAACATCATGGCAGATGCCTTAGCTACCCTTGCTTTAAACATTCCATCACATTCCCTGGCAAACCTGCCAACTTCAATTATCGAATGCACAGATCCTATCATTCAAGTGAAACACATGGCCTCTATCAGTGCTATGGATTCCTAGGAGTGGTATGCCAAAATTAAGGCTTACCTACAGCATGGCGAGACCCCAGGTGAATTGACATCTACCAAGAGAGATGTAGTCCATAGGCATGCCTAGCAATATGTGCTCATGGGAAATGACACCCTGTGCCGATGTTCCTACGATAGGATATTACTAGCATGCATGGAGGGAGGGGGGAGTAGGCGTAGAAGGTAGTTAATGAAGTGCATGAGGGGCTCTGCGGTGGACACATAGCACCAAGGGCTATGGCTGTAAAAATTAGATGCCTAGGGTACTACTGGCCCAACATGGAACGCGATTGCTTGTCGAAAGTCAAGATGTGTGACACGTGCCAAAGATATGCAAATCTCATACACGTAGCACCTACAGACTTACATCCAACACAAATCATGTGGCCCTTCCAACAATGGGGACTAGACCTCATAGGGCCTATCACCCCTAAGTCCTCTACAGGGCATAGTTTCATTATCACTACCACTGAGTATTTTACCAAGTGGGTGAAAGCTATTCCCCTAAGGAAGACGACATCTCAACAAATCTGCCATTTCATCCAAGAAAACATCGTAACTAGATTTGGGCTTCCAATGACTATTGTGATCGACAATGGGCCATAGTTCAGTAGTATGGAAACCTGAACCTTCTACAACAATCTAGGCAATAAACAATCATTCTCCTCCCCCTATTATCCATAGGCAAACAGACAGGTGGAGGCTAAAAATAAATCCATCATCAACTTGCTAAAGCAGATACTCAGCAATAGCAAGAGACAATGGCATGAGCAAATCCTCTATGTCCTATGGGCCTATCAAACGATGTGCCGGACCGCAACAAGTAAGACTTCTTATAGCCTTGTTTATGGATTTGAAGCTGTGTTGCCTCTTGAGTTGCAGGTACCTTCACTTCTGATGATCCTATCTAACATCATGAGCAAAGCCCAGAACAATGAGTCATGGACCATCAACCTCGACTCAATAGAGGAGGAGCACATGTAGACACTCAAACACATCGAGCACTACTAGAGAAAGTAGCAGTAGAAGAATCATGTAGACCCACATCGAAGGCTAGTGCAGAAGGGAGACCTCATCCTCAAGGCTATCCGAGAGCACATGAGCAAATTCTCAGCCAATTGGAAAGGTCCTTGCATGGTTACCAAAGCCTTTGGGAATGGATCCTTCAAGTTGGCAAACATGGATGGCAACGAGTTCACCAACCTGGTGAATCACTCATACCTCAAGCCATTCTACGTCTGAGGTGCAACAACAACCACCATCATCCACTATGATGATAAACTGGCAACAGCACTGAGTAGCATTTGCAAAGACATGAAAGTAGTGACATTGAGCATCATCCACTACAATGATAAATTGGCAACAACACCGAGCTGTGTTCGCAACGATGTTAAACTAGCAGCATCAAGCATCATCCACTATGATGTTAAAGTTGCAACAATAGCAAGCAGCATCCGCTATGATGTTAAACTAGTATGTACGGTCTGTTGGGATCTTAAACCAACACAACGGTCCACTAGGATCCTAAACCAGCACATAGTCTACTAGGACCTTAAACTAGGTTCACGTCACATCACTAGCATGCATCAACACCAGATACACATCAAACGAGCGAGCATGATGCCGACGCATGGGTGGGTCATCACAGCTCCAGAACGTGGTCCACGACACAATGGGAATACGGTCTGGAGCATATGCACCATCTCCACCTTTGGCATCATGCTAACTCTTCAAGATGTTGTAGGACATTATACTGGCCCTTCGGACATATTGTCACCAAGGCCCCTTGCCCTGACGATAGTTCATCGGCCAGTGCCTACGGCTGGGGTTTTGACAGTATTGTGGGCCAGCCACAATATTTTCAGCCTTCTTTCCCCTACTAATGACGTTTAGCTATGTGGTACATGACCCCATAGCTGAATTGGGAATGCATGTCCCTGGCATGGATTCGAGTGCATCCGCACTCATAACAGTGCCCCCAAGGCTGGATCCTCTGTGTCGATGCTGCCAAGGCCACTACTGGCCTTCCTACTTTGGACATCATCCACCAGCAATGATGTACAAAAGCTACAACAATGCCAGCAACTAGCAAGACCTTTGACCCCTGGGGCAGAACTTGCGATAGTAGCAAAAGCTACAGTGTTTCGAAGTGAGTACCTCAACTAGCGCAGCTACTTTAGAGTGTAAATTCCATGATGTGCGTAATGCATATCGCCGCATGGAAAGCATCTGTAGGTAGGTCAAAACCCTTCATAGATGTAACACAACTCATCCTATGAAGGAAACACTTGTCCTACGAGAGGTTGAAGAATAGTGCTAGCCAAATATGAAAATGCAAACGAGCCCCTCATGAGCCCTTCGGTAAGAGACTCTGCTAAACATAATCTTTGCTTTGTGCCTTAGCCTCTGCAAAACTAATGCAACACTCTCAAGTGTAGTTAAGCGATGTCTTAGCACTCACCAAGTGACAAATGTAGCATTTTGTCTACTGTGATGTTTCGTATTGTTTATCAACATCTATCAAACCTGTTCTCCAGACATCGACAAAGAGGGGCTAATGAAACACCCCAAAAAAATGTGAGGTCATTCTTGCTTCACCAGGAAAAGTACTTCGTTCAGTGTTATGGTAGTTTTTTGGAAGGAGAACACTCTGAGTTCAGGCTGACCAGTTCGGCAAATTTTCTACTTTGGGCATGAACAGGCTCTACAAGTCATTCTACTTGTTCATCCATGTAGCTCGCCTAGTCGACAGCCTACTCAGAAATGATGTGTGGAGTTGGCATCAGCATTATGGATGCACAAGAAATAGTTCAGCAAGTTTTCTAACGCACAAAGTCTACCACGCTATGCTACACCCTACTATGTAGCATAACAAACTTTAGAAAACATTTGCAAAGAGAAGTGTCACGCTACGCTATGCTACGAAGCGTAGCATAGCATAGCAACAACCATGCAACCAGTTTCACAACCCAACTTCAAGTCCTTCAAATGTCCCTTTCTATTAGGAAGTAGCGTACCATGTCTACTGCTATGCTACACTGAGCTACATGGCGTAGCAAGGTATAGAAATCCTATAGAAGAGATAGAAGACAACTCAAAGAACAAGCCTAGCAAAGTTTCAAGGTTTGTAGTGCAGAAAGAAAGGTTTGCAAATTGGCCAAGTTTTTGCAACTAAGGCGAGATGCTACGCTAAGCTATGCTATGCTACGCTACATAGTGTAGCATAGCATAGCAAGCATGTAGCATATGTGTAGTGAAAAGTAGGACAACATGCTACGTTATTCCAAGCATACCACACTACGACGCACGGCGAAGCATGCGGGTGATTGTGCGATATCAATGCACTTCACCTAATTGGACCATTGGCACATGTCTCTAGATGCTGATGACACAATTACAGCATGGTAGGATCACAATTGTGACATTGCAGACTCATAATCACAATGGTCATGCACATCCAACTGTCATACTGGCACGTGCGAAACCAGCAAGTCAACAAAGTCTTAGGGCACGTGGCATCCAAATCAGCCCTATTGTGTGCCCTTGGTCCTATAAATATCTCAATAAGCAACACTCAAACTGTCTCTCTGGTTCTCTTGCTCTCTAGTTCCATTTTGAATCTTGCTCAATTCAAAGATCTCGCAAAGTGTCTCATTTCTCTTCTACTTGGCGAATCAAGTTCTCCTCCTAGCACATTGCAGCATCCAGCATTATAAGCTTTTTGTTCAACACTGTGAACAACTAGCATTCCTAGTTGACATTCCATTTTGTCCCCCATTCTACCACCTTGGTAGAATCCATGCATTATTAGTGTTAAAGTCTACGCCCAAGCGTACAACCTGCTTTTCTCTACATGTCCTAGCTACTCTCGGGATCTCTACACTCCATCGTGTTATGCAACCAATTATATCCATCTTGACAAAGCACATTTGTAGCTTCAGAGTGATGCATTTTTCTAACTACATTTTATTTTGTTTCCTATTTACTATTGCATGTTGCATTGTTTCCTATCTTATTTACTCTCAAGCAACATTTCGCTTATTTTCTTTCAAGCATCATTTCGCATTCCCGTTTCTAGTTTCAAATTATATGTTGTAAAAGGCTATATAGATGCCAATTAAGTCCCTTTCTGATCAACAAGACCATTCAGGGCACCTGATATCCACATAAAATCCTAGCACAGCCCTCCCATGGATACGGGGTCGAGACTGTTATGTCCGCCGACCCCTCGGTGTTTTCCAGCCGTTGACGTTTTCGATCGTTATAGCGGTATGTTGAGACCTTAAACTAGCATAGCCACCATCCGCTATGATAATAAACTAGTACTATGATGTACTAGGATCTTAAACTAGTGCATCATGGTCTGCTAAGACCTTAAACCAACAAACCAGATGGTCTACCGAGACCTTAAACTGGGTTCACGACATGTCCTTAGCATGCATCACAACTCTACAAACAAGCGAGCATGCACACCACCAAGAAGGGGTGGGACATTACAGTTCCTGAATGTAGTTCACAATGCTAAGAGAACACCCTCGATAATATGTGCAATCCCACTATCCCTGGCATCTTGCTGATCCTTCAAAGATGTCTTATGACATCTTGCTGACTCTTTGGAGCTACCGCCACCACAGCTCATCTCCCTAGCAGTAGCTTCCCTAGTCAGTGCCTACTGTTCGAGTTCTAGCAGTATTGTGGCCTAGCCACAATGTTGCTATCCTCCAACCCCCACTGTTATCTAGGCCCAAAAGATGTTCAGCTATTAGGTAGCTTATCTCACAGTTGAATTGCATAATGTTTGCCTTAGGTGGGGATTCCTGAGCACTCGCATCACTGCAATTCCTAGCTACCTCAGTGCCAACCTCTCCACATAGATGCTACGAGAACTATTGGTGGCCCTTCTAGTGTGAACACCAAATGGCTTAGCAAGAATGTTCATTGTTTCAGTAGCATTTAAAGTAGGCATGACCTTTGCTTTCATTTTGCATTTGTTTCTTCTGGTTTACTCTTTGTTGTATTTGTAGGATATGTACCGGAGGGGTGTCGGTCAGAGATGCTTTTTGCCATGGAGGCAGGACACTAGATCATTTCAAGGTGGTTGTCCTGATTAGCTTAGCTACTTTGAAGTGCATATCTTGTCCTCCCCCTTTACCTCCTTTACCTCGTTCCTTACACCTGTAATTCTCACTCTCATCTCTTTTATGAATTTTCCTCATGCTTGTAAAGCCCTTCCATATGCCCAACCGCAAAGTGCATGGTACACGCAATGCAACTTGCCACATGGGAATCATCCGTAGGCAGGTTAAAATCCCACATGGATGTAACACAACTCATATTGGAAAAGAAACACCTGTCATGCAACAACAAGGTTATTTACAAATGTAAACAACAAAACAACAAAAGAAAAGTATAAAAAAGCAAAATCTTGTGTAGAAAAAAGCCATGCCTAAAATAAGTGGCACACCAGCTATTTCGCAGTGATCCTCTCTAAGCATTCTGATGAGAGGTCAAAAGTTAGCAAAAGAAACGATGACCATGCAAACAACTCCCTCACAAGCATTCCGATGAGGGACCTTGCTAAGTCTCATCTTTACCATTTTCCTGAACATCCTTCTCCTCCTAGTTTAACCCTTCCTCTTTCACCACATAACCAATCCAACACTCTCAAAGAATAGCTAAGCGACATCTCAACGATCACTAAGGAGCGATGTTAGCATCTTGTTTTTCGTGGTGTTTTGTATTCTTTGTCAGCATCTCTCGGGTCCATCCTCCAGACGTTAACAAAGAGGGGCCAATGAAACACCCTAAAATTTGAAGACCCTCTTGCTTCACTAGGGTCTTGGAATTTAGGCAAGGTATTTTCACAAGTGCAGCATCATGGTAGTTTGGCAAGAAATGAATGCATTGAGTTTAGACTATTCATTTCGACAAGTTTTCTACCTCCAAAGCTGATAGACCTAATGGACTCTTTAGCCTGCCCACCTGGATGTTTCATCTAGCTGATAGTTTATTCAGAAACCATGCTTGGAGTTTTCGGTGGTGCTTAGGATGTGTAAAATAGTTTGGTAAGTTTTCTAGTGAAGAAGTTTGCTATGCTATGCTACACTATGTAGCATAGCAGTCCTTGGAAGATAGTTGCTTAGGTAATCAAGTGCAAATTTTTGCAAAACAAAGTGCTATGCTATGCTACGCTACGCAGCATAGCACAACGTAGCAAAGGAAAATCAAAGAGGCCCAGCTTACAAAGTGATTCCAATAAAGAAATTGCACTCATCAAGCACTCCGGCCTCTGAAACTAGTTTCCTTGATTGATTTCAAGTCCTTCAGCAAAACCTCTTACTAGAAAGTGGCAAATTGAGAAAAAAGCAGGACATGATGGCTGCTACACTACGCTATGCTACATAACATAGTATAGCATAGCGATAATACAAGAGAAGCACAATTTGTCTCAAATGCAAGTTTAGCAAGTTCAAATTCTTCCCTTTGTAGAAGGAAAAATTTGCAATTGTTAGCATAAATCTAAGCTCCAAGCAAGCATTTGCCACTCCAACATGAATCATGAATGAAGTCAACTGCTACGTTATGCTATGCTATGTAGCATAGCATAGCAAATGATGCATCTCAAACCAAGTGCTACAAAAGTTGACCTGACATGCAACGAAGCTTTCAGCACATGCAATTGACTTCAATGCAAATTTTTTCTTCAAACTGGTGGCTACGCTATGCTATGCTACATAGTGTAGCACAGTGTAGCGAGCTGCTACACTATGCCAACATGATACGCTACATTGCATAGCACAACATAGTAGGCAACTATGCTACTTTAGTATGCCCCATTCCTTGTCTACATTTTTGGCATATTTGATTCTAGCATTCCCAGTTTCGATAGCGTGATTGCAGCTTGGTAGGTTCACAATCAGCTTTGCATGTCCATGCAATATGGGCATGTTAGCATCTTGTGGGTCTAGGACATGTGGCATCTAAACTACATCTCTCGTGTGATCCTAGCTCTATAAATACCCCAACGAGCAATGCTTAAGTGGTGGGGAAAATTGAGCATTGGCTGGAAAAATTTTAGCGGTTGGCAATTTTGGGCAATTTTGAGCATTGTTGGCATTGATTGGTATTTTAGCAATTCAAAGCAAGTTGACACTTTTAGCATTGGCTCTTGGCATTAGCTTTTTCTTGTCAGTGTTTTGTACTATTGGCTCTCAAGCTTGTACCTAAAAACATGGTTGAGGCATTTTGAGTGTTCCAGTCATTTCTGGACTCCCTATGCCCCTTCAGCACTATACCACTTATTACACATTTTCAAGCAGAGAAGAGAATCGAACCCACGACTTTGCAGTGGTGCATTTTCTCATCCCAATTACTCTATTATTTCTACATTATTACCACTATTTAGCATCATTTTCTTTATCATTGCATTTATTAATCATCAATTATATTTCACATATTTCATGCTTAAAACAATGTTTACATAAGGTTAAGTTATACCAACTAAGTCCCTATCTAATTGACCAAACCGTTCAAGGTTCCCCATTTCTATTTTTATCTAGCATGATCATCGCATAGATCTAGGGTTAAAACTGCTAGCCCAACAACCTCTTGGTGTTTCTAGCTACTGACATTTTCGGTCGCTACATTGAATACAATTGCACAACACAACTACTACAATTTTTTAGATTATTATAGTAATTATAACCAAATTTAGATAGGACCAAAAGATTAGGAAAAGATAAATTTTGCAAATCTATCAAGGACTTTTAAATATAAGAAGATGCCCTTTGGCCTTTGCAATACCCTTGAAAATTTCCAACTCTTAGTACTTAGCATCTTTTAGTAGAAAATTAGTAGTGGTGTGAAAGTCTTCATGGATGATTTCTCCACCTATGGTACCAACTTTGAACAAGACTTGAATCATCTAGAGTAAGTGCTAAAACATTGTGTGGAGATAAAGTTACAACTCAATTAGCAAAAAAGCCCCTTGATGGTTGTTGGTGACCGTTTGGGATGCAACCATCAACGAGTGTCCTTGAACAGGATTTAGGTGCCTGCTAGTCTATGGCAACACCAAGGCCCAAATACCTCTAAATAAACTCAGTAGTTAATGTGATTATGTGTGTGTGCTGTTGCGGCATGCGGTTGTGAGAAATGTAACGATTGCGTTGTGTGTAAACTACAAATGACTTACTTTAAAGAGATTCAGCCAACTTTGCCAAGTACTATGAGTTGTTGAAAGTTTCCTATTTGGTTCAACTACCTAGTCTATGCAGTCCTTATAATACCTACTTGTAACAAATAAAATTTTGCAAAAAAATTTGAGCACAACTCTGCAATCTACTCCTAATTTTCCCCAGAGAGAAAGAGATAGTTCCACAAGAAAACTATAAATAGAGCAAGATTCAATGGAAATAAGCAGAAAAGAAAAGAAAGTAGATTTGTGTAGACCTCAAATATTTAAACAAGATAAAATGACATGAGTAAACACTTTGCAATAAAGCTATCCCAAATTCAATATCTATGAATTGTTCAAACTTCCAAGGCTCAAACAAGCAATATCTTCAAGACAATCCTACTATGCTACCAAAAATTGCTGCGTAAACTACCACGTACGAGACTCCATTTTGACTAGATAATAGATGTCAACGATTGCATTCAAATAGAACCTTTAAAAGACTTGACAATTTCTGATTGAAATACCACGAGAATTCACTTTAAAGATAAAAAGAAGCTATTCTGGTCCCATCAAAATACCAAAGATTTTCTGAACCCTCTCGACTACTGAATTGTTCAACGGCGTGACTACAAACAGAGGCTCTCTTACAACAATCCCAATAGCAGTTCCCACACGTTGCACAATAATGAAATTTACTACTAAAATGCTCTTAAGGCTTTTAAACACAAGCGCTTCTATGGCAAAATTTTAATAGAAATTTCTATCGGGCAACAAGAACAGTAAGAGCAATCTAAAAATCCCAAAATTACTTGCCAAGGATGATACTATCTAAACCACTAGCTAAAAAATTTAAAAAAAAATAAAAAATGAAATGCATAACTCACAGGACCATGACAAAGAGGCTGAAATCTTTCCTTTAGCAAGCCATCTTACAAGCAATCGTCTTTACAAATCTTCTTTGCAAATGCTCTTCTCAAGACCCCAAAGTGTCTTCAAGTGAGAGCCTCAGTGCTAACTAGTGAAACATCGTGAAAATTACGGGTCGCCTCAGGCAAAGATTCGTAATTTGAGCGAGAACGCGCCTCAAATCTATCTAAGGACAAGTTTACGCTCCATCACGCACGGCAGCGTAATGAGCGTAACAGGCTCCAAGGCAGTTAGAGGCGAATTTGCCTAAGGACAAGTTTACGCTCCATCACGCACGGCAGCGTAATGAGCGTAACAGGCTCCAAGGCAGTTAGAGGCAAATTTGTCTAAGGACAAGTTTACGCTCCATCACGCACGGCAGCGTAATGAGCGTAACAGGCTCCAAGGCAGTTAAAGGTAGATTCGTTCAAGGACAAGTTTACGCTCCATCACGCACGGCAGCGTAATAAGCGTAATAAACTCCAGGACAGTTAAAAGCGAACTTGATGAAGGACAAGTTTACGCTCCATCATGCACGGCAGCGTAATGAGCATAATAAGCTCCAGGACAGTTAAGTAAAATCCAGAGAAACACGATGGGTTGGCACTTGTTCTCGCAACGCTTAAACAACTGATCTTTACGCGCGTTACGCGGCGATGCGTGCTCGTGCGTAGGTCAGAACGCAAGCACGCGCTTGGTATGCTTCGTCACGCACAGCTGCGTGATGAGCGTAAGTTACACTTTGATTACACTCCACCGCGCGTAGCTGTGTGGAGAGTGTATGTTACATTTACGCTGCATCACGCACAGTTGTGTGATGAGCGTAAAACAATCTTGAACGCGTTGTTGTTACACCAAAGCTGCGCTCATACACGCAATACAACGCGAATGAGCGCAAACGTAGCTGAGACACGCCCATCCTGGGCCTGCTCTTTACACGCACAGCACGCAAACGAGCGTGTTGTGTGTAGTCGCAGTTCGACTTAAAAGAATCGCGTCGACAGGATCTGCGACATTCGGGCCCACATCATCAGGGTTGCGCATGTCGTGGCCTATAAATACCCTGGTTGACGAATCTACAAAAGGAGATGAGATTGGGGGAGTTGGCAAGGAGAAAAAGAAGATAACAAACTAGAGCACCAGAGCACTTATCACTTTTCGTTGGCAGCAGATCAAGAGGACAAGAGCATTTTCTGAGCAAGGGAACACCTCTCACCTTGAACAGAGAAACAAGAGCAACCTTTTGGTAGCCGCTACAAACACCATCCTTTAGCAGAAACAGAACACAGCACGCTTGAGCCCTAACAGTAGATTCGTCTCGCCCAGTTAGCAGGTTCTATCGTTCAAAAGATCGACAGACTTCAGAGCTTGACCATTCCTGCACCTAAGCTTTGGGCCTCCAAGGTAGATCAGATTTCTGTCCAGGCAGTTTTCTTGTTGTTTTGTGCTCATTTTGTATCCAGTTGTTGGGGGTTTTCTCCCATTGTAACGTAATATACACATAAGCATACATCCGATCCAGCATTGAAACATAGATCTTTGATCTTTGCGACATACGCGTTGTTTTCTCTCCCAATTAGCATCTTTTCGGTGTTTTGGCGTTATCTTCGTAGCGATCCATCTACGTCGTTATCTTCCCGTTTTACAATCTCTCGTACCAAATCACGGCACGCAAANTTTTTCCCAAAAATTATCCTCCAAAAATCCCCCTCTCTCTTATTCCTCATGAAGCCTTTTTATAAGGTTTACAAGGTAGTTACATGCCAAAATATCCTAGCTAACTTTTCTCCTAAGTAACTTGGCCAACCAATTAGGAGTTTACTTGCCCAACAAGTTAGGAGGTTACTTGCCCATTTAATTAGGAGGGAGTTAGGAAGTTATTCATAAAGTTAGGAGGAATTAATATTTGCAAATATTATAAATATTGCCTTTGTAAGTAATTTATTAAAATAAATCTAAAATCCCTAATCTAATTTAATTTAATTTAAATTTTAAATACTAAGTGTCATTAATCTCTAAGATTTTACCATAAAAATATAATATAATATCCACCTTATTGGTGGTAGCGGTAGTTAATTTATCCTTTCTGCATCCCTGATAATTGAAATTAAAATTCGGGATGGCCGAAATATCAGCCTGAAGGTGAAGGCACCAATCCTACAACTGCCCGCAACTGATTCAAAATATCTTCTTCAGCCAAAAATCGTTACCAGCAACTGCCATCATAGGAGAAGACTCAGCCGCCACGTTAGGAAACGTTGCCGTGTGTTCCGTAAGGATCTGCAACTGTTGTAACCTCTGCCTCTCGAAAATGCCTTGCAGGTTTCGATGATTATATGATTTAATCCTTGCTTCATAGATTTTCGCTGCCTTCCATCTGTGATAACTAGTAAACTGTTTAGCTTTTAGAATTTTCGTCCAACATTTGGTGTAGATTCTTCAAGCAACATCCACCACGATTTTAAAGGCATTTTCCGTTGCTGTGGATGAAAACACAGATTTGTTCGTCACATAAAATAGGTGTCCATTCTTCTAAAATCCACAAGTGCCTTTGCTAGAATCGATGATATATCTACTGTGTTCTGCCCTGAACTGGCCTCAGTTTTGTCTGGTTTTCTACACGCGATTGCTACCCGAAATCCCCTTTAACTCAGCTTAGTGGTGAAAGAAGGGCCTCCCACACACTCCAAGAACTCAGGTTCGGTGTCTGGTGAGTTAGCAACATAAATCTAATTGATGCGTGGGTGCAATCCTGAACGTCAAGCCAAAGGATTTGCCCCAAAACCACGACATTCAGTTCTGTTTTTCTGATTTCGTTTTTTTTCTTCGGCAGCGTTAACAATGGGCCTTTGGACATACGTGAATTTGGGTTCGTTTGCAATACAGAAACATTTACATCCTTTGATAATTTTAAATTTATGAATTCAAAACCTGTTGGTAGTCCGTTAGGTCCTTCACTTGCTTCCAACTCTTAGCCAATTTTTGATAATCCATTACCCACGATGTTTTCTATTTTGCCAATATTAATAGGGAGTATGCTTTCTTGTGGTAAATAATCACCTCCTTTTTTTATTTCAATATTCACTCAAGAAAATAACTTGGCATTTTAATTTACTTTCCAAGAAGGCTTCAACATCAAGATTATTTACCATTGGCTTGCTTCTCCAAGAATAACCATTAACTCACAATACTAAACTGCAAATTTACAACCAGGGATTATGCTAATTTTGAACAAAATATTCCAACTGCTCCATGTAATGGCCAAATGTGCCAACAATGGTATAAGAAGGCATTATATTGGGGCATCGAATTTTAGGAAAAGAGATTAAGATGGACTTGGAAAAAGTGAGGGTCAACTATGGTATCACCAAGAAACCTCAAACTATGAATGATATGAGGCCATTCCTTGGCCACACTAGTTACTATAGATGATTCATCAAGAATTTCTTTAAAATCACCAAATTGACAATGAAACTTATAAAGAAAGATGTAGCTTTCAAATGGACCAAGGAATGCAAACAAACATTCCAACTATTAAAGCAAAAACTCATGGAAACTCCAATTCTATGTGTTCCAAATTGATACAAACCATTTCACATAATAATAAATGCATCCAACTACACATTGGGAGTGGTGCTAACATAATTGGATGACCAGAAACATTTATATGACATCCATTGTGTAAGAAAAAGCATTGTTGGTGCACAATTGGATTACACCACCATTGAGAAGGAGCTTAAGGTAGTGGTGTATGCCTTGAAATAATTTAGGTACTATGTGCTTGGATATGAAATTTTTTTATACATTGACCACAATGTCATCCAATTCTTGATAAGTAAGCTAGCAGTTAGTCCCCATGTCATACAATGGCTAGTGATTTTGCATTTTTCAAGAATTTGATCTCACCATGGTGGATAGGAAAGGAATCAAGAACATAGTCATCAATCATTTGTCTCAGTTATAATGGGATAACATAGAGGATGATGAGCCCATATCTAATCAATTTCTAGATAATCTTCGCTTTGCTAAATTCATTAAATTTCAGGAACCAAGGGTTACCAATTGGTATGATGAGTTCCTTTCCTATCTTCTCACATGAGACTCAAATAGAATGGAATAATAAGAAGAAACAATAGTTTCTTCACCAGGTCAAGCATTACATGGGGATCCAAAGTAACCTTTACAAGATTTATATTTATAGCTTGGTTTGATGGTGTGTACATGATGCTCATCAATTAAGAATCCTCCAAGATGCTCATGAGGATCCTTGTAGGGGCCAGTATGTAGAAAAATGATGGCTACAAGGATCCCCATGGCAAGTGATGAAACATGGTTTATTGCATCAACTAGGCCCCATCAACTAGGCCTTGTTGATGTAGTCTACTATGTCAATTGGGCCCCATTGACTAGGTTCCATCAACAAGGCCTATTGATATAGTTTGTTGCATCAATGTAGCCCCATCGATGTAGTTTGTTGTGTTGATGTAGCCCTATTGATGCAGGGGTCTATCTTGGCCTATAAATACATGCTCACTAGCCACATTTATGGTATCAGATTTCATAGTAGTAGCAAAGCTCTTATAGTTTATTCAGTTGAAAGTTAGAATATTTTTCTTGAGTGCCTATAGTAGGACTCATTGAGTGTACAAATATTTATTCAAGCATTATTGTACCTGAGCATGATAGTGTGTGTGGCAATAAAGATGAACTTCTTGATAAACCTTGTAGCATTCTAGATAGTTTAAATGTTTCATCTATGCATTTAATATTTTTAGTTATTTATTGAATGTTTTCTAGTAATTAAGTTAATTAAGCTAATTAAGTGAGATAAGCTAAATAGATTAAATACATAAGTACAACCGATTTGAACATAGCATGTATTCACTTGGTAATCCCAATGGTGTTATTGCTTGGTATGCCTAGTAGCATAGTGCTTGGTAACCCAGCAGTGGATACATGGGTTCAAGATGTGTATAAAAAGTGTAAATAGATGCTTATGTTAGGATTAGTTGGAGACTAGTTAATAAGTTAATTTAGATTAGTAATTAAATTACTCTATCTCTCTCTCTTCAAGCATCCAAAAACATAAGACAAAAAATGATAAAAATCATATGCCTAAATTCCACTTAACCATACCTTTGTACTTCACAAGTGTAATCAAGAAGATAATGAATAACCTTAGGGCAAGCTTTACTTATTAGAAGACTAGTGCACTAGAAACTATAAAGTCCTTAGAATTTGATCAGATTGAACATGAACACTTTGTGATTAGTATGGTTGGATGTAGGAGTACCTTGCCAATCATCATTGGTCCCATTTCCAAGGACTTTTTTTGTTGAAACATGTACTATCTAGGATTAGTGAACATTATTTATATTATTGGATGAACCCTAGGTTAACATCACTCTCAAATGACATTCAATTACAAAATCACACTGATAATTTTATTTGTTTTACAAAATGTCTTCTTCTTCTCATAGGCATGAAGATGTCAAACAATCAATTCCACAGTAGCGCAAAGTGGTATATATTCATCTAGATGAGTATGTACCAGACTTCACCTTTATCCTACACCAAGATGAGTAGCTATGATGGTGTGACATAGAGGAAAATATCATATTGCCTCTTGATTAATATATGCCTAGGATGCTACTTCAAAGCCTTAAAAGGTTAGGCATCTTAGCTCTTCATGAGGAATACATTGTGGACAATTATGACACTTAGGACTACCATCCCATTGAAACACAATGCAAGTGAGATTGACACTAGGAAAAGAATCACATATTTACAAAGAGGAAACACTTCACTAATTTCTTGTTCCTTCAAAATAAAGATTATAATGAGAATCCTAGCTTTGAAGGTTTTCAACATGAAGATTCTCCAATCCTTGTTGTTGGAAATGAGGATGTGGCCCTAAACCTACGATGCACTATTCATAAACTAGGTTTGGAAAAAAGTTATAATCGAGGCAGGAACTTGAGTAAACATCAAAATTGCAAGGGATCTAAGGATGGTGGTTGTCATGAAAAAAAAGGATGGTAGACACTACAATGATGGTGGTAGTCCACCTTCCTCTGCATCTTCTATGTCCAACTCCAAACATTCCTCTTCATCTATTGGTTTGTATAGAAGCTACCATCCAAATAATCATAATGAAGGTGACTAATGAGAAAACAATGATCATCAAAACCATCAAGAATGTAGAGGTGACAAGGACCATCATTAGTGTCATCAACATAATGATGATGATGAACCTTTGTTGGTGACTTGAAGCATGCTCAACATTGTAGAGGTAGTAAAGATCCCAACCAGGCATGTGAAAGATAGTAGGATCAAGTGCTTAGACATTAATAATATCCCAAGATTTGAGAGGAGATACAACTCTAATCTATAGACAAATCTATAATATTTCCACAATGTTTGTTCCTTACAGAACATTAAGAATGATTTGTAGAAACTCAAGCTTTCCCCGAGGACACTCATCAAGGAAGTTGAAAGATGGTACCAATCCTTGGAGCCAGAATCCATTTGCTAATGGACTACCATGTTAGAACTATTTAATGATAAATACCAAACATACTCTAGAGTGTCTAACCTAATAAGGAAAATTCAAGGCTAGAAACAAAGAATACATGAACTTTTGGATGTTACCATGGATAGATATTATTGACTCTTACATCGATGCCCTAGTCATGGTTATTCTCAAAGGGAATAGGTTTGCCAAATCATAGATGGGATCAGAGTAAAAACTAGAACTCTTGGGGTTTATGCCCAAGGAAGACTATCTAAATTAAGAGCTCATCAAAACAACAAGTTATAGAGTAGGCATCAAAAGAAGAAGGTGAGTTGCAAAAAAGGGAAAGTTCAGAAGAGTATAATAGGGCTCCTTCCATCAAGAAAAGGGAGGTCTAATTTTGTGACAAGGAGGGGTCACCACTTAATGAAGTGGTGAATAGAAAAACCTTGCCTATTCAAAAATCTATTTCTAACATTGCAATAAAGGTTGATAAATTATGAGACTCTTTAGATGAGAAGTTGCAAACTATTATGGAGATTACTAAGGCATCCAAAGAATAGAATAGTAATCATGAACATAGGGTTGAAAAGAAGCTAAACATGCCTATCAGAGAAGTAAGGGCAAAGCTATTGTCATAGAGTAAGTTGTGGAAACTAACTCTGATGATGACCTTGATTGTGACATCTATCAATATGAGCATCCAAAAGGATGTTATCTTATGGTGTCACACTTACAAGAGTCTGGGGTGTATGCATTGAATCCTTAACTAGCATGTAGGCAAGCACCTAGATGATTGCCTTATTCTCAAGGTAATCCAAGGTACTTCCACCAGCAACAATAAGCTTATTTCCCAAGTGGAGCTCTACCACAACCATATGAGCAATACCAACAATGGCACCAACCAAAATCATGGAGAATGCCACCACCAAGGTAGTAGTACCCTTACAAGCAACCAGATCCATACTGGTACTATGTTCAACAATCTATTTTTCCAAGAAGCTCTACAAGCCATGCCTCATTTTAGCATCACTATTTCCCTTCAAAGTACCACTAAACACATTCACCATCCACTTAGGGAGAGAACCCATATCTATATTGATGAGTCACATTTCTTGGCTACATTGACAAGGCCCCATCAATGCATCATATCATGCATCAATGAGGCCCTATCAATCTAGTGTCCACTTTTTTCCTATAAATATGCACTTGCTAGCTGCATTTATGGAAATGATATTTTAATAGTAGTGAAGCTTTTCTAGTTTGTTCATTTGAGAGTTAGAATATTTCTCTTAAGTACCTCTAATAGGAGTCATTAAGTGTACAAATCTTTATTCGAGCATTGTTGTACTTGAGCACGACAATGTGTGTAGCAATAAATATGAGCTTTTTGATAAACCTTGTATCACTCTAGATAAATTAAATTTTTCATTTATGCATTTAATATTTTTAATTATTTATTTATTAAATATTTTCTAGCAATTAATCTAATGAAGAAATTAAGAAAGATAAGCTATATAGATTAAACACATAAGTATGACCACATTGAGCATAACATGTATTCGCTTGGTAATCCCAGTAGCGTTATTGCTTGGTACGCCCAGTAGCATAGCGGTTGGTAACCTAGTAGTGGATACATGAGTTTAAGACATATGTAGAGAATGGGACTAGATAGTTATGCTAGGACTAGTTACATACTAGTTAATTAGTTAATATAATTACTTTATCTCCCTTTAAATACCAAACCATAAAATATAAAACAATAAAAATTAGATATGTTAATTACACTTAACCATACCAGTGTATGTTACAAGTGTAGTTGGGAAGATAATGAATGACCTTAAGGAAAGATTCACCTCCTAGAGGGCTAGTGCATTAAAAACTATAAAGTCCATAGAATTTAACCATATCATGCATGAATGCCTGTGATTCATATGGTTGGGCACAGGGGTACCTCCCCACTCATCATTGGAACCATTATTGGGGACTTTGTTTGTTGAAACGTGTGCTATATAGGATTAGTAAATATTATTTATATCATTGGATGAACTCAAGGTCAACATCACTCTCAACAACATATAAACTACTAAGCACACTGATAATTTTATTCATTTTGCAAAATTTCTTCTTCTTCCCATAGATGTGAAGATGTCAAACCAATAGTCCCACAGAAGTGCAAAGTGGTATATACTCATGTAGATGAGTATCTATCAGACTTCATCTTCATCCTACATCAAGATGAACAGATGTGATGATGTGATATGAATGGTAACATCATCTTGCCTCTTGATTGATCTATGTCTAGGATGCTATTTCAAATCCTTAAAATGTTGGGCATTATAGATCTTCACTAGGAATACATTATGAATGGTTATGACACTTGGGACTACCATCCCATTGAACCAAAATGTAAGAAAAATCAACATCAAGAGAAGCACCATGAGGCTATGAAAGAAAAACATATTACTAATCCCTTGTTCCTACTAGATCAAGATGACAATGAGGATCCTCTCTTTGAAGGTTCTCAACATGAAGATTCTCCATCCCTTGTTATTGGTAATGACGGTGTGACCCTAAACCTATGGTCAACTATTCATAAAATAGATTCAAGAAAATTGATAGTGAATGTATGGACTCAGGAAAACATAACAATAGCAAGGGATCTAAGGATGGTGGTCATAATGAGCAAAAACATGGTAGTGGATACCATGGTGGCAGTGATAGTCCATCCTCTTTATCCAATTTTGAACATTCCTCTTCATTTTTTAATTCTCATAGAAGACATCATCAAAATAATTATGATGAAGGTGATTAATGAGACAACAATGACCATGAAGGCCACCAAGACTAAAGAGATGGCTGAAACCATCATCGGCATCATCGACGTAGCGATGATGATGAACCTCTATTGGAAACTCACAGCATGGTCAACATTGTAGAGGTAGTTATAATTCCAACTAGGCATATGAAAGATATCCAAATCAAGCTATTGGACATGAATAATATCCCAATATTTGAGTGGGGATACATTTTTGATCCATAGACACATCTACAAGCTTTCCATGATGCCTATTCCTTAGAGAATATAGAAAATAAGTGGCAAAAACCAAAGCTCTTCTTTAGGACACTAATTAAGGAAGCTAAAAGCTGGTACTAGTCCTTGGAACTAAAATCCATTTGCCTGTGGAGTACCATATTAAACCCAGTTAATGACAAATACGAGACATATTCTAGAGTGTCTAATCTAAGAAGGAAAATCCAAGGCTGGAAATAGGGAACACATGAATCCTTGGATACCAAAATGGGTAGATACTATTTACTCTTACATTGATGCCTTGGCCATGGTTATTCTTAGAGGGAATAACTTTTCCACATCATAGATGGGCTCAACATAGAAACTAGAAGAGCTCTTGGGGTGTATGCCTAAGGGAGATTGTCTGAACTAAGAGCTCATCAAATACAAAATTTGATAAAGCAAGTAGCAAAAGAAGGAGGTAAGTTACAAAAAATGAAAAGTATAGAAAAGTATAATATAGATCCTTCCATTAGGAAATGAGAGGTCTAATTTTTTGATGAGGAGTCACCACTTGATGAAGGGGAAAACAAGAAAACCTTGCCCAACCAAAAATCTATTTCTAATATTTCAACTAAGATTGATAAATTATAAAAATATTTGGATGAAAAATTTCAAACTACTATGAAGATCGCTAAAGAATCCAAAGAGCAAAATGGTGATCATAACCGCAGGAGGAAAAGAAAAGCTAAACATGCCTACCAAGGAGGTAAGGTCAAAGTTGCAGCCATAGAGGAAGTTGTGAAGACCAACTTTGATGATGAAAATAATTTTTACATTAGCCAATATGAACATACAAAGGGTTGTTTTCCTATGATGTCACACTTACAAGCGTTTGGGGTGTCTACATTGAATCCTTGACTAGCACATAAGCAAGCACCTAGATGATTGCCTTATCCTTAAGGTAATCCAAGTTAGTTCCACCACAAACAATAAGCTTACTACCCAAGTGAAGCTCCTACACAACCTAATGAACAATACCAAAAATGGTACCAACCACAATCATGGAAAATGCCACTACCAAGGCAATAATACCCTTATAGCTAACCAAATTCATAAAGGTACTATGTTCAACAACCTATCTCCCTAAGAAGTTCTGCATGTCATACCTCATTTTAACATCACTATTACCCTTTAAAGTACCACTAAATACATTCATCATATACTCAAGTGGAAAATCCATATCCATACTACCCTCTACATCTATCTACACACACACCTCTACATTTAACCTAGTTACCTCCTACTCCATCCATGCAAGGTGAGATTCCTCCATAGCAGTAACAACAAAATGATACAAGGGATGTACTTCACAATTGGCTTTCTAGCTGAGTGGTTTGAACAATTGACCAAAAAAAAGATCCTTCTTTTGACTAGCAGTCCTCTCCAACCCTCACAACCTAGTATAGTTGATCATCTTGCATCTCCAATACCCTCATCCTCTACATCAAATACCTTTGAGTATCCTTCAAACCAAATGTTGCCTTAGATTCATACTTTGATGCTAACTCATGTTGTTTCCAACTAGATCAAGGCTAGAAATCTTCCTACAAAAGGATCTAATCTAGGAAGTCCACTCATTTTCCTATAGATCATTGGACATGAGCCATGTAAGGCTCTTCTTGACTCTTGTTCCAAAGTTAATCTCATCTCCCATGACATGTACAAGGCCTAGAACCTACCACCTTTGAAGAAGAGTAACATCTATCTAGAATTGGTAAATCAATTAATTACTGTCCCTCTAGGATTAATAGAGGACATTGTGATCATAGTTTGTGGATGGTCCTATCTTGCTTATTTTCTAGAGCTCAAGGTTAAAAACTGCAAAAGTAACTTCCCCATCATTATGGGAAGAGCTTTGTTAAGGATGGTCAATGCATGTATGGGCATAAGGAACCTTTCTCTAGGAATCTCCAAGGAAAATGAATTTTCCAAGATAGAGAAGAAGCATATTCTGTGTATTGTGTATAGTGATAACAAGTGCAATTGCATGTAAAGGATTTGATCCATCAAAAGTACATAGATTAAATCATGCAATCAATGTGCACAAGAAATCAATATTTAAAGGTGTTTGTATGTAGTAGCCATAAAATAGGAGGGCACACAATGGCTGAGAGTTGACTTAGATAGTAGCACATTATGCATGAAACCAAAAAAGAGCCTAACATATGCTTATGTTGAAGGCATGAATAAACTTGAACAAGTTCATCTCTAACTCTCTAATGAAGATGATGAAACCTATTGGGGAGAGTTGGAAATCCTGGGTAACTTCAAGCAAAATCCCCTAGAGCTAAAACCTTTATTATTTAGCATAGAATATGTATTTTTAAACAATGGTAAATTGATCATAATTAGTGTCGAACTTGCTCTTAAACAAAAAGAAAACTATTAAAGGTGGTTAACAAATGGTGAGTAGCCTTTGCTTGGTCATATCCTAAGCTAACAATAATCAATCCAAGGATATGTTAGCATTGCATTTACACTAACCTAGCCATGAAGCCTAAAAGGCAGCACAAAGGTGGTTGAATCCCAAATTGAAGTAGATCATCAAGAAAGAAATTGAACAACTCCTCAAGGTAGGGTTCATTTATCCCATCGCAGATAGTGAATGGCTTAGCCTAGTAGTAATTGTACCAAATAAAGGTAATAAGTGGTAGGTCTACATTGACTTTAGGTTGTTGAATATGGAAACATTCAAAGATCATTTTCCATTGTCATTTGTGGATCAAGTGTTGGAAACCATATCTAGGCATTGTTATTATAGCTTCTTAGATGGTTATAGTGGCTATAACCAAATCAAAATTGTGCCAAAAGGTTAGGCTAAGATAACATTCATAAGTCCTTAGGGGACATTTGCATATTCTAAGATGCCATTCAATTTGTGCAATGCCCCTACAACATTTCAATGCCTGATCCTTAGTATTTTCCAACAATAGATCGGTAATGATTTGAAAGTCTTTAGGGATGACTTTTCCACCTATGGAGATACATTTGAGTAAGCCTTGGATCACCTTGAGCAAATACTGAAACAAATCTGTAGCTCAACTAGCAAAAGAGCCATCACATGCTCCAAAAACACATTGTACTCGGACATAGAATCACTCAAGTATGGATTGAGATAGACCTAGAAAATATAAGGATCATCCAAGGAATAACATGCCAAATAAAGATAGTTAAAGATGTTTGATCATTCCTAGGACATACTAGATATTATTGATGATTCATAGAAAATTTCTCTAAGATCACAAAACCATTGGTAGAGCTTGCAAAGAAATACACACCTTTCATTTGGACCAAGGAATGTGAACACACATTCCAATAGTTAAAGGAGAAACTCATAGAAACACCAATACTAACAGCACCAAACTAGTGCAAACCCTTCCACATCATGATAGATGCATCTAACTACACCTTGGGAGAAATGCTCATGTAGATGGATGATAAGAAATGCCCATACTACATCCATTGCACAAGTTGAAGCATTGTGGAAGCAAAATTAAATTACACCACCATGAAAAAGAACTAATGGATGTGGTGTACACTCTAGAAAATTATAGGCACTATGTGCTTGGCTACAAAGTATTTGTGCACATAGACCATAGTGAAATTTGGTTCCTCATGAACAAGCCAATGGCAAGTCCTCGTGTCATACGATGGCTTATGATCTTGTAGGATGTTGATCTCGTGATGGTAGAACAAAAAGAAACTAAGAATGTCATCGCTGACCATCTCTCTCACTTAAGATGGGATAATAAAGAGGAGGAGAGCCCACTCTTTGATTAGTTTCCAAATGAACTCCTCTTTATAGGAGTAATAAATGACCAAATGCTCATAGAAAAAATATGGTACAATGGCATCCTCACTTATCTTCTCACTCAAGAGATGTAATATCTTGAATTTAGAAAGAGGCAAAAATTTCTCCATTAGGCCAAATATTATATGGAAATCAATGGACATATTTACAAGGTCTACATCGATGGCTTGATTCATTGGTGAGTCCCTAACGAAGATCAACTACACATTCTCCAAGATGCTCAAAAAGGACCTTGTGGAGGTCACTATTTAGGGAGATGCATGGCCATAAAAATCTTGATGATAGAATACTATTAGCCTACAATCTTTAGGATGCCTACTAGTTTGTTTGATCTTGTGAATATTATTAATGAGAGGAGTAGATGACCACTCACATGGAATGCATTCAACAATGAATTCAACCACTAAAACCTTTTGACATATGGGGCATTGACTTCATGGGTTCCATCACACCCATGTCCAATGAAAAGGCATATATTATCATAGTAGTCAACTACTTCAAAAAATGAATAGAAGCAACAATTGTTACTAATTGTACATCATCCACTATTGCTATATTTATATAAAAAAATATTGTAAATAGGTTTGGGGTGCCACATTCACTAATTTCTGACAATGAAACTCATTTCATAGGTACCAATTTTAGAAAGTTGATGCAATGCTTGGGGATTGAACATAAATTAACAACATCCTATCACTCCCAAGCCAATGATCAAGCAAAGGAAACCAACTGGGAGATCATAGAAATACTAACATAGACCATTAGCAAATATAGGAAATATTGGAGTACAAAACTTAATGATGCCCATTGGGCTTACTGTTTAACATGGAAACTTCCTATTGGCTACTCTCCCTATGAGTTGGTGTACAAAAAATTTTCAACACTCCTGATTCAATCTGAGCTTCATACACTCTCAATAGCCTTTGATCTAAATCTTGACATGATTCTAGCACAAAAGGAAAGATTTATCAACCTGAATGTGCTAGATGAAAATTGATTAGTGGCCCTATCTTTGAACAAGATGCATAAGGCATTCAACAAGCAATGTCATAACCTAAGAATATGAAAGTTAAAGCTTCAACTAGTAGATAAGGTTCTCTATTGGAACCCCACACATGTACTCCAAAAGGAAAAATTTCAAAAATTGTGGGAGGGACCTTCTATAATTGATCAAATGTTTCCCTCTAGGAACATGTTGATCTATAATCCTAAAAGCCCAAATAAAAAGTAGTTAGTCAATATCCAACAAGTATAACCATTCCTCAAACAAAGATAGGCCAATGCAACTCCTACCTTGATAGATGGACAACATGGTTCCATTTTTTGGATATCCTCCTTTTAACTCAGTTGTGGGGGAGATAGCCCTCCATGCTAACAATCCATATGCCTTCTCAATTTTTTTTCTATTTTTTCATTTTTCACATTTTTGATTTGACAAGTTATTTATTTTACCAATTTTTCATTTTTAAAGTTCAACTTTTTTTAATTTTCCACCATCGTTAATACCTTTGAACCTTTCTTGATTATTTCACTTTCTTATATATTATACTTTGTTTTTCTTTATTCAAGTGTGATATTTCCTCATTTTTTCTAATAAAATTACTTTATTGCCACAAGACATAGTGTCATTGTTGCTATTTACTAATGATGATTTGTGCTTAATGTTGTGATTATTGATGTTTGGTTTCTATTTTTGAATTTTGATGTTTGATGACTATGATATGGTTTATTTTTCATGGAACAAGTAATGAGTCCACATCATCCACCCATCAAATAAACTCTATGGTTCTATGTTATGCTCTATGTCTTGGTCTAATATGTTTGAATTCTTGGATAGATTCTTTTTGGTTGGTCCTTAACTTTTCATGACCATTACTCAACTATGGGGCCCATGGACTTCTTAGTTGAGGTTATGCAAGGGTAACAAGGGCATCAGCTTGTTATGGAGAGGATCCACTTGCATACCTCTTAGTTTGATTACTTTGGTTCTTTACCTTAAACATTGCTACAATCCTATCTTTCAAATATTCCATTATGTATTTTGCTCAGTGCTCCTTAACCTTTTATTTCATTCATTCCTCAAATCATTTTTCTCCATTTTTCAAATTTATGAGCTCCAACACCCTCTTCTCATATTTTCATACCACTTCATGGCCTTTTGAGCTTTCATTTGATCCTAGTTTCATTCAAAAACTCTTTGTTTTTTGTAAGTTTGACCAAAGTCAATGATCATCTATGGAGGTCAATAACTACATTGACAAGGCCTTTTCGACACAACGAACTGTGTTGACAAGGCCCCATCGACATGGCCTCATCGATGCAACCCAAAAATCCTATATATATTTTCATAAACATAGAAACTTTTGTCATTTGCCTCATAACACATGGGGAGTTTTGCCATTTTTCAAAGCCCAAAACCTTCTAGAGCCCTTAACATCCCAACTAGTTTTCCAAATCACTTCATTTTTTGATCCTATAGTTATTGGAGGTAAGCTATTTATCATGGGGGCTAAAAACCTTAAGGTATTTGATGAAATTTTTGAAAATTTTTCTAACTTCCTCAGAGGGTTGATAACCTTAACAATATACAAACATCAATATTTTCAAGAGTTAACCTTTCGAAAACCTCTTGGATGATTTTTTAATAATAATACATAAATAAAATAATAATTGGAGTAATTAAATCAGCCATAATAACAACTTAGCTAACTGTAACTATCCTAAAGAGATAAAGGTATCCCAATTGCTTCATGTTACACAACAATTGCTAACCCATGGTCTTATTGTGCTTATAGATGGTTATAAGATCGAAATGCTTGTAGGAAGGAGAACCCTCTCGACCAAGGTAGAAATGGCCCAAAACTAGAAGAGGTCAACAAGAACAAGTCCAAGAACTAATAGAGTCAACCCATGCAACAAGACCTCTTTGTGAGGAGCCCGAACTGGAATCTATTCAATAGATTTTAAAAGAAGAAGTGCCAACACAGCAATCACAGTGAGGAAAAATTCCAAGACTCATGCCAAGGCTTGAAGTCAGTTTAACTCAAGCTTGCCTTAACATCATCAAGTGTTAAGAGATTCAATGCTTAGTTCTCTAAGAAATAAACTTTGGGCCATTTCTAGAGAAAGCTCCAGTAGAATTCAAAACACAATTGCAAATATCTCCCATGTGGCCAATCATCACATCTAGTGGGGAATGGTATATGGGAAAGACATATCTCTTTTGGATCAATAGAAGGCTAGGGTCCATAGTAAAAATCAAGGATATATAGGTGTCCTACTTGGCCAAGGCTATTGCGCATGCACTGGGGTTGCCTGATATTGGGAAATAGTTGGTTGAGCTATCAACAAAAGGTGATCTTGAGGCCAAAAAGGAGTGGAATCAGTGGTGTTACTGGGTCAACCATAAGGATTATGGTGCACTCACATTAGTAGAGAACATCTATTTCAAAATTATAGCTTATCACCTCAATCCAATGGTGAGGCCTATCAAGGTGACTACCCTTTCTGCCTAAGCATGTATCGCTCTAAGTGGATGATTTTTTGTAAACCTTTCATAACTAATCTATTTGGATATTGAAAATCATTTCAAAGAAAATGAACCAATTCTAATGTTTTGGTCTTGCACATGTGGCTCATCATGCTACCATTATGTTTCACTTCTAAAATTTGTAGCTTGAAGTTACACTTTGGAACACAAAGCTTTCAGTCTATTAAAAAGAATACCCTATTGGAAATGGTAGGCTTTTCATCTATCTATCCTTCCCAAAAATATAACATTTAAATACTTCCATACAACCCAAAAATTAGTATCTTTTGAATACAAATTAACAAAAGATTAAAAATCATTTACCTAAACACATGAATGGGCAATGTGGATTCTAGAGAAAGCATCTATTGCAACATTAGATTTGTCATTTCTAAGCTTTAGAAAAATATGAAACTCTTAGATTTGTTACAACCATTTCATTTGATGAAGTACCTTATGATTAGTCAACAAAAGAAATTCAACTACCAATAAGTAATCCCTCTAGGGCTTTATAGCTTGAAGTATAGTGCATAACTCTTTCTCATATACACTATACTTTTTTCTAGATTCATTCAATTTTTTAAAAAAGAATGTAATGAGCTTACCCTCTTGTTACAAGACACCACTAAAATATGATGATAAGAAGCTCCCTTGGATTCCACAATCCCAGTTCACTTAAGTGATCAAAATCCAAACAAATGCTCACAATTGAATAAGATAAGAAATTGAACATTTGTTCTTGCTTAATAGAAATGACATACATATGAAAATGGAAGATCAACATCCAAGGAAAAATAATTAGCTTTAGAAACCCTCATATCACATACTCATAAGGAGAAAAAAGTCATCAAGATGATGACTCAAAATCACTCAACCAAATTTTCTCTAGAACAACTCTAATCCAACATACAATGCTTAGAACTTAGGCCTCTAACCATGGTGCTTACAAATGAGATCCATTTTGGCCTTATATAATATCATAGGTGATCATTAGTCTCTTCCTATGATTGTTAATATTTAAGAAGGTGATTTTGTTAGAGCTAGCTTTAGCTGAGACTAGCTATAACTTGCATTGGGCTATAGTTTCTTATAGCTATGAAGTAGTATGACCTTTAGTGCCTCCTAATAGGAACTTGGATAGAAATCTAAAATGAAGGTTGAATTGATTACAATATAGTGTGAAACATGACTAAAATTGATTATTTTCTTTTCTATTTCACCGTAACTATAATTGACTATGATTCTTAGTGAGCTTGCAATTTTGATTGAAGTTGGTTGTAGTTGGCTGCGATTGGTAGCGGCTTGTAGTTACATATGAAAACTTAAATATCATATGAAATAAAAATCCAAAAGATTTCAATTTTATAATACACATTTATAAGAACTTATAGAACACATTGAAGATGACAAATATATTTGGAAGATAGGGTGATATTCTTAACATGACTATATAATGAATTTTAAACCATAGACAATTATACAAATAGTGTGTGTGGAATTATATTCATCAAAGTATAGAGAGAGCCAATTTTATAATAGAACTTAGTAGGGATATAACCATACAACAATAAATAAATTTTTTCCATTATTATTTAATAAAAGATTAATTATTTTATGTAAATAGTCATAGTTATATATCTCTTAACTTAAACCATACATGTTGAGGTTAATGGGATGTCGTAACCAAACATTTGAGAAAAATGCCAAACGATAGTATTTTTTTTACATACAAAAACTTATAGATTTATTTCTTTCATCATCTAAATTAAATATAATCATATTTCTAAACAATAATATGTTAAGTGTGTAAAGCTTGATAGAAAACATATCTGAAAAGAAAAATCTACCTTGTACATTGAAAATTATTCAAAATAATCTAGCACCAAAGTAATGGAAGAAGCTCTTTAATTTTTTTGTAATCTCATTTTTACTTTACATTAAGCTAAAATTTGAGAATATTATTTACAATGCTCTATGCATATACAATAATGTTAGAAATAGTTTGAAAATTTTGCCAAAACTTCTATAATATAGAAACATAATGATAGATAATTTCATACATTCTTCATATCAATTACAAGTGTAACAATGAATTAGTGACTTAGATTTAAGATTTTAACATATTAGAAGTTTTTTCTATAAAGGCATTTAGAAAAGAAAGTTTTACCTTAAGAGGTGGACATACTTTTGTCATGTAACTTTTGTCATATCTAGTAGCCTATCATTTAGCATGTTATATGTAAATGTGTGGAATAGAGGTTAGAATTTTCAAACACACATATTCATTATCTATAAAAATATTAGTTTTAATCCAAGTTTTAATGGCTTCAAAAATTCATCAAATTGAGCTATCTCTTAAGATATTATAAAATTAAATATTTCCACAAGGGTGTTTCATTATCATAGTCTTGTTCCAACAATATTAGGTTAGCTAGATGAGCTCTCTTTCATCATTGTTCTTTATTAAAAGCTAATGTTTATCTTTCTAAAATTTTATCATATCACCTTTAACCATTTCTTTATATGTCCTTCTGTCTTCATCTTAGTAAGAATCCTAGAACTATGATGTGGCCATCTCATTTGAGAGGTTCATTATTTGATATTTCTTACATAGAATAAACCATTTAATATGTCATTATTTTAGCTTATCTACAGTGGAAGCTAATCCAAGTCTTTCTCCAATATCTTTATACAAATTTTCTCTTTTTGTCACATTCAAAACTCATGACTTCTTGCAAGATGAATTGATGTGGTGCTCATGAACTATGTGTTCTTGTACTTTTCTAGATATGCATACCCTCTATTTTCAATGAACTTTATAATCTTGTGCATTATTATTTTTTAGTTTTTGGTTTCAATGCCCTATATGAATGCCTAGGGCTTTTTGATTAATTGGAAATAGGATTAGAATTCTCTTCCCATAGAGTTGAACCATGATCCATCTAATGGATTGGTTTCTAGTTGGCATTCATCTATTTTGCTATAGGTTCTTCTACCCTCCATGATGATGTTGTTGTTGTAATTGTTTATTTGGAATTGATATGAAGAATGTATGAATTAATCTATGTAAACATGTCACCTTTATCAAAATTATTACATCATGTAAACATGTCACCTACATAAAAATTTCATATCAAACTCATATTAAGCCTTGTAGGATCCAAAATGACTCATCCAAGGTATTATTGACATCATAGGCATTAATTTAGCATTTTGATAGTTTGACCTTGAAACTCAAAGATATAAAGTTTTCTAACTCTTGGCCTAACACTAGTGTTGGTGCCAGCATCCTTGATGTCATCCCTCCCACATCCATAACACTTCTTGCTTGCATTTTGGATTTTTTCTTGGCTCTCTTGATTATTTTATAACCAATTGACATCATTTTCTAGGCACAAAATGTCTACTTTTGCATGTTTGAAGGCAATTTTGGGAGTCAGGACTTTAAAATTTTTCTAAGTATGGAAGGTAATGCTAATGCTAGTGTCAACATCATCTTCTCAGCATCACCACCATATCAAGGTTCCCAAGTTTGACATTTAGCAACATTATCGAGGTCTATAAGATCCTAAGTGTCTAGTAAGCATCATCACAACTCATTTTGGCATTAGTTTAGTCCACCTAGAGGCTTGGAAGCATCACTTAGAAAAATACTAAAAATTTTTCTATGTATCTAATTGATGTTGACATTGACACCAATGCTAACACTTGTGGGATACACATCTTGTAATCCTTGGCATTTACACTTTGCATTCAACATCATTCCTCAACTTCATAGGCTCTTTGGCATTATCATGAAACCATTCAACATTTTTTTGGGTGTTAAACAGAATCCTATAGGCTCAAAACTATAAACTAGATAAAATTAGAAAATTTTTTCCAAGTCCTAATAATGCAAAAGTTGATCCTAGCATCAATGTGAATGTCACTAGTTGTGGGACTTGCATAGCCAAGTTTGCATGGTTAAGCATAGCAAGAATGAATTGTGAATGAACTCCACATGAATTTTACTTACCTCCATGCTTAAATTTGACAAGCCTAACCCTATAAATACAACATCAAAACCCATATTTTAGGGACAATTTATTGAGATCTAGAGAAATTTTTTTTCTTTTGAGATTTCAAGAGGTGAAATGTTAGACTACCTAGTAGCTCATGTGTGCTCCATGACCATCAAAAATCCTCTTAACTCCAACACTAATGTTGATGTAGCACCAATGTCAGTCAAGCAACATCCTTATCAATAATCTAAACTTACAATTTTTAAGCATTAATCTTCAGAGTTGAGATTTTTTTAGCTCTAGCATCAGTGATGGAATCCTTAGCAAAACAAACCTTATTTTGGCCTCTATTTAATTTAAGACAATGCTTCAGACTTAGCCATCCATATCCCCATCCATCAAATGTTCAATTGCACTCTCTAAATCCATATTTTGCTTGCAAATTGGGTTTTTATTATTAGTTTTATCTTACTTACATTTATACTCCAACACTTGTATTTTGGCTTTGCTTAGGAGGCAAACACTTATTTCTTTAGAAATAAAACATTTTTCTTGTTTGGGAAGGAAATCAAAACCTTTCCCCCCATATCATAGCTCTCATATTCTACTATGTTATGCCATTTTATCCAGGTTTCATACTTAGATTTTATTCCATCACTTATATTCTATTTCCTACTTAGTTCATTTTTAGTAGCATTTGGTTAATTTTTAGTGTTTAATCCAACATTTTTATCAATTACTTGTTGTTGCTAGTTTGCATGCAGTACACATTCAATTGAAGATTCATGCCCCACTATATCATTATTGTTCACTTAGTGAAGGTTATATATGTCAAAGATTATTTGTGGTGTTGAATTAAGTATGCGAATACTTTAGTCATTTAGGTGTTCCTTGTAAGATTAAGTAAGAGCAGTTTTGCAAGAATAACAAGAAAGAATATAAAGTAGTACAACCTAAACCATTAATTAAATAAATTGAAGTTGCTTTTTTCTTAGGTCATAAGGCCTAGATTGAAACCTAGGTACAATAACTAGAAAAGAGGTTAGGAGTTTATTTATCTATTGATCCTCTTGGCATTCCACTTGCTGGAATGAGCATTGAGCCTCCAAGTAATTACCCTTATTTCATTCCATATACCCTTTTTCATTCTACCCAAAAAATAAAGGAATACCCAAATATTTTGGTAGGTTGATGATCTTCTAACATTGCATTTAATTACTTGTTATAAAAATAATTTTCTTATTAGAACCTCCTACAAAAGTCAAGAGTTAAGTAAAATTTCTATTCAAATAACACTCAACTAGTTGTGAATAAAATGTATCATTAATAAATTAAGCACATGTAACATCAAGACATGCATAAGTTGGAATGATAAAGTTAATACAACAAGGATAAAAAGATAGGGTAAAATAGGATCATCTTATATAGGACAATTGTTGACAAAATATTTGGTTGTCTATATGGATATATTTGTGGAGGTTGAACCATCCCTCATGGTTGTGGTTTACACCATTGCTACTAATACTACTCATACAATTAAGGTAGGAATCTACTTGGATAGTATGAGTTTTTTCTATAACTACCTTATGAATATGATAATTTCCTTGGCATTTGTTTCTTTATAAACTTTGGATTCAAAGCATAAGTACCTAACTCTTAGGCATAATTTAACAAACTTAGTTTGCATTCACATACTAAAATAATCACAACCATCATCATTTTCTATTTTAGATACTTAGTCCATAGTAGCAAATTTTCATTCTTAAGCTAACATGTATGTTGAGATGAACAAAAAGGATCCCAAGAAAAGATAAAATTAGAAATAAATATGTAAAAGGAAATTTATATTTTTTTGCATATATAAAGAAGATGAAAAATAATCATTTCCAAGACAATTTGGTCAAGCTCTACATAAACTAAAATTGCTCTTTTTCATAGAAGCTTAACACAAGCTAGAATAATACAAAAAGGGGTAGCCCACAAAAAGGGGTAGAATAATACAAAGAAAGTTATTAATCCAAAAAAAAAAGAAAATTAAGTAAGAGGAAGACCAAGGAAAATTTGGAATAAAATAGGAAATATGATAGATTGTGTGGATATCAATGGAAATTTTTATAAACCAAAATTGTAGATATCACTTATTATCATGTGTTGACTTCTCACATAATAGTAAATCTCTAATACATAAAGGGAATCATCAGCAACAATATATTTTCCATTAGGATCATCTGGAGATATTTATATTCCCTCTATTTCAACAATTTTTGTAGCTATCTGGGCTATAGCTCCTTGAAGATCAATCTTAGTTATATCCAAATAAATTAATTCTTTGCCATTGTGGATGACTTCAGCATCTGTTTCATCTCTAAAACCAACTATACCTCTAGGACTATTTTTCTCTAAAGCAATAACTATTTGTTCAGCATATAGAGCTAAGTTACCAAGCTTACTTTGAGAATCAATTTGACTAAGAATTTTTACCTTTGCCAACTCACCTTAGGACTTTTCAACTTCAGTCATCTCTGAGTCATGATGCATGTTTTCAGAAATAACTATATTTGATGTTTTTATAATAGAGTTAGTTGGAGCATCATCTTCCACTCTTTCATTGTCAGATTTATCACTATCATTACTACTCAATATAATCTCTGGAACATTTGCAACATTTGTAGTATGCTTATCATCTATCCATGGATTATCTAATGACTCGAAAAGAACCATTTTGCAAGAAAATTTCTTTGAAGGTGCACTTGGATTTGAGGGTGGATTTTTTGTATTGTTTTTCTACAACATAAAATAAATTTCATGCATCTATTTTCAGATTTGTTCCGATCTTAAAATATTGCTAAGCACATCTTCGGTAACACTACCATAATCTTCTACACCAATTTGCCCATGGCTCTTTTGGCTTACCTCTATAATTGAGCATATTAAGATATCAATTAACACTGCAATATTATATCAATCATTTACAAAACAAACATCCATGACACAATAAAACTATATAACATCACTCATAGAGGGTCATGCAAAAAATATAATGTCCAAAACCTTAATGAGTTCTTTGGGGACTAAATTGTAGTATGAATAAGGGTCACCTAAAATTGATGGATAGATATCTTCTTTAAATAACCATATAAAACCATAGCCAAAAATTGCAAATCAAGATATGCTAGAAAATGGATAAACAAACAAGTAATCAAAAGAAAAACCAAGGATAAAATCATGTTTCTTTTTTAATTTAATGGAAGAAAAAGTTGTACAGGAAAGCCACATAATTGGAGGTGCATGAAAACTTGGTATAACAAGTGTATGAAAGACCAACTACACTAGAGCATTCTTTACCTAGACCAACATGGATTACCAAATATGCAATATATGATTTTCTTTTAACATGTGAAAAGATAATTATGAATTAAAATGAAGAAAGATCAAAAAAATACTTTTAATGTGCCTATTAAATACATTCAAATAAATAAACCATAGTATTTTTCATGTCTCCAATGAAACTTTTATTGGAATACTTTGTAGGTGTCTCTGACACATCCATAGCCCACTTCCTTTAATTCCCATGACTCCTGCATAGAGAGTGCCTTATAAGTGAAATCACCATTGTTGAAAATGAAATGTAATTCTATGTGATATAATTATTTCAAATTCAAAAAATAATTTAAGTTATGGAAAGCAAAAATAGAGTGGCTGTAAATATGCACTTTATGTTGATAATGTATATAAAGGTAGGTTGGAGAAGACCATACACATGCCTTTATCAAAAATTGATTATAAAATGCAACTAAAATGGTAACTAGAAGAGAAGGATTACCTGGTAGCATCATCATAACTCAACAATATTTAAAAGAGAAATGAACTAGAAACTCTCACTATAAATAGCAAAAAAAATGCAACCTAAAGAAAGAGCAAGAATGAGTAAAATGAGCTAATTATAGACATGTTATGATCTTGAAAAAATCTAGTTGCATTTCCCCTTATGAGCCACATTCCATGACTCTAAAATTATGGTGGTTGTGTTTGTGGGTAGAATATGCACCTTCTTTCCAGAAAACCTTATTTTTAAAACAAACCAAGGCATTGTGTAGGGAACAAGTTTGATCACTTGGATTAGAAGGTAGAAAATGCACATTCTGAATTACCATGTGTGATCAAAATCCTCTTACGTTTAAGAATAAAAATGAAATGTCCTCAAATCTCACTTTGCAATCTTCTTGGCCTCTCTAATAGTTGGCAAGGTTGTGTCTATCATATCAAGACCACAATGACAATCTAGCAATATTAGTCATGAAAATAGGAAGAAATTGAAAATATCAGCAAGGTGGAGATGTCGACCAATGATTCCTCTTACATTTTCAAAATTAGACATGCTATCTATTTCATCCTCAAAACATTTTTTAAATTAAAAGAAAGAAAGTCTTTTAGGTTTTAAGCTCCTTGTCACAATCATACAAGTTATAATAATTCTAGTCAATTTGGGTTATAAATTCTTGCTACATCATAATATAGTGATCTCTTTTGCCTTGTTTATGCATAAACCTATTCTTTATATCAGTTCTTCCCTACTCTGTACATGTGCACTTTATACATAAACTATAATAGAAGATACATTTCATTTCAAGTTCTCACATTTGTTATAAGGGCTTCTCCCATTTTGGTCCATCTTTGCCCATCATTACTTTGTTGTTACTTGCACTTTTTTTACTGAGATTTTCAAATAGATAGATGTCACTCATCATTATAATACCAAATTTTTGCAGAAGAAAAACCAAGCTTGGTTTGTGCTTATTTCCAATGAACTCTGTGAATGTGTATTTGTACTATTTCAAAATAGTCAAATGCAAATGAATTAAGTATATAAAATGCCACATATCAAGAGCCACTTTGAGGTGTTGGTCTAGCAGTTGGGAGAAAGCCATCCTGATCATAATAAGTTATACAAGACTTTGAAAAAAGGCATTAAACTACTTAATCCTTTATTTTATACACAAACATGCAGTCAAAAATCCTACTTGAAGTAAGGATTGACAAAAATGTGTAAGGGGGTGATAGCAACATTTGCTTCGTTTTTGACCTTGAAAAATTGAAGTCATCTTTGGCTCAATTAGTTGAGCTTAAACCTAAAATAGATGCTTATAGTGCCTTTGGCTAAATAGTTTTCCAAATAAATGTTTTCTTAACTAAATACCAAATACCTTTGGATACATTATACACAAACCTTTCATTTTGAATTATTGAAACTACAAGTACTTAATTACATCACTAAATCCTATCTCGGATCCCTATTGGACTACACCACCACCACCACCATCATCCTAGCCTTGTCCCAACAAAATGGGGTTACCTTTGTAAGGGTGCCTCTAGTGTGATTCCAACTAGAAACCTCTCTTTTGCATAATACTTATTTAACAATGTGCTGATCATTTATTGGACCAAACCATTTTCAAAGTCTCCTTTTTATAGAATCTTGTACTAACTCTGTGTTACCCATTGAAACCAAACCTATGACATGGGATTTCCATGTCAATATTGTTTCTACACTTGGCATACAAATTATTATTTAATGGGCTTCACTAAGAAAAACCATGAGTGCTTCTATGGTAGAACAATCATTATGCAGAATAACACTAGAATAAGTCACTATACCTAGGAATAAGGGAATGTACAAGATACTCAAGAATCTCATTGAAAAGAATTTTCTTATCTACATTTTGTAGAGTTACATTACCCCTTAAAAGTGCCAAAACTAGAACAAAATAAAAATAAAGGGTGTGATAGTTTTCTTTCATTCAAGATATAAATATTCTATTTGAAGACCCTTAAACCATACTTATAAAAGTGGTTTTACAAAGATGGGTCATACACATCACTGAAAGCACAATGCAAGCTTTTGATTTTGTATTATAAAAGGTAACTGACATCATTTAGACTCCAATGAGTTAAGGATAAAGGAAAAATTATGAGTAACTTTATTACTATAGAATTAAAAACATCAAGAAGGCTACTCTTACACTCTATCCTAATTCATTAAAGTTCAACATCCTCATCTACAAAAGTGGTAATAATATAATGTAACATAGTAATTAGAATTACATTAGATCCTAGGTAAAATCAAGGATACTACTTAACTTGAAAAAATGCATGAATCCAAGTAACATGTGTAAATGCACATGCCAAATGTGCAAAAATATACATTGATATTAAGGATATTGAATTAAATGTCAATAATTATTTGGAACTACACAAAAATAACTTTTAATAACATTAATTTGCACCTATGAAGTCCTAGGGCATAAGTTATATAAATTAAAGTAAAATAGAAGAAAATGTCTAGATAGTAATGTTTAATCATCTGCATAAAGTTTAAACATTTGACATGTGGGAGACTTTATCTATTTCATATTATTTCCCATGAGGTTTTCTCCTATCTCAACATGTTATATTATTTCTAGTTAAAGTGATCTTCAAATCTTGATAATATAGATTTTAGAACATAATTAGAAGGGTTGGCTTATAATACGTTTCTTTAATAATCGCCAGAATACATGGTTTGTTAAAATGCAATCAAAAGGACATTTAAAACTAGCAATTTAGCTCCAACTTTTCAAGTCCGATACACTATTTTTCAAACAAAAGGGACTTACAAATTATGAATTTTAAAAAGTAGTTTTTCATTATGAATTTTAAAAAGTAGTTTTTCTTGTGAGTACATATCTAGAATTAAAATTTTAGCACACAAAATATTTGAATTGCAAAGAGAATTCTACAACAAGAGGCCTACGAAAAATAGCTTCACATCCACATAATTGCTCTAAATGAATGCCTTAAATGAGATACCCTTAATGTAAATTTATTTTAGAAATGTGAAAAACTAATGAATGGCATAAACACATGGACGTGATATTGCTTAATTTTTCTTTCAGGTAGGTAGACTACTATAGTCCCTTTTTGATGACAAATGCATGCAAAATTTGACAAAATAAAATAACTAGAACAAATTCCATAATAAATAATAGAGTAATGCACCAAAAACTACCCTATTCACTAAAATACTAAAATGCAAAAACACACAGCACAACTAGTTAGCCCGCATTAATGATCATGTACTTACAGAGTTGAACTATTGCAAAATGCTCTAGCAGCCACAAGAAATAATTAAAAATCTACAAATTTTTGTATCTTCAGCCAATGCCAACCTAAAATTAACAAATAACATAGAGCAAGCCTCATTATATGTGATTGTGTTCATAAAAGCTCAGAGGTTACAAAAAACTAGAAAGGATTTTATCTACTTCTTACAAGCTTCAATCCAAACAATGAGCCACAACAACTCCAATTTTCTTGTAGCATTCTAGGAAAGCAACACAAAAGAAAAATAATAAACCCAAAAGCCCATCATAGCACATTCCCACAACTTTTTCATTCAAATTTATATTCAAATAACACTCAACAACTAGTTATGAATAAAAATGTATCATTAATAAATTAAGCATCTGTAAAATAAAGACATCCATAAGTTCANTCATTAATAAATTAAGCATCTGTAAAATAAAGACATCCATAAGTTCGAATGATAAAGTTAATAAAATAAGGATAAAAAGATAGGATAAAATAGGATCATCTTATTTAGGACAATTCTTGACAAAATATTTGGCTGTCTATATGGATATCTTTGTGGAGGTGGCACCATCCCTCATGGTTGAGGTTTACACCATTGTTGCTAATACTACTCATACGATTGAGGCATGACTCCACTTGGATAATATGAGTTTTGTTTACAATTGCCTTGTGAATATGGTAATTTCCTTGGCATTTGTTTTTCAACAAAATTTGGATTCAAAACATAAGAACCTAACTCTTAGGCATAATTTAACAAACTCAGTTTGCATTTCGATACTAAAATAATCACAACCATAGTCCATAGTAGGAAATTTTCATTTCAACTTTAATTGTTTTTTTATTCTTTCTTGCTACTTCTCATGATGTATGTTGATTTGATATATTATTATATAATACTTGAGTTTTATTAAATTACCTTGTTGGCTCTATACTTTGGGGTGCTTTTAGTCATCTAATTTTAGTTTAGACATTAATTAGAAAAAATAACAAATAGCAACAAAAGCTGTAAGTTTCCTATCCTTGAGTTTTTAAAACAAAAATAAATTAATATTGCTAAAAATAAATTAATAATTTTACTTTTTCTATGAGCTTTTTTGCTTAAAGTTGGAGCTAAAAAGTGATATCTTTGAAAATATGTATTGGGTTCTAATGGGAACTATTAGTTGGAGTGAAGGTAAGGTGCTTGTTTCTTAAGTTGTAAGACCTAGGTTATCTAAGTTCAAGCTTCGTTGCAACCACTTGAAAGAGGTTAGGCTTTTACTCATTCACCAACTCTCCTAGGACTTTGCCTAGTGAAGATGAACTTTGAGCCTTTGGTGATGATCCTTTATTAGGTTCTAACACTCCCTCTCTTATAAGAAAAATTCCATTAGAGTAAAATTTTCCAATAAAATTTAGCAATATAATGTGATTTTTCATTTTTTTTATTAGGTAATCTTGAACTATATTAGTCATGATTATTTACTGTTTGTTCCTACACTATTTCTTGGCTCTCTTAATGTTAAGAATGAACCTTTCTTTTAGAATGGATGGTAAAAAAATTCACCTCCATAAGTGTTTTTAACCTTTTCATAAACATGTTTAAAATTTCATAATTTAATCCACTCATCATGTGGAGTTGGAACAAATAATATGATTAAACAAGTGGAAAACAGAAATGTATAAGCTCCTATAGTGGCTTGGCATAGCGCCCAAATTCTAAACCTAGACATTTCTAATTTGACCATTTGTGTGGGGTGCCCACAATGTAATTTTTAATGCCAAAGAATTCTTTTCACATTCAAATATTCTCTACAGTAGAATGTTAGAGCCTTGCCCATTTGAAACTAATTTCATTTCCTCATTATCATCAAACTCCTATTGTTGTTGTTGCCACTACTACTATTCTTCATCCATTTTGCCTAAATTCATAATGTTTTTGCTACTAGTATTCATCACATGCATAGGATTTTGAAACACAATGGTCACACACCCCATTTGTCCCATTTGTGTCTCAAATGCTAGCACAAGCATCTTTTTCTTTATTTGGACCACAAGCCACAACCATAGCACAACCTTTTCCTTCTATCATGCAATCCATAACAAGGTCACAAGACTTAGAATAGACATTACAATCTTATGTACAAACCTCACAAAATGTGAGGCCACCACAAGGCTTGGATCAAGCCTTCCAAATAATCCAAGACCTAATAAAGGAATTAATGATGCTTAAAGACTCTACCACACAAATTGTTAAGAATATGGACTTCTACCTAGATGATCCCATAAGTCCTATAGTCCCACTACTGACACTTCCTCTTCGTGTTCCCATTCTATAATTTAGCAAATATAATGGAGAAGGTTACCCTAATGCTTATCTTATCACCTTTCAATCTAAATGTTTTCTCTTATAGCCATGGCCTCATACCATCATAAGGAGTTTCCCTATGTCTTTGATTGGGAAAGCACTTGATTGGTATTGCACATTATCTAGAGGGTTTATATCCTCTTTGGAAGACATAGTAGCCTAGTTTGTCAACTTCTTCAAGTATGATGAGTGGCGAGGTACCCCTACATTCAACCATTCAAATATGAGTGTTCTCATGCATGATATGGTCGAACTCCGTAGACGGACTAGTTGTGGCACCTAGATCATTAACCTTAGGCCGCAGTTCACTGTCTTCCCACCTGAACTAGTATTATATTTGTCACATATGGTTTAGTCCAGAGTGAGGTGTATGATGTGTTTCCTAATCTAAATTCTACTCTTGAAGGTAATGAAAAGTAGTAATAGACTAAGCTAGGAGGAAAAGGGTAAGAGAATCTAAACTAGCCTAAATGCGATGAGCAACCATTCCTTGATTATCCGTACACATCTTGGACTTCATGCATGACTACCCCTAGGATTACCAAGTGTAGATCCTAGGTACGCTACTAGGTTACCAAGTAGTCACACTTAATGCTCGTAATCAAGTCATACTCATTCTGTGTTCTAACATGAGATAAGGATGAGAGAGTATTAACTAGGAAACCAGTAAATAAAAATTAATTAAATAAATAACATAGTGAATACTACAATGATGAAGTAATCTTGATCTTTATTTCTAGTCATGTGCATGTCCAAGTATGTCACACTCAAATAAAGGATGTCATACAACTACATTCACCACACTGTAGGCAGACATGGGAAAATAATCTATCTCTGGAGGGATCAAACTACCAGAGTTTAGCTACAATCTACTCTATACTATATAAAAACTAAAAATTGTCAAACAAGGGAGAGATGCTTCTTATTTATAGACATTATGATAGACTACGATATCACATATGCGATATCGTGAGGGATGTGATATCGCAGTGGACACGATATCGCAGCCCATGCAATATTGTGTCCCATCAAAGCATAACTTGAAGCCTAACACAACACTTGACTAACTCATGAAGGTCATGCAAGGGCCTTTAGATCCTGTACAAAAATTCATTTAGTGGTGAAATGAATTGCTAAATGAAATACTAGGGCCCAAAGCTGAAGCTCACTTGTTAGCCATATTCAAGGGAGTAGTTAATGGCTTTATCATGTCTAAACTCTACTACCTTGATTCATGGTCTCTTAGCCAAGCATTCTCACAAACTAAAAACATAGAGGATGTGATAGAGGCCAACCATGATTTGGCTTATATATCATATAAAAACCAACATGCTCGAAGAGATAAGAAAAAGAGAAAAAAAAACACTATTGTAGAAACTATAAAAAAAGAAAATGATATCACAAACTAAGGGTCAAGGGTCAATTTTCCCAAGGCCCCCACCAATGACTGCAATAACCAACCATCAACTTCTGAGACCATTGCATTGATAACAAGTAAACCTAACTTTGAAAGGAAGGATAGGTCTAAATATATCACATTACGATTGAAACCATCTAAGTTTCTAGACCAACTATTAAGATGTGAATGTATGCATCATAAGCAAATGATTGAAGCTGCTCAAAAGAAACACGAGTGACTATGTAAAATAGCAAAAGATACCACTTGGGCAATGAAGGATGATCCTTAATTACTTAAATACTTCAAGTTAGATGGCTTTTTCCACTATCATCAACTACTTGGTCATGATACAAACTTTTTCCTTACATTGAAGGATGATTTACTAAGGATAATAGATAAGGAAAAACTAGTCTTAGATGTTTCTAACCTAGTTCACCCATAAAACTAGTCAATGCAAGTCTACAAATACTCATTGAATGCTAATGATTATCCCTATGTTATTTTAGCATTCAACATTGATGAAAATTGGAGACCTACTAGAGAACCATTCGTGATCCAAGTACTCCTCAAAAATGAAAGAGCTTCTACAACTTCCCATAGCTCAAGGCCTCCCTTTGCTATGAGAGTACCATCATGAAGGCCTCCAAGGAAGCTTGTTGTCATCAAGGTCTCCCAACCTAATACAACCTAAATAGCTATTGTCCAACCAACTATTGTGGTGGTGAATTCTACTACCTCTTCCTTATAGCCAATAGCTGACAACCAAAAAATTTCAACCAACCAAGGGAAGAAGCATAAGTAAAAGCCTGATATCAAGGGAGACAAGTAGACGGAGGCATGAAAGGAAGTGGGTCCATCAAATCCCACTCCCATTTTGACTATACTTATGACCTCCTGTGCTTCATTCCCTTCAACCAACAAGCCACAGGAGGACACTAAATCCCATGGCCAAAATAATAAAAAAGATCCATAATAGCCACAGCCTAAAGCTAAATTTTGCATTTTGGGATGCATGGAGGAAGTAAAGCCCAACTAGGGTAACAAGCCCATGACCAACAACAAAAAATTCCTTAGTTCAATGGATCAAGTTAGGTAATCACTCAAGTAGAAAAACATAACCTTAAGTTTATATGACTTAATCATGACTTTTGTCACACATTATGAGGTGCAAGTTAAAATGTTGACTTCCATACCCATTAGTGGGGATATTTCTATTAATGAGGAAGCCGTACATGTAGTAATGATTTCTCCCTCACCTATAGAGGGGAAGTCATCACCATTGACATTTCACAATAGAAAAATTAAGGTTAATCCCCATAATGATGAGGTGACTATAACCCATTTATTCATGAACATATGCATAGGAAAATTTAAAATACATTAGGTGCATGTTGATGATGGAGCTGTAACCAGTGTCATCCCATGCACCGTCATTGAATGCTTGAGGTTAATTAAGCAAGTACAACCTATGACCACTGTAGCTCTTAAGTCCTTCAATTGATCAAGAGTTGCTATCAAGGGGTCTATCTCCTTAGATTTTGTAGTTGAAGAATAATTTCCTATAACTGCAAATTTCTTGGTGGTGGAAGAGACACTAGGGTTCAACTTAATTCTAGGAAAACCTTGGTTGGCTCAATTACAAGCTATTTCCTCACCCATCCATCAAGAAATTCACTTTCCTTACGAGCGAGGTGAAATCATCATTCATCATGACAACACATCTCCCCTAGGTATCAAAAAAGTAGGCATAGAACAAGGGCCTAAAGTGAAGCTTCAAGAAGAAGCAAGAACCCAAGACAACCAACAATGATAATGAGAAGTAATGTGATACATTATGGGATGAACTCCCATTTAACATTTTGAGCAAAGAGGATGGCAAATCCAAGCTTGTGCAAAGTATGCCTTACTCACTCCCTAATTTTGCAAAGATTTAAAAGGGTTTGCAAAAATGAAGTTTACCTTAACCTTCCCATGTCTGTATGAATAGATGTAATGATAGCCCAATAGCCTTATTTTTTCTTATGAAATTTACTATATCTTTGTTATTTTATACACATAGCCTATGCATGTAGCCATAAATTTATTTGCATTATTACTTATTTGTTACAACATTTCTTTATTTTTACTTATGTTTTAGACATTTAAAAAATGTCTCTTTCAAACATGACCCACTAAGGCCTAAAACTGGCACTATGGCCTGCTAATGCCTAAAACTAGCACTATGGCCTACTAATGCTTAAATTTGCACTATGGCCCGCTAGGGCCTAAAACTGGCACTATGGTCTACTATGATCTTAAACTAGCATTCTTGTCTGCTAAGATGTTATACTGGAAACATAGCTTCAATCATGCAATATAACATGTACCCACGATGGCCTAAAACTAGCAAACATTCCTTTTATTTCCATATCTCTCATTGATTGGTATATTATCACATTGATTATTCATTTGGTTTTATAATCAAAAACATCAACATAGTCATTTTCAAGGCTTGCAACATTTACAATATTTACTGCTACAAATGCATATAGCTATAATAAAACCAATATTAAAATTTAAAATTAGAATGTCCATAACATATAGCCATAAATACAATGTATAGTAATGACACCAAAGAATAACCATTCATAACATAGTTTTGGCCAACCATAGCCATCAACATAAAAATAAAATCAAGCTAAATTGAAGGAGGCTATTGAGTGGAATCCAGAGAAGGAAGTGGAGGGTCATTCCCACCCTCACCATTGTGGCCTCCAATGTCTCTTGAAGCTTGAAATACAACAAAATATAGCCAGTTAGTAACCCATAGTTGAGATCATGACTTAAAACAAAAACTAAAACATAAAATAGATCAAACCTGTGGAGAGTTTGGCTTCATCACTTTTGGGGGTAGTTGGGGAAGGCCTTCCTCCAAATGATGGAGGATCTGGTTCTCTATCATGTTAACCCAACCAACATCGCAAAGATCAACACCAAAAAGAATGTTGAATCTATCTATATGAGTCCAAGTAGGAGGCTCATTAGTAATAGCAACTATAGCAGTCTCACCCACAATAGTACTAATATGAAGAGTAGGGGATTGCACCACCTTAAGAGTTATTTCAAAGAGTTGATAAGCACTCCCTACTTGGATCCCTTGAATGAATAATTCTTTCTCTTGTGCCATTCAATAGACTCTTCCTTAAGCTATTTTAGGTAGACCCCATCATCAACCTTCTACCGACACTTATGAATCTTTTGTGTCTTTCCCCACTCTAGAATCCAAGAGTCATGATCCTTTCAATCCTTAACCTTTTGGAAGATGAGGTACATCTGCATATGTTGCTCCACCATCTCTTGTGGGACCACTACTTTGTCTTGAATAGCATGCCAATAGTGGGTCCAAGTGATCTCCTTGGTCCATAACTCCCCTGAGTTAACCACTTTGGCTTTCACAAAGGCTTGATGGTCTTGGAGATCCCTAATTGTATCCTCCTACCTTTGAACCTTTTTCCTCAAGGCCATAACTTCCTCCCATAGGGATTTGTTGGACCTCTCTAGCTCTCATGAATCTTTTTCACACAACATTGCTAAATTAGTGGTAGTGTCATAAAGCTTCACAGGTATACTAGAAATGTCAAGGGAAGTCTAGGCAAGGAGTCTACCTCCATGTCTCTGTAGGAGTCCCACTTCATGGATAGTACTACACAAAGCATAAAATGTAATCATAAGGCATAACCTTAAATAGCCATAATGGAAACAAAGCCTATGACTAAAGCACATAAAACAAAATCCTTACCTATCTCAAGTGCAACCTGATGCAATTGATCGATGATATCCTTAGGCATTCCATGTAGGAACTCCACTTTTTTTGGTGTGTCTACCCATGGTTTTGTACAAAAATTAGGGATGGGAGCTTGTGCTAGTGGCTCATGAACTACTATAAGCATAACAATCATTGAAAGGTTAGGATGAAAATAAAATATAACCAATAAGATATAGCAAAAATAGTGAGGCATAAGCATACCTTACTCTTCCTCCTCCTTCTCTTTTGGGATGATGATGGGAGAGGTACCTAGTACTACCTCATCAAACAAGGCATCTAAACTATCTATACTTGCATTAGCAAGTCCTTCAGTCATAGGTTGCTTTAGGAGTGCCTCTTTTGCACATGTTTGTTCTACCTCTGCAATAGCTTAGGCTACTATAACCTGATGCTTGTCTACAACCATAGCACATAGAAAACTAATTAACACATGAAATCATAAAATAGCCATAAAATCTTAAAACATGAAAATAACCAAATTTAAATAAAGCATACCTACAACTACTTACTATGAGGGCTTAAGCTTAAACTTAAGCTTCTTTGGGGTAGGTTGATTTGATGCTAGGGGTGCCTCCTCCATAGGCCTCTTACGTTTCTTTCTAGCTACCCCTTTGGCCTCCATGCCCCATCATCTGGCATTCTAGACATTGGTAGGAAATGAGAGGGACCCATCCTAATTAGTACTGTAAGGAGACTTGTATTGCCTAAAATCAAGATTCTTAGTGGTGATGGATAATGTCTCATCCACCCCCTTTGATGGGTTTTCAACTTGTTTCATTCAATAAATATGTTTTATCCAAGGCCTTGAAAGTTGTCTTGGGTCTTGGGAAATCCATCATCCATTCCTATATACCACTAGAAACTCTACAAACCTCTTTAGATAACCTATGAACAATGTAAAGTGCATATGGATTATCGTAGAGGTATCAACATGGAGTCTAAGAATCTCCTCTCAAAGCCTAATAACCTAATCAAATTTGATGCCCTCCATGAAGACCTTCTTAAAGTTCCATTCCAATGCTAGGTTGATTACCTTCTTTTGTGATAGTAGTTTGGGGAATGCATGAGACCTAATCAAATGATATTATTCCTTTGCATTATGATCTATGAAGCTATCTATCGAAATTCTAGAGTGGCCTATGCTCACATCAAGCCACTTCATAACTCCCTCATGATGGCCTGATTCCATTATTATCCTATTGGGAACATTGGCATCATTAGTAGCAATTGCAAATAAGTCATGAAAAAGGCTAGCACTTACGTCAATGCTCCCCTTAACATCTCAGATGATGGTGCTAAAGAGACCAACCTCCTCATCAAAGGAGTTGATAACATGCAACAGCTCTGTAGTGGGAATGGAAGGAATAGGTGCTATAAATACATCAAGCAAACCTACACACTGGATGTTTACTTGAACATATCTAGGTACCTACCCCTTTAGCCACTCCTATGTTGATGTCACATCATCAAACATTAGGATGACAATTTCCTCATGATGTGAATGTGAAAGTGGTATAGTGATATCAGCTAAGGTGGAAAGTCCTATGAAGCAATAACTAAAGGTTAGTATCCATATGAGTAATTTCAACAATCAATAAAAGCAATAAAACACGTAATGCCATAAAACACTAGAAGCTACATGTTTACCTTTACTTTTCTTTTGTGATGTGGAAGTTCCAACTACAAGGGTTTGATTTGTGCTATTGAAATCTACCCACTAGCTATGCATCATCTTATCATCCTTGCACTTCTTGTATATAAGGATAAATTTGGAGGCATATTCATCAAAATCCCCTCTTAATTGTTGGTACATAGTAGCTCTAATTTGAGCACTCTTTGTGATTTTGTCCAAGGTATTTTTAGCCACTACCAGGATTTGGTCATCAATGATCAAGCCCTAATCATTAACCTTGTACTTGCAAGAAGTTAAATTAATGAAGTTAGGTAAGGTAATCAAGCCAAAATCCTAAAACTGTTATAATAACTATGTTTACTCCTATAGATGATACACAATGCCAGGTGGGTTCTGGAATAATTTGTAGGCTCTATGTGCCATCATCAGGATATTATTAGTATTATACTGGCTATACTCTAGCATCATCTAGATCTCAAAAAGGTAGCATAAACTTATGACATCTATGGGTCCCCCTATGGTCTTAGGAACTAATTTATCAGTCTAGATGCCTAAGGCAACAAGGTCTCCATGACAACCCCAACTACATCTATGGACAAATGTGACCACAACATCACACTAAATTTCCTAAGGAGGTATGCAAGGAAGTCCCTTGTCCTTGGCTAAAACCACAACTAGAGCTTCCCAAGAGGCATGTCGTGTGGTGAAGTATTGGTCCTAGGATGACTAATGTAGCACAAAATTCCAACTAGCTCAATAATAATGATAATACGCCTTAAGAAGACCTTGCATGAAAAAAAAACAAAAATATTATGACCAATTAGAATTTCTTAACAATTAAGACAAAACACCTAGTTGCAAGTGAAATTAGCCTCTTTAAAAGGCTCTAAGGTGTTTATCTAAATTGGCTTAAGGAAATCCACAAAAAGAATTATCACAACCTATTAAAGTAAAAAAAAAATACAACCTATTAGAGTTATTTAACAAATTTACACAAAACACCTAGTCAGAGGTGAAATTAGCCTCTGTAAAAAGCTCTAAGTTATTTATCTAAATTAGTCTAAGGAATTCCATAAGAAATCATTATTACAACCTAGCATATCCTTGCATCATGACCAATTGGAATTTCTCAACAAATTTAGAAAAAACTTCCTAAGTTAGAGGTGAAATTAGCTTCTGTAAAAAGCTCTTTTATGTTTATCTCAATTAGCTTGAGAAATTTCATAAAAGCATTATTACCATATGTCATAACCTTTACAGCCAAAAAAATATAGCTAAAACTATGTCTTAGTTGAAATTATGCATAAATTTGGAAAAAATCAAGCATAAGTTCAGAAGAAAGCATCTAAAATTATGCAAAGCATGCATAAATTTAAAAAAAAAAAACATCTAAACTATGCACAAATTTAGAAAAAGCATGATAAACTTAGAAAAAGCCATGAAGCCATAATAAAAACTTATTTAAATAGAAAAAGCTTTTACTCTTATTAAAAAAGAAAAATTAAGTATATTAATCATTTCTATTTTGGGTAATGTACTACAACTATGAGTTTTGCCTTGATTCACACAACCTTAGCAAGAAATTCATAAAAAATTTGTTTCACGTTTAATCAAGGTGATTCCACCTTTGTTGGAAATTTGAAGCCAAAGCCTACGTAGCCATCATGAGAAAATATCAAAAAACTATGCCGTTTTGTTATAAAAGTTTCACAAATCTACATAGAATAACAAAAGTAGCACAAACAACCTAACTATGCAATGTTAGGAGAATAGCCATAACTCTCTCATTTCAAAGTCAAATTAAATGAGACAATAACCCTTGGAAAGCTTTAAAAATGGCTACAAACTAATGACCTTTAATTTTACAAATATGCAACCCTTTCACTAGGAAAAAATAGAAAACTTGGCTTGCTTTTTCATAGTGAAACTTCAAAAATCCTAGAGTCTAAATTTCATACAACCATTAAAATAGCCAAAATCATTAAAACCCATTTAAATTCACATCAAAATAATAGGGTAGGATTTTGTTAAATTTTAATTTTAACAAATCCTAAGGCCTAGATCTAAAAAGAATAGCCATACCCCAAGATTTTAAGAAAAAATCACAAAACAACAAGCCATATTTTCAAAATCTAAACTACATAAGCTAAAGCAATAAAACAACTATAAATTTGCATGGAAGTAGCCAAAATAGGAGTTGGTATTTTCTCAAAATTTCATTTTAATCCCTCTACTAGAATAGATCTAAAAAAATGGCCTCAACATCTAGAAAGCAAGAAAGAAAAATAAAAAAAAAATAAATCACAAAAAACAAAGCCAAAAATAGGTAGAATTGCCTACGTTGGAGCAGTGACAGATGGGGCATGAATGGAGATAGGCTTGGAAACCTCTAATAACTCCATTTAATGCTCATCCATCCTCTAGATTGTGGGGTTCTTGCTCTTTCTTGTCTCTATTTTGGCAGCATGGTAGGCTCAACGTTGAGAAAGAGAGAAATTAGAAGAAGATCAGAGTTCTACACTAGTTGTAGGTGAGATGGAAGGCTTCCATGCTGAAGATTAGTTGTGGCTACCACAAGAATCTCTAAAAGCTATCCACCAATGCGTTGTTGCTAAAAGATAATAATTATTATCACAATTTGCAAAATTTGACTTATAAAACCCATCTAAAACTTAAATGCAAACCTAGCTGCTAATTCAATGCACCATGACTATAGGTGCACTAAAGAAAAAGTAGGGAAAGTCTAGTTCATGTTGGTTTCAGGGGGGAAACAAGTTCACTTTTCAAAAATTTAAATTTTTGGATTATGGGTCCCAACGTGCACCTTTGCTTTTATTCAAAATTTGCATCAACGCTGAGATTTCTTACTAATTTTGACACTTCAAACATTATGGCAACCTTGATATAATAATCCCACACTAGGAATGCCATGCCTAGTGTAGAAACATGCCCATTCTTTTACAAATTTTCTGGCCTTACAAATATCTTTCTATTTTGAGTAACCTACAGTTACCTTTTTCTACCTTAGGTTTTCAAAGTTTTGTAAGAAATGAACAAGGCTAGGTACCATGGATTTCCATGCTGGGAAAATAGTGCCCAACATGGAAGAAGGGGGTGACAATCAGTCTTGCCTCCCAACATCCATCTAGCACAAGTATGACCCCAATGTGTTCCTCACATGGCCTAGAACCCCTTCAAGCATCTTTGACATACTTGCAACCTCACAAAACCTAGTCAAAACTAGTTGAAACATAGGATTCCATGTTTTACACACTAGGGGAGACATCTTCCACACTGAGCTTCTCACCCTTAGTGTGGAAAGATCGAGGGAAGGAAAAAATAACCTAATGAACGATGATCCTAGACCCTACCAAAACCCTCTAAAGCTTCCTGAAGCCCCAAAATAAGTCAAGTATGGTACAAAACTATCATCCCCCTCTCATCCATGCTAGGTCCATCAAGAAATGGGGTAGGTTGCATGAGGCACTTAGAAGCCTCTAAACTATCAAATCTTGACACCCAACATTGACCATCAACACTGGGGACCTTGAAGGTTAACATGCATGGTTGATCAATTGTCGATTTAGCCTAGATCTAACTTTTTCCACTGAGGGGAACCTCTTCCATGTTGAACCTTCCACCCTTAGCATGGAAAAATGGGGAAGCCTAAAATCGCTCTGACAACCCCCAAAATGATCATATCTTGAACCTAAGCATTAATGGCCAACACCAGCAACCCTATGAGCACTCATGCATAGCTAGATCAATCAAAAAATGATCAAAAAATATTTTCACCTAGTGTTTTACACAAAGAATAGCACTCATCAACATTCAAGATAGATAAATCTTGACACTACGCATTAATCATCATTGCCAATAATCTTAAAAGATCGCATGCATGACCAAATGTGATCGTTAATCCTCAAAAATATTTTCCCCCAATTTTTCATACTAATCATGGAATCCCTAGCATGGAAAAAGGGTGGGATTCCAAAAACCACTTTAAAAACCTTTAAAATGACCAGTTTTGGCTCCAAATCCTAGTCTTCAACCCCAATAATCTTAGAGGCTAAAATGCATGGTTAATTGAAGTCAAAACTGCGATAGATTTGAGTTTTATGGTATCTCCACACTAGGAATTCCCCCTCCATGATTCTTAGCATGGAAATTAAATGGAAAACCAATTTGAAATTCATAAATACCTTAGAAAAAAATTAACCAAGCTTGTATGCACTCTAGGACCATGCCAGCATCATTTGGAGCTTTGAAACTTCAAGAAGCTTATGTCAAAAGGCCAAAAATTCATTCCCCCTTGTTTTCCACACTAAGCTCTCCATCCCTAGTGTGAAAGAAGGGGGGAAGTTCAAAAGACACTTACAAACACTCAAATTTAACAAAACTTGGTGCCAAACCCTAGTCCTAGACTTGGGTAGCCCCAAAAGTTGACATGCATAGTTGATTGTGGTCAAAATTGGCATAGATTTGAGTTGCATTGTTCTTCTACATTGAGGATCCATTTTTTCTATGCTAAGGATGGTATCCCTAGTGTGGAAACCCAAGGGATGACTTGTTTGAAGCTCCTAAACACCTTAGAATAACATCAAATGACCTTTCATGTACTCTAGAACCTTGGTAGCACTATTAGAGTCCTTAAACATCATGAAACTAATCTTGGATAGCCAAAAATCTATTCCCCTATATTTTACATGCTAAGATTTCCATCCCTAGAGTGGAAGACAAGGGAAAAGCCAAAAAACCACTTAGTAATGCCCAAAGCTATCCAATTTTGACATGGATCCATAGCCCTTGACCTTGGCAACCTTGGGAGGCAACATGCATGGTCAATTGTGATCCAGATTGGTCTAGATCTATGGTTATTACTTCCTTCACATTGGAGTAACTTCCCTAGTGTGGAAACAAGGGGGTTAAGTTACTTTTTTACTTTTTTAGGCAAGATGACATTCCTGAAAGCCAAAGATCTTCGCCAGAGAAGCCCAAGACCTCATAGCCTCAAGATTTCATCTGTTTGACCTCATTTCAACCTCCAAAACCTATTCCCCCTGTTCTTCCATACTAGAGTAACTCCCTCAGCGTGGAAATATGAGAGAATATTTTAAGTAACCTTAAACAACCTTCAAGCATGTCCAAAATTAGCCCAAACTTGTAGAATCAAAGTCTACAACCCTAGGGTGCTAGAAACCTAGTCAAAGTGTTACAAAATCACTTTGAATCCATCAAATATGTGTCCCCCCTATTTTTTCCATGTTGAGGATACTATGCCTATCATGGAAAAAAAGGGGCAAAAGTCATCTTAACACCTATTGATCCTCAAAATGGCTTCAAATTACTTGCGAACAAAGCTAGGATATGCACAAGTTCTAGATCTGGACTCTAGCCACTTGTTTGACCATGTTTGACCTTATTTTTTCTTGATTTTATTTTCCCATATTGAAGCCCCCCTCTTTTCCATGTTGGTGAGCATGGAAATAGTGGGGTGGTTGTAGGAAGGCTTTAGAACCTACTTTTTGGCCCTTACAGACCTTTGGGAAGCCCAATTTTGATGGATTTTCCCTATGCTACCTTGGGAAGGTCTTGAGACCTTAATTTTAAACCTTTGAACATCCCAAAACCTATTTTCCTTAGTCTCCATACTAAGGACTCCTATTTCCATGCCAAGCCCTAAATGGAAGCCTTAAAACACTAGATTTTTGAGTCTAAATAGCCTAAAAATAACCCTAATTGATGCCTAAACTCATCTAATAGCCTTGTATCCTCAAAGCATGGTCTACTAAAGTCTAAAACTAGCAAAACCTAATAATTTTTTGCCTATATTAACCAAATTTTATCATATATAGCCTATTTTGCTTGATTTTTTATGCAATGTTTTAACTCATTTTTGGACTTATGTTGCATGGATGACCTTGTTAACGTTCTATGCCCTCTATATAGTAGTATCTATTCTTTGTTTGCCCTATTATAGCTCTATTTTTCTTTGTTTGCCTTAAATGATATCAAATGATGGGGTTTGGCCTTCCCTAACCACTATTTCCTACTATATTACCATCACCTACTAAGGCCTTAAATTGGCATCATAGTCCACCAAGACTTTAAATTGGCATCATGGCCTACTAAGGCCTTAAACTAGCAAAATGTTAACATGTATTGATCATTTGTGGCCTTACTCCTTGTACTTCCCCTTTTTTGACCTTTATGTGACTATCGTTCGCCTCTATTGCATTTTTCCAAATTAACCTTATCTAATTAATTACCTTGAATGGCCTTAATTGCATTAGATTTGCATGTGTTTATGACATTTTAACATTATTTATTTACTTTTTCCTATGTGCCACTTAATATTCTTTTGGTTGATATGTAGGATCAAAGTATGAGTACCTAGAAGAAAATCAAGTTGCCTTTGTGTCTACATGGATCTCATGGTGATATTAAATTGTGTATCAACCCTGATTACCTAGATCTTGAGCCTAAGATTCTTGTAGACCACATATCCTCAATAGAAAAACCATTTGAATGGCTTGAAAACCTAGTAAAAACCCTTGACTTAGAAGTAGAAGACATAACTAAAGATCCTTTAGTTGAGATTCCTATCACAACACATAGTGGTGAGGAGAAGATCCTTAAATTAAGTTTCTCATTAGAGCCTCAATGTGTCCAATACATCACTAAGTCTTACAAAATAACATTAAGGTATTTTCTTAGTTATATGAAGATATGTCAAGCCTAGACCCACATCTGATTTAGCACAACATCGTACTGGATCCTAGCATTAGACCAGTTAAACAAAAAGTACATAAGATTAGACTTGATTTGGCCTTGGTAGTTCATGCTGAAATCTAAAATATCTACCAAGTAGGTCTTATTAGGGCTATTGATTATGCAAAATGGATATCCAACATAGTGGTAGTTCCTAAGAAAAATGGGAGCATCCATATTTGCATCAATTTTCAATATCCAAATAAAGAAACTTTTAAGGATGACTTCCCTTTGCCTAGTATTGATTAACTTATCGATACTATAGCTAGACATGCCTTGTTGTCCTTTATGGATGGATTCTTGGGATATAACTAAATTAGGATCAACTTGAAGCACAAACTTAGCCCAACCTTTATGATCCTATGGGGTACTTTTTCTTATACCATGATGCCCTTTGGCCTTAGGAGTGCCAGAGCAACATACCATAGAGCCATGACCTATATCTTTAGTGATTACATGTTGGTCTTGCTTAATGATTATGTAGAGGAAATAACCATGAATTCTAATATAGTTGATGACCATGCTAATCACCTAGATCTTGTGATTAAATGATGTCTCAAATATGAGCTTAGGCTCAATCCTAAGGAGTGTGTCTTCAATGTTAAGACTAGCAAGATGCTTGGCTTTGTAGTCTCTGAAGTAGGGATATGCATACATCCTGATAAGGTTAAGGCCATATCAAAATTTGCAGCACCTACCAACCTTAAGGAGCTTTGGGGCTTACAAGGTAGATTATAGTTTATTCATAGGTTTATTGCTACTCTTACAGATAAGTTACAAACCATGCAACACTTCTATAAGAAAGGAGTTCACTATGAGTGGATGGATCAATGGCAATAGGCCTTTAAAAACCTTAAGCAAGAGTTGATACAACTACTGATAGTCTATCCTCTACAAGAGGGTAAATCATTATACATTTATCTCACCATCTTTGATACATCCATTACATCTCTACTCTACCAGAAACATGATGACAAGACATAAATGGCTATATACTACCATAGTCATGCTTTAGTTGTCCACGAGACCTAATACGCTAAGGTAAAGAAGTATTATCTAGCACTAGTATTCTCTTTGAAGAAATGGAGGTGCTACCTCTTTAAAAGCCACATTAACATAATTTTCAAGGATAACATACTCAGAGCCATAATGACCAACATCTATGAAAGTAGCTACATTGCTTGATGGAAAGCCATATACCATAGAATTTAACCTTCTTTATGTCTCTCAATCCTCAACAATAGGTTAGGCTGTAGCCGTACAATTCATAGTTTTACCTATGTACAACCAAGTAGCCATAGACCCTAAATACCCTAATGAATACATTAACATATTTATCCAAGTACCTAAGGATTATGAGGTAGTCATGAAGTTCAACAGAGCTTCAACCATCCATGGGGCTAGTGCTACTACCATCATAACATTCAAATTTTATGAGATCCAACCCTTTGCCTATCATTTTAGATTCTCGTGTATCAAAAAAATAGTAGAATATGAAGGTTTGATCAGAGGGATGATGGTAGCTTGTGACCTAGGAATTAGACACCTAACCATCAAAGGAAAGTCACAACTCATGATTAACAATGTAACCAAAGTCTATGCATGCAAAGCTAAGCATTTACAATCTTATTATGACCTAGAAAAGTAATTATCATAACAATTCATAGACATTAATATCCAACACATACCTTGCAATGAAAACACTAAAGATGATGCAATTGCAACACTAGCCCTTAGTGTGACACCAAATGTATTTAGCAAGTTTCTCACCTTAACTGTGAATTGCACTACTTCCATCACATAGAATGCTAAGGATACCTTTGTGGCCATTGTTCATACTACTTCTCCCAATGAGTGGTTTGATGATATTAAATTTTACCTTATTCATGGTGAATCCTCACAAGGCATGACTACTTGTTAGAAGGATGTCATATGTAAGTGATCGAAGTAGTATGTCATCGTAGGTGATAACACATTATGTCGATGATCCTATTATGGCATATTCCTAAAGATCTTGGGTAAAATCAAAACCAAAATATTCCTAGAGGATGTTCATGAGGAAGTTTATAGAGGACATATAGGACCTAGATCCATGGTCACTAAGATTTTGTGGTTAGGTTACTATTGACCCCATATGGAAAATGACTACCTGAAAAAGGTTAAGTGATGTGATCCATGCCAATGATATAGAACCCAATACAACTATCACCAACTAAGTTACATATGACCTAGATAACATGGCCATTTCAATGATTGGGGTTGGATATTATTGGACCTATAATTCCTAAGTCTACTACAGGGCATAGCTTCATCATTACCATAATTGAGTACTTTACCAAGTGGATTGAGGCTATTCCTCTAAGGAAGCCATGTCTAAACAAGTTTGCAAATTTATCCTAGATAACATTGTAGCTCATTTTGGTGTACACATGACCATAGTTATAGATAGTAAACCTTAATTTAGTAGCCAAGAAATGAAGGGTTTCTTTTATGACCTAGGCATTAACCATTCTTTCTTATCACCTTACTACCCTCAGGCCAATGGACAAGTAGAAGTAAGCCACAAGGTCATCATCAACTTGCTTAAGAAGATGCTCACTAATAGCAAGTGGAAGTGGCATGCGTAGCTTGTCCATGCACTATGGGCATATAGAAAAACTTATTGCATGACAACCAACATGACCCCTTATAGCTTTATTTATGGTTTTGAAGTTATTTTACCTCTTGAATTATAGGTGCCATCACTTTGAGTAGCTTTGATGGACTTAATCAATGACGAGTAGAGTAAGGAGTTATAAATAGTAATACAAGTTTCAATGGAGGAGCAGTGTATGTAGGCACTTTCTCCAATTGAGCACTATCAAGAGAGGCAGAAGTGAAAACATCATCATAACTTGACCATGTGTAAGATTAAGGAGGGGGGCCTAGTCCTCAAGGTTGTCCTTGAGCCTGCAAACAAATTGTCAGCCAATTGGGAAGGATTCTTTCTTGTCACAAAATCCTAGAGGAATGGATTATTCAAAATAGCCAACATGGATGGGAATGAGCTGACCAATTCGATCAATCATTCTTATCTAAATCTATAGTACATGTACCTAAAATATCATCAAAAAGCAAGCCTACTTCCAATGGTTCACTATGACCTTAATTGGGTAACATGGCCTGACAAGGCCTTAAACTAGTATCATGGCCTATCATAGCCTTAAACTAGAAACATTGGTGACCTAGATAGCTTAATTCTCGTCTGGCTTATATGCATTATAGTGTTATAATATGTAGTGATGTTTTGTATTCTTTGTTGGTGCCTCTTGGGTCAATCCTCCAAGCACCAATAAAAAGGGGCCATTGAAACACCACAAAATTTTGCATGTTATAACCAATCTCGATCATGTAGCTTTCACCCCATGAAACCCAAGGAAAAATTTCATTGTAACTATGAAAATTGTAACCCACAACCAGGCTAAAAAATGTCTCATGAGTGGTCAAAGCCTCATTCTCCAAGTGAAAAAAGTCACTTAGTGTCTATATTCAGGGTTTGGGGGGTAAAAAATGCCATCCCCTAGCGTGGACGCCAAAAAAAAAAACCAAACTTCATAGCTAGAAAATATATTGGCCATGGGGAAAGCACTTACTATGTATAGTAACTCTTGAAAATTAGGTACCCATTTAACCTAAATTTGATAGTCAATTTGTAGGAAAATTACATCTAATTTGTAGCCAATTTTCAACCATTTCAAAGCCAATTTGTAGCCCCATTCATAGCCCAACGACCCTATAAATGCCAAACTCTAACACCATTTATAGGTTTAGCAATTTTAAATCAAAAGGATTCCAGAAATTTTTCTCATGTTCCACCATTTTTGAGCATTATCAAGATATTTGCATACACATAATTCCACACTTGGGCCATTTCCAAGCACTCAAGAGCTCTTGCAAGTTTCCATACTTGCATTCTCTTGAACACTAGCATGAAAGTAGTGAGGGCTTGACATTTGGTGGATTTTGGTGTTTACACTACACATATGGGATTCTAAACCTAGCATGGAGTAGTTTGACATTCAAATATTCCACCTTTCTCACCTCCCAATAGTGACCCAATTAGTAGATCCAAGGTTGCAACAACAAAGAAAGGTTTGATAACACCAAGTGTGTCTTAGCACTCAGATTGTGGAGTAGATCATCTTGACTTCAATTGGCTTTGAAATCTTGCATAAGTGAACCCCCTTTTTTGCTCATCTAAGAATTTTTTGTACATATTTCTCTAACTTATTCTTTATTCTTTTCTCAATAAAGTTTTGAGTTTTGATTTTTGTATTCAAAAATAAATTTATTATTTGTGCATTATTCAAATTTGTCCATATTTTCAAGTTTTGTATCTCCTAAGTCCCTAGTTGATCTATCAAACCAGCTAGGGTGTCCCAAATCTCATTTTTATCATGACAACCTTTAGAATTCAGGTTTAGGAACTACTTCCACAAAGGATCCTTGGTTTTTTATTCCAAAAATCGAGGCTTTTGGTCACAATATTTTTTGTTGGTACTAGAAGAAGGGCTTTCACCTAAATTTTGTAGCTAGATATATTATTTTCATAGCCATTTTCATGCTTTTCCTTTATTTTTTTCAACTAAAATCCTTGAAAACTTAACATTGGTTTTCCCCCCGTGAGACCAAAGCTACAGCATGGAAGTTGCAGGTGGTTGGGCTTTGGCTTTTAATAACACTTTATATTAATTTTAAGGCCCAAAGAAAACATTGATATCTCTTTTCCCATTTTTTTTATTGCCAAAAGTTTATTTTATAGCTTCTAAAATTGGGTGGTTTATCTCATTTGTGAGTTGACTTCCCTACCTCATTTTTCCAAGCTAAGAGAATTAGCAACTACATGGAGCCAATTTTAGTAAAAAATTACTAACTTTACACTTTAGTTTTCAAAATTTCTCCCATCATCAACATTGAGGTAGGATGTGTGAGATTCTCATCATCTTACCTCCTTCTTCCCTACCACCTCTACCATACCCAGTGTGGAAGTAGTTGGGAGGCTAGCATTGGTAAAGTTTGAAACTAGTTTTATAACTAGATCTACTCTTGTTGCAAGTTGAAAGCCATTTTCTAGCCAAAGCTCCCAAGGAATCCAATGCTGCCTATACTCCCCCCTATGGCAGAAACCCTAGCTTGAAAGTTATAGGTGGTTTGGATACTAGAATTCCACAACACTATTGTGAATTCCTAGAACAAAGCCAATGCAGAAGCCTTGATAAACATTTAATTTTTGATGACATAATCTTTGTCACTAAACCAACATTGGTTTCCATACCAACTAAGAGTTCTTTTCACTCCATTTGATGAAAGTTGTAAACCTACCAAAACCATCTTTGGAAACTATCAAGTTTCCATTTTGGTCTTCAAACTTTTCCCTCTTTCTTCAATGTTGGAATAGGAACGTGTGATATTTTCATTATCTCACCCCCTTCTTCCCCCTATCATACCTAGCATAGAGGCACTTGGGAAGCAATCTTGGAATAGGTATAAAGCCAATGTTGTCAATATTCTATTTTTGGTAAAGGGGTAAACCCCTCTTATTCCCCTACTTACTAATTATAGTAACTATGCCAATTTTTTGCCATTTTTATTTTCTCTAAGAGTTTTCAAATTCCATTCACTAGAATTTACTCTTCTTTTGACATTTATAGCCTATTTTTTAAGCAATTCTTAGCATTATAGCCATGTTTTTCCAAAAATCCATCAAATTTCCCATCACCTTCACTAGCAAAGATCATAACCAATAAGTCATGAGGGTGTATGATCCCAAAGACTCTACAATCATTCAGTGTAGGTGATCTATGAGAGTCAAATAAGAGAGTCTTGATTTTGCATCCATTAATGAATATTGCTATAACTTCATTTATGCCAGAATATAGGCAAGCATGCTAATTTCCCAAATTGGAGCTAAAGCTAAGAGGGAATTTGAGCTCATACATAGGGGTGAGAAAGAGTATATAACTTTCCCATATGAAGAAATTCCTCTTAACAATGTCTATTCTAGCATTCTTGCTTTATTGATTAATGTAGAAGAGGAATATGGCTAGCCTACTTTTGAGGAACAATAGGAAGAGGATGATGAATTTAGGGTAGAATCTAAACCTAAAAACATCCTTGGAGGGCTATTCCAACAAACATCCCCCAATGTCACAGAACCTTCCCCTAATGCCTTTGTTTTGTTCATGGGCATGGTGCCACCATCTTCCTGTCCTCCTCATCCTACTATGCTGGATCCCATGCTAGTTGTAGCTACACATAACACTCATTCAATGCCATAAATAACAAACTATAATGCATCAATTCCATTTGCAACACAAACATGATATACAAAACCATCAATGATGCTTTTTACCACTACAAATATTTTAACTACTCACATGGGGTTCACCATGGGACCCCCCAGTAACACAAGGATCACACACCATGTTTGTCCCATTTTTCCCTTAAGTGCCAGCACAAAAACATTTTTCTTTACTTGGCCCACAAGTGACAATCATAGTGCAACCTTTTCCTTTTGTCATGCAATCCATAATGAGGCCAGAAGCCTTACAATAGACACCACAACCTTATGTACAGGCCTTGCAAATAATGGGACCACCAAAAGCCTTGGATGAAGCCTTTCAAATCATCCAAGACTTAACATAGGAGTTGAAGAGGCTTAAAGCCTCTACCACATAAACCATTAGGCTATGGACTTCTACTAGGATGATTCCATAAGTCCTGTAGTCCCATCTTTGACACTTCCTCATGGTGTTCCCATTCCACAATTTAGCAAATATAATGGAGAAGGTGACCCTAATGCTCACCTTATCACCTTTTAATCTGAATGTTTACTCTTACATCCATGGCCTCATACCATCATGAGGATTTTCCCTATTTCTTTGACTAGGAAAGCACTTAAATAGTATCATGCATTACCTAGAACATCTATATCCTCTCTAGAAGACATAGTAGCCCAATTTGTTAACTACTTCAAGTATAACTTAAAGCCTAACACAATACTTGACCAACTCATGAAGGTCAAGTAGGGGCCCTTAGAAATTGTACAAAAATTCATTCAATGATGGAATGGACTATTGAATGTAATACTAGAGCCCATAGCTGAAGCCCACTTGTTAGCCATATTTAAGAGAGTAGTTAATGACTTCATCAAGTCTAAACTCTACTACCTTGATCCATGATCTCCTAGACAAGCATTCTCCCAAACTAAAAAGATAGAGGATGCTATAGAGGCCAACCATGATCTAACTTATATTTCATTTGAAAACCAACATGCTCAAAGAGACAAGGAAAAGAGTAAATAAAAAAATAGTACTGTAGCAACTATAACCAAAGAAAACAAGACCACAAACCAAGGGTCGAAGGTTAATCCACCCAAGGCCCCAACTAATGATCACAATAACCAACCATCAACTTCTAGAACCATTGCATTGATAACAAGTAGACCTAACTTTGAAAGGAAGGAAAAGTCTAAATATACCACATTGACACTAAAACCATCCAAGTTTCTTAACCAATTATTAAGAAGTGGATGTATGCAATATAAGTAAATGACTGAAGCTGCTTGAAAGAAACATGAGTAACTATGTGAAATAGCCAAAGATCCCACTCAAGCAATGAAGGATGATCCTTAGTTGCCTAAATACTTTAAGTTATATGGCTTTTGACATATCATCAACTGCCTAGTCATGATACAAAATTTTTCCTTGCATTGAAGGATGATCTACAAAGGATGCTAGGTAGGCGAAAACTGGTCTTAGATGATTCTAATCCATTTTGGCCACTAAACCAGTCAATGAAGGTCTACAAAGCCATTCAATGCTAATGATATCCCCTATGCTATTTCAGCATTTAACATTGATAATAATAGGATACCTACTAGAGAACCATTTATGATTCAAGTACCACTCTACAATGAAAGAGATTCTTTCACTTTCCATAGTTCAAGACCTCCCTTCACTATGAGAGTACCATCATGAATGCCTCTAACAGAACCTTTTGTCATCAAGGTTTTCCAACCCAAAACAACTCAAATAGCTATAGAAAAACCAACTACACAATGATCCCTTGTGGTGTCCAATGCTACTGCCTCTTCCTTACAGCCAACAACTGACAACCAAAACATTTCAGCCAACCAAAGAAAGAAGCATAAGCAAAACATTGACAACAGGAGAGACAAGTAGATGAAGGCATGAAAGGAAGTGGATCCACTGAATCCCACTTTCATTTTAGCTCTACCTATGATCTCCTCTACCCCATTCCCTTCAACCACCAAGCCACAAGAGGACACTAAAGCCCATAACCAAAATAACAAAAAAGAGCCATGACAACCATAGACTAAAGCTGAAGTTTGCATTTTTGGATGCATTGATAAAGTAAAGCACAACTAGGGTGACAAGTCCATGGCCAATGACAAAAAATTTCTCTTTGCAATGAACCAAGTCAGGCAATTACTCAAGTACAACAACAAAGCCTTAAGTTTATATAACCTGATCATGACTTCCATCACCCATCGTGAGGCACTATTCAAAATGTTAACTTTGATATCCATTAGTGATGATATTCCCACTAATGAGGAAGCCATCCATGCATTAATAATTCCACCCTCACCAAGAGAGGGGAAGTCAACAACATTAACATTTCACAATAGCAAAACTAAGGTTAATCCATAGAATGATGAGGTGACTACAACCCCTTTATTCATGACCATACACATAGGAAAATTTAAAATACATCAGGTGCATGTTGATGATGGAGCTACAACCAATTTCATCCCATGCACCATCGTTGAATGCTTGGGCTAAATTGAGTAACTACAACTTATGACCATCGTAGCTCTTAAGTCCTTTAATGGATCAAGAGTTGTCATCAATGGAGTCTATCTCCTTGAATTTTATAGCTGGAGAATAATTCCCTACATATGAAAACTTCTTGGTGGTGGAAGCGACACCAGGGTTCAACCTGATCCTAGGAAGACCTTGATGGGCTCAATTACAAGTTGTTTTCTTGTCCATTCATTAAGAAATTCACCTTCCTTACAAGGGAGGTAAAATCATCATTCATGATGAAAACATGGCTCCCCTAGCTATCAACAACATGGGCATAGAATAGAGGTTTAAATTGGAGCTTCAAGAAGAAGTTCCTAGCCATGAAGAGCAAGAACCCAAGAGAACCAATAGTGACAATGAAAAGCAATGCAACACATTATGAGATGAACTTTCTTTTAATACTTTGAGCAAAGGGGATGTTGAATACAAGCTTGTGCATAGTAGGCCTTACTCACTCCCTAATTTTGCAAAGATTCGAAAGGGTTTGCACAACTGAAGTCTACCTTAACCTTCCCATGCCTTTATGACCAGATGCATCGATAGCCTAATAGCCTTATTTTTTCTTTTGCAATTTATTATATCTTTGTTATTTTATACATGTATCCTATGCATGTATCCATAAATTAATTTTCATTATTACTTATTTATTACAACCTTTCTTTATTTTTACTTATGTTTTAAACATTAAAAAAGCATCTCTTTGAAACATGACTTGCGAAGGCCTAAAACTGGTACAATGGCCCATTAAGGACAAAACTAGCACTATAGCTTGCTAAGGCCTAAAATTAGCACTATGGTTTGCTATGACCTTAAACTGACATCTTCGTTTGCTAAGACGTTAAACTAGTAACGTAGCCAAAATCACATAATATAACCTATGCTAGAAATGATCTAAAAGTAGCAAATGTTTCTTTTATTACCATATCTTTCATTGTTTGGCATATTATCACATTGATTGGCCATTTGATTTTATAACCAGAAACATTAACATAGCCATTTTCAAGGTTTACAACATTTACAATATTTACTACTATTAATGCATATAACCAAAATAAAACCAATAGTTAAATTTAAAATTAGAATGTCCATAACATATAGCCATAAATACAATGTGTAGCAATGATGCCAAAGAATAACCATCTATAACATAGTTTTGACCAACCATAGCCATCAACATAAAAATAAATCAAGCTAAATTGAAGGAGTCTGCTGAGTGGCATCTAGAGAAGGAAGTGGAGGGTCATTTCCATCCTCACCACTAGGGCTACTATTAAATCCAAAAATATGTTCAATTTCTAAATAAGTATCCTTGTAAAATACATGTATTTTAATTAATTTTATTTAATATTACATATTATATATTTTTTGATATGTGTTTAATTAATTTTTATTTTAATGTATTTTAGTGATGAGTATTAGTTTATTATTATTATAATTAGTTTATAATTTTTTTTATTTTAGTTTAATTAATATGATATATAACGACATTATATATTATACTAATGTGACTATAATGATATATATAAACATTATATATAATCATATATGTAACCTATATAAAGATAATATATATTAATGTAATTGTAAATATACATATCTTATATATATAATTATATACACATTTGCATAAATTATATAAACATTATAGTTTATATAAATATTATATGTATATTATATAGTTTATATAAATATCTTAACATTATATATGTGTAAACTATATAAACATTTTAGAATTTGTGCAACGCTAATAGAATTCAACATCACTAAAAACATTACCTTTGACTAAAAGAATTCTTACTAGTGTTGTTTTCATCATAGTTGGACTTATCAACAATAGTAGCAGCCCAAAATTGGTGTGCTTAGAACTCATTCCATAGGACTGGCTATAGCTGACTATCATAAATGGATTGGTGTCATTTCCATGTGGATGCACCAAGAGCAATTGGGTCCTGTGCACCATTAGGTGTAGCCATGTATGTGTAGTTGCCATCAATCATAGTGTCTAAACATAGGACAAGGCTAAGGCCAAATCATGGAAACACCATCGACCACTATTGCCAAGTGATAGTGAACTTCTTTTAAAGATGACTATGGGCCCATCAATGATGGGGAGTTTCCATGCCATTCTAAACACTGCCAAACATAGTGCCAACCTTGTGAAAACTACTACCAACAATTGACTTTCATCTTTAACCCCTCAACCTCATAGATATACTAGGCTTGCACATACAACTTTGATTAGTGCAATATGCTACCATAGGATAAGTCATCATTGGTTAGCAACAACATGTGTAGGTATAGGTACATGTACGGTGATGGCTCCTAGTCACAGACCATGTTATCCATCAATGATTCCATGCTCTTGTTGCTAGCTCAATTCATGTACAACATCTATTCTAACTAGCAATAGTAGCCCCTTGTGCTTGGGCTCTAACACTAGCACCATAATCCTCTTTAAAAACACTAGTGTTATTACAACGTTGATCATAAACTTCTCAAGAACACATAGTACTACTACATCTTCCTCATTAGCATTGAGGTTGCTAGCATGATCATGGACTTTCCCAACAACCCAAGGCATGTGCTCAAGGATTAATCTCATTACACTTCATGATTGCACTATGCACCCTACTCTTTTTCAATGTATTACGTTGTTGGCATGATTAACCTAGGGCATGGACTTGCTAATGCATTGCTCAAATGAGACAACCACATATTCTACCACATGGCTAATTACTTTGACCAGTTGCAACATATGCAAGATGTGAAGGCTCTAGAGATGAGCTCCATACTTGTAATGGCTCTACTTGCATTGACCTTGATGCTCAGACCCTTGAGTTTTACATGTGTGTGGCTCCTTCATTGACTTGCCATTATGCTATAATGACTCAGACATGTATTTTTAGAACATCATTTTTTTAAAAAATGACATTCATGTTTGATTATAGTAATAAATGAAAGAAAATTACATTTTTTGGATGGATCATTTAGTGTGCACTACTATGGCACCTGGGGAAGATCAAATATCCATTATTGGCAACATCACTATGTCATCCTCATGAACATTACCATTCATTTGTGGCTAGCATGCCTACTCCACCATTTTTGAATTCCATCTTAATTTTAAAATTCAAGGATACCCAACTTAGTACCTATCCTTATTATTATGGATTAACACTTTATCAATCCATTTTTAATTTATTTATTTTTGGAAAATGTGGGGTATAAATAATACACCCCACATTTTATTAAAGGGGAAAGCTTTGAGAAAATTCATTTTAAGAGAATGAAAGAGGAGAAAGAATTGATACCCAATGATTTGCACATCAAATTAAAATCAAATGTTCTTATGATTTATGTTGAAGATCCATTGAGGCTTGTGGTAATTCTTAGAGTCCATCATCTGATAATCAAAATTGTTGCATTGTGAAGATAGCAAGGTAGAATTGCAGTTCAAGCAAAGTCTTCCTTATGAGCTTGAATTATTATTTGTAATTTTAATTTGATTTAATTATTAATTTTCATTCTTGAAATTAATCTTAGAAGTTAGGATGAAAATTTATGATTTTACTTATGAGTAATAAACATAAGTGTGGAATTTAATTGGATTCAATTCTAATTAGTTATTGTCTTGATGATCTTTTGACTTTAAACTATTCCTCCATGAGATACTACTTGTAGATCAACCATAGATGAGGTGCCTTTTCTACAATGAAAGAAAGAAAAATAAATTTTAAAGGTATCTAGGACCAAATTTTTCATAGCTTGTCAATTTGGTGTTGTTGCTCGGGAGGCTGGCAGAGTTATCCATCATCAAGGGTTCTGTAAGCTTTAAATTTATTTAATTTCTTATTTATTTATTCATGAAATTTATTTTTCTTTTATTTTTTTAATTTAAGAAATTGTTATTTAACTTTTTTCTTGCATAAAAAAAATAAAAATAAAAATAAAAATAAAGAAAATTCCTAGGAATCATCTCCTCTTATCGCGCAACCAACTAAAACTATTAGAAAGGTTACAATTAAAGCTATAATAGTAGGAGTTATTAAATTATTTTGTAAGATCTTAGGAATGGTGGCCCATGAATGTGCCACCAAAGAGTGTTTGTGTTAAATGACACCAACAAAGCAACTACGGAAACCTACACCAATTCAACCTTCTAGAAGCATTATTAACCTTTATAAACATATGAAAGTTACTCAAAAACACGATCATGATGAACCAAAAAAACAAAGATCTAATTTTCTTCCCCTTTGACAACACAAAATCCCAAGAAAAAAACACAAAATTTTTCCATACTTGTTAATCCTATATTTGATATTCTAACTACAACCATGAGTTCAACCATGGGGGTAGGATCTCAAAATCTAAATACTACCCAAATATCAACTTATGTAATGATAATTAGAGGAACTACCCAACTAATAAGCACTTTGAATATACAAACTCCACCACTGGTCTCTATTTCTATACCAAATCCTATAGTAACCCCAATAGTAACCTCTACCTATATGATGGGATCATCTTCATAGCATGCACCTCCACCATTTTCCTTAGGTTCATTTGAGTTCCAATGTTTTATTTGGCTAGCCTTAATTAGGACAAATTCTTGGAGAGCTATTGAATTAAAGACCATCCATCATACCTCAAGATCCATTAGTTTTTCCATAGGGAAGACATGTAGAGGTTAAACATATTCACTTATTACCTATATTTAAGGGGACAAATGATGGGAATTTGGTTAGCCACATAAGAGAATTTGAAATAACATTAGATATGTTAGCACCTCAAAGTGGGGAAAAAACTAAGATTATTGCCTTTAAATCAACCTTAAAGGATAAAGTTGATTTTTGGCTACAAACCCTTAGAACACAAATTAGTTCATGGGATGAGTTTAAGAATGCTTTCCAACAAATATTTCTTTCTAATGATAGGTTATATTCATTAAGGAGGTAATTAATGAGTTTTATGAAACATGAGAATGAGGGTTTTGAGAATACCTTTAATAGATTTAAAGGACTATGTTTAAAGAATCCAAACCATGGCTTTCTAGCCCATCAATTAATCCAAATATTTATAAAAGGTTTACTATCTTATTGTAGGAAAAATGTTGACTTTGGATATTGGGGAAATATTTTAAATGTGATACCAAAAGATGGTTGGAGAATTATAGATTCATTAGTAGACAAAAGTAAATGATGGCCAACCCAACATATGCAAGGCATGGCTCAAAAAATAGAACAATTAAATAGAAAAGTTAATGAATTAACATGATTGATTAAGAAAGAAGCTCATGGAATTCAAATTGAAGCATGCAACATTTGTGGTGGTCCACAACATGACCAAACAACCTGCCTAGCCTTGTTTTATTGTTAAGAGAAAATGCAAGAGTCAGCAAAGGCTTTTCAACAATTTAATATCCAACCAACAATGAACTTTCCTCAATGACAATTTTACCAATAATAATATCCTCAAAATAACTTTAGATCATTTAAGAATCCAACTAATGGACAATTGAATAAACTCATCCAAAGCCTTACTTCCTTCATAGAATAAAGTAGACAATTCATGAGTGAGACTAGAAGGAGATTTTAAGATTTAACAAAAAATGAATTACCATCCCAACTTGAACCTAATCCTAAGTCTCAAAGAAAAGTAAAAGAGCAATTACATTCTATTACTACAAGGAGTTGAAAAACAATTGAACCTAAACCCCAAAAGAAGTTGAGATTTCAAGAGGGAGAAACACAAGAGGAAACACAACCACTAATAGTCAATGAGGAAGATCAACCAACTAGGGAAAAAGATCAACCATTACTCTCTAGAAAACCAAATTTACCTCCTTTTCCTAAATGATTACAAGAAAAATTCACAACTAAAGCCCATATTGAAAAATGTTTAGTGAATTATGCTTGCATATTCCTTTGGAACAAGCAATAAAAGAGCACTATTTATGCAAAATACTTAAAGGAATTATGCACTAGGAGAAGAAAGGAAAAAATTCCTAAACAAGTTTATTTAGTTGATAATCTTTCTCAAGTTATATAAAGACATGAAATTCCTAAATACCAATATCTAGGAGTTCCTACCATTCTAATTAAAATAAATAAATAAGAAATTAGGAATGCCCTATTGGATTTAGGAGCTAGTATTAATATTATGCCTCTTGAAATGACTAGATTACTTGATATAGAGGATACAAAAAGAGTAAACATGAAAATATCATTGGCTGATGGTTCAAGTATAAAACCCATAGGAATAATAGAAGACTTAATAATAGAGGTAGAAAAGGGAAAATTCCCCATTGATTCTGTTGTTTTGGAAGTAAAAGATCCTAATTGTTTTCCTATTACATTAGGTAGACCTTGGTTAGCAACAACTAATGTAGTAATTAATTGTACATCTAGCCAACTTCAACTCTGATTTGCAAATTTGACTTTTACACTAAATACATATGATAAGGTAAAATAAGATTATTTAAACATAAACTTGAAGGAAGCAAGAATGCTCTAGAGCCTACCCACTTCAACAATGGCACAAGATAGGAAAACCTTAGTATTGAATAATTTTGAGGAAGGACCTTTAGGCCCCTCAACTAAGGAACAACAAGATCTCCTTGACCAAATTCTAAATTTAGGTTCAAAAAATATTGAAGAAATAATTCAACCAACAAATAAATATTCCTTGAATCTTAAATAACTGCCTAATATGCTTAAGCATATTTTTCTAGATCAAAATAAACCATTAATAATAAACTCCCAACTTACCAATGAGTAAGAAAGCAAACTATTAGAAATATTTCATAGAAAATCTAAGACATTTACATGAAACTATGAGGATCCTCACTAAGGAATCTCACCCTACATCTACCAACATCATATTTATCTAGAAGACAATGTTAAACCAATAAGAATTTCCCCAAGATGAATTAATTCAATCTTAATACAAATAGTTAAGGATAAAATTTCAAAACCTTGGAAAGAAGAGATCATTTATCCAATAAAGGAATCATTTATCCAATAGTAGATTGTGAATGAGTAAGTCCCATTACTATAGTTTCAAAAAAGGATGGAAAATGGAGAGTTTGTATAGATTCTAGAAGATTAAATGAAAACATAAAAAATGACCATTTTTCATTACCATACATAGACCAGATTCTAGAAAAATTTTAAGGAGATGAATATTACTATTTTTTTGATGGATTTAGTGGTTACAATTAAGTAGCTATTTCCCTTGAAGAACCTTTACATGTCCTTATGAAACTTTTGCTTATATACAAATGCCTGTTGGCCTTTGTAATCCACCAACCACTTTTGAAAGAGCCATGATCTCAATCTTTTTGGATATGTCAGAAGATTATGTTGAAATTTTTATGGATCATTTTCCAATCTATGGGAATACTTATGATGAAACCTTACAACATCTTGAAGATTTCTTAGATATATGTATAGATAAAAATTTAAAATTAAGTTGGGAAAAGAGTCACTTAATGGTTACAAGTGGCATAGTATTAGGACATGTTATTTCTAAAGAAGGGATAAGGATGGATGATGAGAAAATAAGAGTTATATCTACAGTTCTAGCTCCAACCAATTTAAAGACTCTTCGATCTTTTATAGGACATGCTAGATATTATAGAAGATTTATAAAAGACTTCTTAGAAATTGCTAAACCATTATATATGCTCTTAGAAAAGGATGTTTCATTTGTTTGGACCAATGATTGTCATGAATCATTCTTGGAACTAAAAGAACAAGTAACCACAACCCCTATATTAAATGCACCTAATTGGGATTATTAATTTTATTTAATGTGTGACACTTGTGTCATAGTGGTAGGGGTAGCTTTTGGACAATACATTGATAATAAACCACCAAAAGTCTAAACGAAGTTCAAGTAAATTATACAACTATAAAAAAGAGAACTATTAGCCATTGTATATGCTCTAGATAAATATAAACATTATTTAATTAGATATAAAACTAGATTATATACTGATCATTTAGCCATTAAATTCTTAACTACTAAAAAATAGAAAATGTGTAAATAATGAGATGGTGATTATTACTCCAATACTTTGATCTAGCTATTCTAGATAAAAGAGGTAGGGAAAATGCAATAGCAGATAATTTTTCTAGGCTAGAAACTGTCGATGAGAATCAAACACAAGGAAGTTTTCATGATGAATTTTCTTATGAACAACTTTTTTCTACAAATAAGGATCATTGATTTTCTGATATAGCCAACTATCTAGCCACTATGAAAACCCCTACCAATTGGACTAAATAAGAAAAGAAATTTTTCTTATGTAGCATCTTTAGATACATTTGGAGTAATTTGTACCTCTATAAAATATTTAAAGATAATATAGCAAGAAGATGTGTGACTGAAAATGAGAAACAAAAAATTCTACAAATGTGCCATGATGATTTAGGGGGTGGCCACTTTGATAGCAAATGTACTACTATCAAAATCCTTCAAAGTGGATTTTATTGGCCCTCAATTCTTAAAGATGCACATATGTGAAAGAGTGTGATAAATGTCAACGAATGTGAGCCATCACAAAAAGACATGAAATGCCCTTAAAACCAATTTAAATAATAGAACCATTTGATGTGTGGGGTATAGACCTTTTAAGGCCATTTCCACCATCTAATGGATTTTAGTACATTTTAGTCTATATCAACTATGTTACCAAACTGATTGAAGAAAAATCCACCCTCACAAATGATGTAAAGATAGTTGTAGCATTCCTTAGGGAAAATATTTTAACACACTTTGGAACTCCATGGGCAATCATTAGTGATCAAGGAACCCATTTTGTAAATAAAATCATAGAAATATTTCTTAAGTCTTATGGTATCTAACATAAGATAGCTATTGCCTATCATCTCAAACAAATGGCCAAGTAGAAAATGCTAATATAATAGTTTTAAATATCTTAATAAAAATTCTATGTACTAAAGGAAGGATTGGCCTAAAAAATTACAAGATAGACTTTGGGTTTATAGGATTACCTCTAAACCAAGTTTATGATATTCACCTTATCAATTGGTTTATGATAAGTTATGTCTCATAGTGAATTGAAATGTCAATCTTTGCAGTTAGCCCAACAACTCAATTTTGATGAAGACATGAACTAGGCTGCTAGAATCAACCAACTTCATGAACTTAATGAAATTAAAGAACATGTTCTTGATAAAAAAAACTTGTAAAAAAGATGAAATCATTACATGATAAAGGTATCTTTATAAAACACTTCTATGTAGTTGATAAAGTTTTACTTTACAATATGAGATTTACATAAATTTCTAGAGAAATTAATAACTAGGTGGGAAGGCCCTTATTTAGTTGTTCAACCCCATGATAATGGAAGCATTCTCATATCACCTATTGATGATTCATCAACAACATTCATAGTCAATGATCAAAGACTTAGGTTATATCATCAACACCATATTGAGGAACCCAAAGAAGATGAATTACTAGAGCCATGTGACCCAACTTATCCCACTATAGATGAGTTACATGAGAACCATCTATTAGAAGTTTGAGCTCTTAAATGTACCCCTCAACTGAACTCTTTCATCATCAAATAAATTAATAAAGAACTATTTACAATCTACAACTATTACCTTGAAAAATGTAGAGGGCATAGGTCATTCTATTGTTAGTCTAAAATGCAAAGGAGAAGGACAACTTCTCCTACCTTGAAATAGGTAGGTTTAAACCCAAAATTCAACCAATGATGAGCCTTAGATTAATAATTTCTTTACACATAATAAATTTTCTTGATGTTAAATAATATTATTTAAGTACAATATTCATAAGTCAAGGTGGCTAAATAGCTTAGTTTAGGATAATGTTTATTAGTGTTTGGTTTTTATTAAATACTTACTTGGATGATTCACTAAGGTAGAAAGGGTGTGTTATATTGGACCTAGTTTCTTCAGTAATAAAAAATATCTATCTATATCAAGCAATATGAGCAATCCTTACAAAATAAAATTGGCTCCCACAAGAACCTCATGGTTGAAGTAGGTCATATATTGAATTTCTTGTAAAAAAATTGAAAAAGAAAAAAAAAAAAAAGAGACAAAAAAGAAAAGAAGAAAAATCAAGAAATGATGAAAAAAACAACCCTACAAGAACCTTCAATCAACAGCTGAGCCCCATTCCCACAAGAACCTTACAGTTGGGGTGATGCTCCAAGTTCACAATTTTAAGCATCCCACAAGAACCTCCTTTTATAAGAAATGTGTTTAAGGTTTATGCAACAATTACCAATCTACTCTCAATGCCACTACCTTAAAACTTAGGTATAATACTAGCAGCAAAAGAGTGACTCCTCCATAGTTGGCATTTTAATGGGCACCTTCATTTCTAATCATTTTTTAACTTCATTATTTAATTACTTTGCTTTTGTTTATTTGTACTTTTTATACTATTATTTTTCTTTACTTTTTTTTCTTTGTACTTCTCAAATTATTATTGTTTCTTTTTTTTTACCTAGATTTTAGTTGTGCTATTCCTCTTTTTCATTTTTGTTGTGTTATATTCCTATTTTCTCTTACATGGTCATCTCTCTTACTACTGATACTTTTGTGCATGGGTTTTCTTTATGTTTCTCATCATTTCTTCCATAGGCATCAATGGTCAAGATCTCTACCATGGTAGCCAATGATGGATACCAACACTCATTCACTCATTTCCTGTTATTCCCTCTTAATTAGGATATATAAAACTTAGGGCGATTCTTACTTTTGGTATATCCTTTGATCATATCTCTTTTTAATAATTTATTTTTGCTAATTAACTAAGTATGTTACATACCTTAGTTTAATTAGGGGGAGGATAACCAATTAATAAAGGATATGATAGTAGAGTATAACCAACTTGGAAGCTAAGCCAAGGACAAGTTAGGGAATGAATTAGATGTAAGTAATGCATCTTGGATCCTTGAATCCTAGGAAAGGTGTCGACATTGAGTTTATAAGACATTCTTACATGTAACAAAGCAAATCTTGTGAGGTTATGTCAAGCCTAATTAATCCTAGGTAGGGCCTTCTTAACTGACTTATATGTGGACTCATATCCAAGAATAAGAATTTATCATTAAAAGAGTAATGAGCATAAATACATACTTAGTAAATAAACATGTGGTTAATGGACAAGTCTAATTTTTGTTTTAATTCTACATGTTTTTAATGTGTTAGCCTAAAAGAATATCTTAGAATAAATAGTAGCATAATTTTATGCATCTATTACTATTTTTTAAATTTATTTTTTCTTTTATGGCTAGGCACTAGCCAAAGGCTAGTTGTGGGCTATGTTAAATCCAAAAATTTATTCAATTTTTAAATGAGTATCCTTATAAAATACATGTATTTCAATTAATTTTATTTTATAATACATATTATATATTATTTGATAGGGGTTTAATTAATGTTTATTTTAATGTATTTTAATGTTGAGTATTATTTTATTATTATTATTATTAGTTTATCAA